>JANRGV010000073.1:63736209-63747219 GCA_024734035.1 Alethe castanea
GTTTTTATTTTCTTTCAGTTGTCAAAATGATGCAGAGAAATCAAAATGACCAAGGAATGTTTATATTACACCATTCTGGTTTTCACATTATGCACAGAAAACTTACTGGAGAATGTGCTGTCAAATGCACATTTTTAAAAGAGAGAAGGATGCATCTTGAAAAAGCTCATCTCTCCTGGCAAAAATATTTTTAAAAGAAGACTCATGGTTCTCTATTTAAACAGGTGAGGTGAATTTTTGTTTTAGTGAGGGCTTTGTTTCTCATGATGAAACAATCACTTCTCTTATTTGTATTAAAAAGCCAAATCTTCTTAGTCACTTGCAAAGAGCTTGAGTTAAAAAGAAAATAAAGCAGACCTAGATAAAACTCATAAAAGGTAGTATCAAGTGTTCAAGATCCCAGTGAGAGATGATTTCATTCTCTGGAAACTTGTAACTGAATAGTTTTATGTCTGTCTTGAACCTAATTCCAGCGACCCACCCTCCAGCTAAGGCAATTCCAACTCCTTCTGAGTTACAGATACAGACAATTTTAGTATCCAAAGTTACATCCAACCAATAATATTCTCTCTTGCATTTAATAAATTACATACACATTTTTAAAAATAATTTTTTTCAGGCACCAAAGGAGACAACTCTCCTTTTTTTTAGTTTTAGAAGGAGGGGACATTTGAGATTGAGATTTATCTTCAATCCAAACAAATTTTGAAAGAAGAAAAAAAACCCCCACAGCCAACAAAAAAAACCCTAAAATTCCTACTTTGGCTAGTCATTTCCTGTTCTGCAGTGATCAAGAGATGGGTAGCAGTGGAAAGGGAAGGAGCTCACAGTACAAGAGTAGGTAACATGAATTTATTTATCAGGAGTACAGCCCGAGAGAGAGACTTTTTACTGGAAGAGCTCCAATTCTTAAGGAATCCAACAGCATTAGCCAGGCAAGTTAAGTGACAGAATGCCATGGCCAAAGGATTAGACATTGGATATGGGACAGAACCTCTTAAAAAGGCTCATAGCCCAGTATGACTTGATTTTTTTTAATGCCAAAATAGCCCTAGAACTAAAATAAGAAAACAAAACAAAATAAGAAAACAAACAAACAAACAAAAAAACCCAAGAAACTTTTGTATCCTGAAGTTGTAACCGAATTTTCATGACATGGGGTAAGAGTTGGAAAGTGCATAGATGGAAACCTTTTTGCTGCTTTTATCACAGCAGGAGATCAGGAGACAGGGCCCTGCATTTGATCAAGTGACAGCAAAATGCACTTTTTAGAAGGCAAGAAATTCCATTTAAGGACAACACACTCTGACTGCCAGGGTGAGTGAGCACTGCTACAGTCTGACCTCCACTGGTGCATGTTCAGAACCCAACTGCCCCTGGTCCTGAGCAACCTGCTCTGCTTGGCCCTGCTTTGAGCAGCAGTTGGATACTGTCCAAAGGTGCTTTCTAGCCACAGCTCTATACTAATTTTGATTCTTCTCTTCTTGAAAAACAGGACAAACCTTGATTTTTCACATGTCTAGAAAAGAGGCAGCTTCATTTGTCCATGAGAAGCTTCTTAAGTATGGATGTCTTAATCCAGGTATCTTTGGCTTGTGCTTTCCTCAGTGGATATGGCTGTAAAATAAGCCAGTGTGCAGATATTCCAGACACTGCACTTCAAGAAAATAATGTATTTCTTGCAATTCACATTTCAGGCTTGGTGAAGAAGACCGTGTTGTGTGTGTTATATACTAAATTTAAGTCAAGGACCTAGTAATAAACTGTAAGGCACAGTAAAAAAAGGAGCATCTCCCAAACTTTACAGACAGACAAAATAATCCTGAGTGCAGCCAAATTATGTGACTGCTGAAGGAGCCAGACTGCAAAGTGGAAAATCCCATCAGAGCCAAGAAAGGAGGAAGCCAACTGAGACTGGCTACTTTCCACCACCAAATGTCAGGTGAGAGCTGGAGGGATCCTTTTTCATAGATTCCCATTCAAATTCGAGTGACAATTGGTCCTGGTAAGCTGGGACCTACAGCCAAATCACAGGGGCAGCCAGATGGCTCTGTCCTGATGAATGGCCTGACAGGAGGGCTGGGGAAGCCCTCCCTGCCAAGGCACACAGGGGTAATTTATACAGGGCTTGATACTGTCCTAGCTGCCCCAGGGAGAGGGGAAACTTGTGGGGGTTTTCTAGAGAGGATATTGCCTTGGGAAGGAATTTCCAAAGGATTATCTTGATTTGGCTCTGGTTGCAGCTGAAATTTATCTCAGCATGGAAGCAGAGTCGCCTGTCCCAGACAAACTGGTGACGTGTTACAGAAAAGGAAGTCTGCAGAGCTGACAAAACCTGTGTGTGTTTCCAAGGCTGAGGGAGTCTTTACAGAGTTCAGGCTAATAACTGAGGATACAGAAGAAAACCTAAGGAGAAATGACACAGGAGAACATTAAATTACTGTCTAGAACTGGGAGTCTGACATTTCTGTGGGAGACAGCAAAGGAAACCAAATAAAAGGGATATTGGAAGCAAAGTGAAGAACAAAACTATCACTTTATTTCTAAACATGTATCAATTAATCATGACTAGAAAATGATCATGCTAGCAAAATTGTTTATCAAAAAACCTGCAGGCAGAAAATGAGATATGGAAACAATTGATGAACCAATTACTGTTAAACAAAAAGCTGCAACCAAACCAGTAAAGAAACATTTAGAGAAACATTTAACAATTTGAAATCAACTAGAAGATTTGAGAAACAAACTGACTTTCTACAATTTCAAAATGAAAATTTAAAAGGTACTTGGTACCTATAAATAAACATATGCTAGCATTTTGTTCAATCCTCTTAAAGTATAAAATCATTAAGTGCCAGTCTTCCACTCCATCAGATGTAAGAAGATGGAAATTATGTTTAGACGTTTAACATTTAAATAAATAAACATTAATTTCAGATAAATTGACTTTGTGCTTATAGAGAGAACACCTTATTGACATTCTTAGGCCTAACTTGCTTTTTATTAGAAAATTATTATTTTCAAATTGAGTCAGACTTCTAATACAATCTTGCAAAACTGCTGGCACACAGAAAAATACAGAAGCTCACCTTTTAACTATTAATTTTAGGTAAAACATAGGTTTTAATGCCTAAATTTAAATAGTATGTAGACCAAATTATAACATTTTAACGAAGAGTAGGTATCAGCATAGGAAATATTGATGGGATGAGGATGAGGCTTATTCAGGATGTCCTTAATCACTGAGAAATATCTGACAAGACTTTCCTGTGGTGGAGCCTGGAAGATTTTATTTTTCTTTTCTATTCAGCAATGGACTAACAGTGTACAGACTTCCAAGTTACCCTTTCATGAGCAGTGAGTTATGTGGCATGCAGGAGTCAGAGGAGACCCTGAAGGATCTATTTATTGATCTATACTATTCCTAATATAGGTCAAGATAATAACAATGGGTATAATTTCAACGAACATCATTAGCCAGCCAATTATATTGCACTGCTTTTACATTTTCTTTGGTACTCAAAATATTGACAGCTTAGCATCTTCCTTAGTCCAAGCTGTATTTACAACAATCAATGGCAGCATAATTATTATTACTTAGAGAATAAATTTTTACCCAAGGAAAGGTTATAGATTTCAAAACGTTTCTTTTCTGTCTTTTCAGCCTCTCTCTGGCAGGTGAAGAATCCAAGGCTACAAGTTTACACTGCAAGATTATCCCACTGCACATTGCATTTTCTGCTCTGCTGGTACCCAGTGCTCCCTGCCTCCCTGGGTTTAGCTTCACAAAAAAAGCTTCACCCCACTTCCCACCTGGCAGTACTCACCAATAGCCTGAGCAAGGGCTATTACAACTTCCTGGCATGTTGTGACTTCGGTGACCCCACACACGATTCTCTGCACTCCATCCACCCATACTTTGAGCTCCATGGTTCACCAGATCATCCAAGAGCCATGAATGCAAATCAGTCAAGTCATTCTTGCAGTTGCACCAGAGACAACGCAGGTGACTTCCTGCAGCAGCTGGAAGAGAGAAAAACCCTGGTGTTTAGAGCAAGGAATCACCAATTCGAAAAGTTGACAATTTTACCTTGACATCTATCAGGTAGGAGAGCCTCTTTTCTTTAAAAACTACAGCAGGAACCACACATCCACACATTTTAAGGGCAGAGTGGCTGGAAAGTGCCCAGCAGAAAAGGATAGGGGGAGCTGGGAAAGGAGCACAGCCTGGAAAAAAGGAGGCTGGGGGGAACTTTCTGGCTCTACACTACTCCCTGACAGGAGGGGAGAGATGGGCAGGTTGGGCTCTGCTCCCAGGGAACAGCCTCAAGGTGTGCCAGCAGAGGCTCACGTTGGATATCTGGAAGAATCTCATCAAGAAAGGTTTGTCAAGCATTGGAAGGGGCCCAGGGAGGTTTGTCCCCATCCCTGGACGTTGCACTCAGTGCTCTGGGCTGGGTGACAAGGTGGGGACTGGGTACAGGTTGGGTTTGGTGTTCTTGTCCAACCTCAATAATTCTATGATTCCATTTTATGATCCCATGCTTTAACAACGTCTACCCTCTTCTGTAGACTTACCCAAAGTTTCAGTACAGTTTATTGCCTAAAATTTTATGAGTTGTTACAGAAAGAGCACCCAGAGAAATAGCACTAAATAAACAACTCCAGAATAAACTCATAACAGTTTCCAGTAACAGGTGCCCCTATTCCTTTATATGCTGCCTGAATGTTTCCAGGGACTACTAAAGATGCTTGCAGTGTTTGTCCAATAATTTCTAGCAGGTGGAGCTGTAGAAAAATAAGGGGTAAACATTTTTAATTACAGCCATCCATGACAGTCCAACTATTGTCTCTCTGCAGAAGCAGCTGAAGGTTCCTATTCCCAACAAACCTATGCATTCTGTACCAGAATCCAGAAAGCAAAGTGTGCAGACATTGTTTCTCTCTCCCTCTAAAACAAGGGGATGCATCAGGGAAGGTGTTGTAGGGGTGGTTTAACCCCTGCCAGCACTGTGCTATCTTTTCCTAGGTTTCACCATACACAAAAAAATATTCATAGTAAACCAAACAAAAATAGTTGTCTTCAAAAGATAGAATGTTCTCTCAAAAATGAAACAAAAACCAAACCACCAATAATGATGATTAAGTCTCAAAAAACCCCTAGAGACTAACAAGAAAGCAAACACCCCAAAACCAATCAACAACAAAAAACCAAAATCAAATAAAGAAAACCTAATGAGACAGCTGGGCTGCTTAAGCAGATAGAGGGAAAATAAACTGTGATAACACAGTAAAAGAAGCTTATGTACTCTGGTAATCCCATATAGATGAAGTGATAAAACTAAAGACAATATTTTTTAAAAAATAAGTACCAGGAAAATGGATAACCCACAGATGGAGTAAAAGAAACCTGAAAATTATTTAGCATTGATAAGTGAAGACAGGCAGGGTAGGGCTACACAAGAAACATGGAATCTGATGATGTTAATGGATTGAACAGAACTGCACCATGTGGAGGCAGAAATGGTGCAAAGAACACTACTTAAGTGCTGTTCACCTTTATAATCTAACCAGAGCTGCATTCTCCTGGGGATGTGAACACCTCTTCCTGCATCTACAAGATACACCACTGCAGCCCCCAAGCTAGAGGAGCAAAGTGGCTTCCCATCTACAACCGAACGGTTCACCCTGCAGATGACAAACACTGACACAATGCAGAGAACACCTGGAAGATCCTCACCTGACAGGCTGGGGCAGCAACAACCTCAGAGCCTGTTAGAGCCACGGGGGTGCCACCACACGGCCAGGATGAGCTTTAGCAGAAGAGCACCAAGCAGTAATGTCAGGCCAGCAAACAGCCCCAAAACCCCTGCCCAAACCTACCTGTTCAGAATTTATGTAATATCTGTGAGTAAAACCAGGTCTCAGACTTGCACACTCAACAGAAAAGTGATTGCTTTCAGGAATATCAGTGTATACAGAAATTGTCTTTTGAGACATGAACAAGCATCTGAAAACCCAAAGAGGTTTTGATAAACATTCTCCCACATAAAGCAAGGTAATACAAAGAATATTTCTATCTCCACAAGCATTAACCACGTACAAACACAGAAACACTTGAGTCAGGTTAACATCATTTTAATGTACCAATAAACTAAGGAGAAGAAAATCTTTTACCAGCCTGTAACACAGCAGTGACTGAGAAAACACCTCACAGGCCTCATCTGTGACCTCTGCTATTTATTCTTGGACCAGTTGTCTTCACAAATAAACAGACCTCACATTCCAAGCCCAGCTGTAAGGAACTTTATTAATTAACTTAATAACTTGCTGAGGGTTGAACAGTTCAGATTTCCTGGCACCAACCAAGCCATCTCTCCATGTGACAACACACACGTCAGCAAAGCATCCGACAGCTCTAATTGTTTTTCTGTCTGTCAACATCCAAAGTATTATCTCAATTTAGCAAGCCAGCAAATGCATTTTTTCCCCCAGTCAGCACACAATGTACAGTCTTGTGCTCAGTGCTGATCAGGTCTGGTCATTTGTTCTCCTACAGTCCATCTTTAAAAAAAGCAAAAACTAAAGAGAAGCATCATATAATAAGGAAATATTTGCTGACACTTCCAAGTTGGAAAAAAGCATTCACCAAAGCTGCAAAAGATCTGAACAAAGTGCCTTTGAATCAGTTCAAGCTCAGGGGAAACACTGCCATTCATTTCTTACAGGACAAATAGTTTTAATAGAATAAATAAGAAAGAATTTGTGGTACATGCATCCCTCAGACCAACAGGCAGGGCTGAATTAAAGGAGTGTGTTAATAAAAGAGCTGCCCAGGTGGAGTCCCCACCCCTGGAGCTGTTCAAGGAATAATTGGATGTGGCACTCAGTGCTCTGGTTTAGATGACAAGGTGGGGATCAATCACAGATTGGACTCTGTGATCTCAGAGGTCTTTTCCTCTGTGGATTCTGGGATTCCATGTGCTCCACAAGTGCTCACAGGATTCCTTTGGGGATCTGCCACTAAGAACATACACTCACATCAGAAACATGAGATCTCTGTGCTGAAATCACGGTGTCTCATTAGAGCTTCTAAGCAAAGCGATTCTGCAGTAAGTAAAAAAAAAAAATAGATCTAGGACTGGTTTGGGTTCTAGGATTATGCAGTAGAAGTTTACAGAGAAGTCTGAAAACCAGAAAATTTTCTGGCTACACGTTTATCTCTGCTAACCAAATATAACTCTGTAGCACTATTTTATTAGTCTTTGGTCTTCCTTCATAGGTATGCAGTTCTTTATTTGCTGTTAGTTAACTTCCATACCAGTAAAAGCTGATTTACCTCCCCACTGAGGGTCATCTGGCAGCCCCAAATATATTTTTTGACCTGAAATCTGTGCCCAGAATGCACATTGTGCTTTTATGTTTGAAGAGGCAAAATAAGCCTTACCTCTAATACTGTGCAAATTTCTTTCTGAAGCCAACGGAAGGGTTGGGTAGGGAAAAAAAAAAAAAAAATCTCACTTCAGGTTTCTCAATCCCTTAAGTTCAAAACCAGTTCACCTTATGCATAACTTATTTCAGCAATGACTGGGAATAGGAATGCAAAACTAATTTACTGACAGGCACACAAGCCAAAGCACGCCTGTGATCACAGCTTTTCCCCAGTTTGTCAGCCATCAGCTCCACAGCCACACATAGTTCTGCCTGGAACCAAGCACTGGAAATCTGGCATTCCACAGCTACTTCCTTCCCCCGCTTCTCCATTACCTTGCCTGAAGCCTCCTCAATTACCTTGTTTACCATGCTTTAAGCATTTTCTCTCAATTCCCCTTTTATCCTAATAAGCTGATGGTATCTAACTCTTTCAGATACTTGTTCAGTTTTTAAGCATAAAGAAAATCCAGCATATATATACACACATACACATATATATAATATATATATATGCTATTATTTAACTATGTCTCCACAACTTGTTTCCAAAATATAGAAAAGGCTGAAGCTTGACAAAAGACAAGCAAATCAGACTAAGTGCAAAGGACTTTTCTAACATTTAAGAAGAAAGAATATTCCAGGCAGATGTTTGCAAGATGTTTGCCTCCCATAAGCTTTAAGTCACAAGGAAAATTGCGAAGTAAAATCAAAACACTGATTTCACCTCATTTCTACTTTTCAGAAGGTTCACACTGCCTGAAAGCATCATGCACCTCAAATCAGGGCTATAATCCTGCTGCAGCAGATTTTTGACCAACCAGTTCAGTGACTTTCTGCAGCCCCAGCAAGTCACCAGCATGTTGTTTAGTATACTTGAAAGTCAGGGTGCTTTCATTTGTAATTAGCAATAACCAAACATCATTTGGAGTTGGGCATTTAGCTTTTGTTTTCCATTCCCTGTGCACTATGGCCAAGTTACGTTCCTTGTTTTTCCCTACTATGACACCAGGTAGGGCCCTGGACAAACAGACAGCTTATTCCACCCATGCTGTAAGCCATTAATAAAGAATAATTAGTCAGTGCTAGTCAGGCCTGATTGGAAAATACCAAACAAACAGGCACAAAGAAGCCAGTCCAGCTATCCAGAACGAGTTTACAAACCATCCAGAAAAGCATGAACAGGGATGCAATTGGAAGGTCTTCCCCACCAGAAGAATTCTGGTACAGAGCCAAGTAACATGTTCCAAATGAAGTCAACTACACATACAGAATTGGCTATTGGAAATAAGCTTCCTAGTATTTACCAAAAAGCCTCCTCCCTTAGACTGATGAAGAAGAAGTATCCTACAAGATATGCAGCCTCTCATCAGTAAATGGACAAAAATATTTCATGTCAAGGTCAAGTAAAAAATAACAAGTGAAAGTCTTCTGCAGGCAAAACTTTAATCCAAAAGGAACAGGTTGTGGGATTAAAATCAGCCCATGACTTTGGTTTTTTCTGACTGAAAAGTGTTTACACAGAGGTAGCATCCAGTGGTTTTTTTTGTGGGGCTAACCCTTGTGGAGATGACTCTTTTGCTATTCCAGAAGAATGCTCTGCGATAATAAGCACTGTTTGAAACAAATAAACCAGAGGTCCCACAACCATGAAGATGACAGTGTCGAGATAGAGCTTGAAAGAGAGTTTAAGACCAAGGAATTTTCCTCCATGAGACTGCCAAAAGATGGTTGGACATCTGTGTCAAACAGGCCAAAATCCTGATGCCAAAAGTGATATCTAAACACACACAACACAAACACCACACACACCCTCACTTGTGAGAGGACAGCACAGCACCAACACAGGAGCTTGTACAAGCATTGATGAGCAGACAGTTGTTACTGGCAATCAAGGCTGCACAAAATCGTGCCTCTGGATAACCCAAAATTCCCCAAGTTGCAGTTTTCCCAGACAAATTACCAGTTGACTTCCAGCCAGGAACTCTCAGCAGCCTAGAACAGGAACTGCCGCTTGCACTGCAATTTCTCCTGCTGCAATACAGCTAACAATTTGGTGGGAAAAAATGAGGGAAAGAAACACTGGTGCTACAGAATGCTACAACTGATATTTTGCCTAATTACAGAACATTCCCAACCTCTCCCTGAGCTACAATCTCTCCTTGAGCTGCAATCTTTACAGCACAGAAAAAAACAAATTGTCTCTTCGCTCTGTATTGGTGAGAATTAGCCAGAAGGAATTAAATTGTTTTCTTTCAGGAGTGGAGGAGTGATAGGAGGAGGGAAAGCATTCATCCACACTTCTTGTCAGCTCTTGCAAAGATACATTTTGTTAATGGCAACTATTCAGTTATTACCTGAAATAATTCTTCCACCTTGAAAATTCTATTTTTGTCTTCAGTATTTTAATTCTAAGACCAATTTCTGACTTCAGCAAGGGTGCTAAGCCTTTAGGACATCTTCCTGCACAGTGTTTTAATCTAAATCACATGTGACAATCTGAAGAAACCACTTACTAAAGATTTAACTGCAGCACAGCACAAAACATTCATCCAGCTTGGGATACAAGTGATGACATCACTACAAATCTTCACAATTATGAACTGTGTCTAAAATTCTCATGGCCTTCATAAAAAAGTGAGTTCCAACCAGCTGTCACAAACACAGATTGATGGCTGGAGTGATGGTGCTCCCATAGTCTGTAATACTTTGCATTACCAGGCTTGACCCAACTGCGCTGCAAAACATTTTCAAATCCCCATAAAATATTGGAGAGGAAACAAATCAGCAGGTGAGCCAAGGAAACAGATGGTTACTAAAGTTCCTTTATATTTGGTCACTGCTGACAGCATAACCTTGCATTTTTAACAGTAAGTTTCACACTCTTGCACTTGAATTAATTCAACAGGAACAACTCTGAAATTAATACTCTCCTTTCCCTAAGATTAGATATAAAAGGCATCTGAACTCCACATCGATGTGTGGCACAAAAACCCAAGGGTGTTCTGGAAATAGTGACAGCACACAAGTCAGAGTTTCAAGGATCCTTGCTTCTAGTAGATTTCAATCAGAGGGTTTCTAAAGCAGAAATTTAAAAATTTAAAACTTAAGAGCATTATATTTAGGATATGTACCAGCAAATCAAAACAATAACTGATGCAGCACTCCTTTCCACTTGAGACAGGATTTACTGTAATACAAGTGTGAATTCAATTCAAGCAGGCTTACTCACTAAATTTGAACCCTGAATCTAGTTCAGTATTAGGACTGATATCACCTTCATTTTACACGAAGCACTCCTTTTCATCATTCTCTAGTTGGGCTACAAACAAAATTGTCAGTATGAAACATCACAATCCTAGAGAGGCACAATTGAGTGGATTCATCCCACACAGCCTCACTGGTGACTGACCACTGTTCTAGGAAGGGCTGGATCATAGAATTAATTACACAATGGTTTGGGTTGGAAGGGACCTTAAAGCCCATCCAGTTCCAGCCCCCTGCCATGGGCAGGGACACCTGCCACTATCCCAGGTTGCTCACAGCCCCATCCAGCCTGGCCTGGAACACTGCCAGGGA
>JANRGV010000073.1:63747299-63791053 GCA_024734035.1 Alethe castanea
GTCCTGTCACTCCAGGCCCTTGTCAAGAGTCTCTCTCCATCTTTCCTGTGGCTCCCTTCAGGCACTGGAAGGCCACAGTGAGGTCAAACCCCAAAGCTTTCTCCTCTCCAGGCTGAACAATCCCAACTCCCTCAGCCTTTCGTCACAGCAGAGCTGCTCCACCCCTCTCATCCCCTTGGTGTCCCTTGTCTGGACTGGCTCCAGCAGGAAAGCTGGTGGCAGCACAGCAGAGGTTCAGACAGCAGCTGAGATTTATTCTGTGGCAGAGGAATATCCTTTTCCAGATACGTTAGCCAAGGAGCCTGCACTGCATATAAATGCTGTGACAAACAGCTCAAAAAAAGACATGTGCATTAAATAAACATCTCCTGATTCATCATCTCAGTCAACAGGCAGACATTTACTGCACTGTAATGTCTCCCAAAGCCGTGTAAGTATTTGTTCCTCATTAGTAGCAAATATATAGTGCATTTGAGAAAACAGCTTTATTACACACCACTTTATTAATAAACAGCAGCATTAGGTGGAAGTCACATCTATACATCTCTAATGTGGTCTAAGTAGTGTGTGGGAGTGAAAGAAAACAAAGAGCAGAGAAATACACAAGCTGGCTCATTGCAGGGGAAATACTTCCACAAAAGCTACAAAACACACACCTTACTTCAAAGTTGCCTTAGACCTCGAGATGCCCTGGCTTCAAAGGAGACAAAATAGGTCATTCTCCAAACTGGTTCCAAGGAAGACACAGCTCCACCCATTCAACTTTTCCCCTCTCTCCTCAGGGCTTGTCCACAAACACTCACACCCAGCTGAGGACTGAAGACACTGGTGTGTAACTGCCAATATTTACACTAATGAGGCAATGAGCTCATCTGCTCCCTTTTGGCAAGGCCTACATTAACTCTTGGTTTTGTAGGGCTGAATCTGTTCTTTACTCTTCTGTCAAGCCCACATGCAGCACTTGCTTTTTCATTTGACTACAGCCACCCTGAGTCTCAGCTGTCAGAGGTGTGTTCCGTGCACCTCAAATGTGTGCTGAAGGCAAATTTCAGGAAAAAACCCAAATATACAAGAAACTTGTTACACTTGCCACATTTCAAGATCCGGACCAAAACACACCACCTTCTTCCTCTATATTGTGGTGAGCCTTGCATTCAAATGAGCCCATTCCTCCCCTTCCAAGTTTTCACTGAAGGATGCAGAAAACAAAATACATGCTGCAACTGAAATCTAATTAAATCTGAATTAACCAAAGTTTTTAAAAGTCAGTTAAGCACATGGTTTAAAGCCATGGTATGACATGACTACCAAAATCTCACTGTAATGAAACGCGATTTCTGAAATGGAAACAAGGTGAGGCACTTTCAACTTAATCAACTTTACTGTTCAAAAAAACTATAATCTCAAAGCTTGATTCAGTGAGCAGCTACATTATTCATTAAACATTACCTAAGAAATTTCAAGTTGCTTTCCTGGCAACCTAGAGAAGTCTGCAAGACAGAATAGAACTTATTACTACAAGGAGTCTTTAAACAGTTAAGCAAGATAAATGAGTGGGGGGAACTCATCACTTTCTAAAATTTACACTTGGCTGTGCTTACTTCCGTATCTCCCCAGGCACAAAAGAACTTCTTTGCTTCTTCTATTCTCTATTTATAGGATTCAGCTGGATCACGTAAGTATTTCCCCTCTCTTGACAATTGTGAGCTTGGCTAATTTTATTAGAGCAAAATCTGAGGTAATCATAACACACAGCAATAGCTTATGGGCTGAAATACTCAAAGTGCATTACTTAATTCACGGAATCATGGAACAGGTTGGGCTGGGAAAAGTTCATCTCATTCCCATCCCCCTGCCGTGGGCAGGGACACCTTCCTCTAGCCCAGGTTGCTCCAGAGGCCCATCCAATCTGGCCTTGGACACTGCCAGGGATGGGGCAGCCACAGCTTCTCTGGGCAACCTGTACCAGGGCCTCACCAGGCACAATTCCTTCCATACATCTCACCTAATTTCCGCCTCTTTCAGTTTGAAATTCCCATTATTTTCAGTCTGAATTCCCATAGTTCCCAGTGCCACAGACAGCTCCAAGATACACCTACACGACTTTGGCCAACTGGCCACACTGCACAGAACGGTTGCAGAACTGAATTCTACTTCAGGAGGTGAGGATGCTCTATTCAGCTGATAATTTTAGGGAAACTGTTACCAACTTCATACTTATAAAGTACACTTTCTAAGCTTTGCTGAAACCCACCTAAACCCCAAAACTCACTGGGAGGAAGGAGAAGCACAGATATGAACATTATAATAAATACACTTCCCCTTGGAAATCTTATAAAGACCACAAATCACTTTCATAGAAAGACCCAGCAAAGAGCTCTTCAGGAAAAACATGATTCTCTGCCAAAAAACTGACAGCAATTAACAGAAGTCACAGCCAGCAAATGCCAAAGGAAAATAGATGTTAGGTTAAATTCAATATAGCAAAGGGGGAAAAAAGTTGTCATTTTCCTGCTCCTGCCTTCTTTCTCTGTGGCAACAATTGTTGAGCCAGCAGAACTTTCCATGTATTGACTTCCCTCTGTATTTTCAAATAGCGTCTACATTTTGTACTTTTCGAGATAGAAGCCTGCTTTCACTGGCCATGCAGTCATAGGCTTTCATCTCAGCTCCTAATGGTTACATCTTCCTCCTCACTGCATCCTCAGCAACCCCATCGTGTCCATTTGCCCAGCACAGTGATGTCAGGACAGATTTCCAGAGTCAGCAGACTTGCCAAAAGCAGCTCTCCCCTTTCTTCACTTGATCCACATATTTTCACTCAGGAAGGCCCTCCACACTGATCTCTGCCCTTCTTACTTCTTGCTCAGTTTACCCAGTGAACTCTTTATGGTTCATTCACCAGAGTCACCTCAGATATGCACATGGAAGTGCAACTCCACCAAGTTAGTGGTTAAATCTCTTTATCCCCCTTCACACTGTCCCTAAACCACTTCTGCAGAGCACCTACCAAAACACAATGGATCACCAGATGAGACCTTACTGCTTTTTGGGCTGATTGACCTTACTCTCTACTCACCTTCAAACCTTAGGGAGGGTGCACCTTCTCTTTGGGACTTCTGCTGCCTTTCAGAGAGGCCAAGACAAGCACAGCTCTGCTTTAAACAGCTCCTGCAAAGCACCCAGAAGATGGGCAACATAATCGAGACCTTCTGGAAGTACACTTGTCCCTCCAGATGGAATTGTATCATCATTCATCCTATCATGGTGGATCTTCACCATTTTTTCTGAACTTACGAGATGCCTGGGGTGCCAGACACTGGTACTGAAGAACACAGAATTATTGACATTGTAAAAGATCTCCAAGACCATTGAGTTCAACCTTTGATCCATCACCACCTTGTCAACCAGGTGCCATATCCAATATTTTCTTCAAGATGCCCAGAGATGGTGACTCCACCACCTCCCTTGGCAGCCCCTTCCAATGCCTGACCACCCTTTCCTGGAAGAAATTCCTCCTGAAGCCTTCCTGACCCAGAGCCCAAGTTAGGCACAAGAGCATCTCAGCACTGCTGCATGAATTGCTGTGATGAACTCTCTGGGTTATCACACTGCTTATGAAGGACTAAGTCCAGCTGGCATTTCTCTTTGAAAGGAGGGGAAAAAAAAAACAACAAACCAAAACCAAACAAACAAACAAAAAAACTAACAACAAACCAAAAGCAAGAGATCTGATTAAGACATTTTTAGTTTCTCCTGGTCTTTCTTACTTAAAAAAAACCCCAGTATCTGTGGATTCTGTTTCTCCACAGAAACAGAGAGAGGCTGTGCAGTCTGGAGAGCCACTGGCAGCACTGAGTAAATTAATAGACTAGGTTAAGGATTTAGAACTGTGTGAGGGAGCTTAACAACAACAGTCTCATCAGTTTTATTTAAAAAGTGGTTGCTGGGATTTCTAATCTTTACTGATATGCAGCTATGGAAGTGTAGAATACCAGGTAACATCAGGAGCCAGAAATGCTTATTAAGCACAATTACCTAGCAAGCAATCTAAATCCTGGAAAGAACTCAAGGGGAAGTGCCCACAGAGAGTTTGTGCTAATCATAAGATAGTAAGCAAATAAAATTGTGCAGAATTTAAAGCATTAATGATATGCTTTAAATCCTAAAAACATCCAAAACATAACATTTAAATTAAAATACAACTACATGACTCTCCTCAGACCTAGGAAAGGTTACATGAACGAAATCTTAAATTATTCTTTATAAAATCCTTATTTATAAAAGTACAAAGCCAGGCTTACAGAGTGAGGTAAGCCAGGCTTCACATTTCTCTTCCTTTTTAGTTATGAATGACCTGAGTATTAACTTGCAGGTATTTTTAAGATTTTTGCCATTTGAAAAAATGTGATGCATTTGACTTCATTTAGCTACTATTTTTTCTTCCTCACTCCAAGATATCAAATACTAAAGCATGTTTCCTTAATCACTACAATTCAAAACGTAAACCTCTATTTCTTTAAAGCCCAGAAATTCTTGTTTTAAAACATTGTGCAACTATCCTTTATAGGAAGCAGTCTGCAGAACTGCCAAACCTACATGAAACAAAAAGAAGAGATTGTATCAGAATGACATGCCTCCAAAAAGCTGAGTTTCTTTCCTGCCAGAGAGAGAAATGACTAATGTGCATTGCAAGTAGTGTGAAAAACAATACTATCTTTGCAGTTTCAGACTGGAAAAAACTACAGTTTGATGTTTACACAGCAGTAAATAAAATGGGAAAACTTCTGTGTTGGGTAATAAGCACATTTTTCCTCTCAAATGTTTAATGACAGTGAGTCATTAAACACCCATGAGATGAGGTCTTCCACATTTTGCTACTACAAAGATTAGAATATTACAGAATTCCCTAGTGATTGATGAATTAATAAAACCCAAACTAAGTCATTTGCACTTTAAAGTCCACAGGAATTGCATAATTCTGTTTTTTCCACTGTTCTACAGCAAGTGAGAGGATGCAACCATGGCAAAGCTTGATAAATTAATGAAAAAAAAAAGAGGAAATTGTTTGCCTGCAACACCCAGGGCTTGGATGCAGCAACCCACATCTCAAGAACCAAATATTTTTTAAGCAGAAAAGCCAGGGACTACTGTCTCTTCATGTAAGTGGCATTTCCACACACCACCCCCCTGCCATTTATTATCAATACTTCTGTCCTTTCCAGACATCCTGTCTCCACTTACATTCCATTTTCAGTTTGCCCTCAGCTGGCAAGCACAAGATGAATCCCAACTCTGAAAAAACCACTGGAAGGATTTTTTTTTCCAACTCTCAGACCACCATATTTCTTCAGAAACACTTTCAAAGTACTCAATGCAGGGAAATGCATTTCAAATACTTGAAGTACTGCTGCTTCAAATGCAAAGAAACCATTCAGATGTGGATATAGGATCCAAGTTTTATGTAAGGACAGATTTACACAGGACTATAAAGCAAAGGAAAATAAGCCTCAAATGAGAAAGCAAGAAGCTGCACGTAATAAAAATGTGACCAAGTGGGTAAGAAAAAAGAAATGAATGCATGTGCCGTGGTATCTTCAATTTCAGCTCGGCTACCCCACCAGTCTGAACAAGTGCAACTCAGACAGCAAGGAAACAAGAGGCACTTTGTTCAGTGTGCAATTCTGGAGTGAGGAAGAGAGACAAGAGATGAAATGTATCTCTTGTAATGCAAAGAATGCAGCAAAACTCAAGGATCTCAGCGATACCACTGTCAAAGAAAACTTGTGTTTTCCTGTAGTGACTCAGTGCCCAGGCAGCAGGAGAAAGAAAGGTGTGCACCCAGCAAAGCTGAGATGGGCAGGAGAAGCAATGAGAACCTGAGAGGCAACACTTTTCCCTTGAGATTATTCCTCACCTCAACCAGAACTCACCAGCATGTCAGAGAAAACTCTCCCTGAGTCTCAAAGAGCACCCAGCAACTTCTCCCACCTATTAATGCCCTTCAGTGGATACCAATCAAAGGTGAAGGGCAGAAAACCATGAGCTCAATGAATGGAGTACCTGATTCATGACCTGGGGCACTCAGATGGAAAAGGAATTGCACTCTGCTTCCATGGTTCTGGAAGGGAGTACACAGGCTTTTTAGCCCAATCAGCAAAGGTATCTGCCCAGCTCTGGTAGGTGACAGGCATCTCAATCATGACAAACACAGGCCACAAAACAGCTGGAGGATACAAATGAAGTCTCAGTGCTCACAAACCAACAGAGTCTGGTTTTGTTGCTTATCAAACATCCCAGAAAATGCGATATCACTAAGCAGAAAAACATGAAGTAGCATTCTGCAAGTGAAAGCTTCTGAAGTGGGTCTCAAAACAATAATTTTTGTCAACTGTATTTAAGACTTGGTGCGAGTTAATTCAATCTAAAGCATCATTAGACCTATTCTGAACTTCAAACTAAAGTTATGTCTATTTGTCTGCTTTTCATATTTAAAGTATTGAAAGAAAAATATTTCCCAAAGTTATTCCTCTGATTTGATGTCCACTTGTGCTGCCAGAGTAAATAAGTTGTGTTCCTTTTCTTCATTATATTATTTATTGATTAACACTGAATAAAAGTGGACTGATTTTGTTTTTCTCAAAAGTACAAAAATCTACTATTACTCCATAATTACATCAGGAGAAAAAAAGTTTTATTAAAACACATACTACAAGCTGATCCTGTCTTGTGCCCCAAAACAGACAGCAAAATAAAGCCATGTAACAACAAATTACATTAATAATGCTTAAGACAAAAAAACCAAACTGGTTTATTCAAAAGAAGTGAAGGTAAATAAGTCACTCTCCACATATAAGGATGGGAGGCACCATCCTGATGAATTTCCAGCAAGCAAATACCTTCTGCTCTCATACAATAAAATCATTCAGAGACAGTAACTCACATGACTTGTTTCAAAGTGACAAATAAAGGAGTGACACTGCAGTCACCTGGCAGCCTGCCACAAACTTGCTCCACTGAAAGGAATTTATTCAAAATAGAGTCAACAACTAATTCTTAAATATTTTAACTTGGCAGAAGAAAACCTGGCTCAACATCACTACATCCAAAGTTTCCTGGAGTTCTAGGTTAACATACATATGTATATGTGCTCTGGCTAGAGTGGCACCTGGGAAAAATAAGAGACCAGTGCCTGTCTAAATTCTGTGCGCTGGTTTAGCCAGCAGGAGCGTCCCCGTGGCTGGAACCAGCCCCCCATACAAACCATCACACCCCTGTAGCAAAACGATCTTGGCTGAAGGCAGCAATTAACGCTCTGGAAATGTTTGCTTTAGAAACAATCCACTGATGTGCATTAAAGAGACACGTAAGGTGCCTAGAATGTGAGGCTGAAAGTGCTTTAATGAATAACCCAAAACACCTCTCAAGTATGAGGCAACTTAAGACAAGTCTGAAGCCAGACTCTAGCCAACACAGAATTTTGGGTGCTGTACTTATGGACAAATGCATACACACAGATGTAGCAAATCTCCTCTTCACCACAGAGAGTGCATTTTATATATGTGTATTGATATTTCTACTAGTTATACACTATATTAAGGATAATGGCAGTATCCATCCAATGCTGTTTTCCTTCAGCTTTTCCTGTAGTCAGATAAAGCTGCTGTACCTTTATCCTTATCTGTACCTCTGATACACAGAGCATGAGACAAGCTGCCATTGTGGCAAACGAACAAAGCATTTTAATTTATTTAGCTCTGCTGGTCCCTCAGCTGCTTCAGTTATCAACAGAATACTGCTATAAACACTGCATGTGCAATAGAAGGAGTGGTAAAATGGCAATATGTACCCAGAAATGAAAAAGATGGTGTGACTGCCATGGAAGTCTATTGCTGAGAAGCTGATGTGTGCACAAAAGGCAAATCAGCTTTAAACAAGGCCTGTTTACAGCGACAAGCCAAAGAAGAAGCTGCAGTCTCAGTTTTTCACATTTGCTTCACCAGCCTCATCTACATCATAAAACAGGGGACTCAAAAAATCAAACCAGTATGAAAAACAAACCAATGCATAATCTGAACGTATTTATTTTAGTCAAAGTTCTAATATTTTTCCTGTATCAAGGCTTCATCATGTAGTCAGGAAAAATACTACCTGCTATTGTTGAGTGATGAACTTAGGAACTTGCCTCATCCCTGGAAGTGTTCAGGGCCAGGCTGGACAGGGCTCTGAGCAGCCTGGTCTAGTGGAAGGAGTCCCTGCCCATGGCAGGGGGTGGAAGGAGATCATCTTTGAGGTCGCTTCCAACCCAGGCCATTCTGTCAATCTTTAAGCTTTAGAGTTTTCAGAATGCTTTACGTGCAAGTACTTTTAAAAGTGAGCAGGGAAAGTCTTTCTTGAAGGGGTTTGGTGCTAACTCCTTACCTGCAAATGAAGACAGATGTCTACTTATGCACAATCTGCTACTCCAGGCATCAGTGTTCACTTTGCTGATGTGGGCAGTTCCTAGAAGGGAAAAAAAAGAGAAATATTGTTATACATGAGTGAAACAACCCTCTTGAGGATGAAGTTCTATTCTTCCTCCCTCCTTTATTGTTTTGGAGAAACAGTGTTTACCTGGAACCTATAGATCTACAACAGCCTGGTACACACAAGCAGTATTTTATTTTTGAAAAGTTAGTTCAAAAGAAAAGTGGAAATCTGCTCTTAATTTGCTGCTTCTTATACCTGGTGTGACATGTTCCTGTTATAAATAACTAAGTGTGGTAAACAACATTTCAACAGCTTTCTAGAACATTAGGAAAAAAAAAACCAAAAACCTAAGCACTGTATTAGGTAGTCACGAGCATCTACCACTGGTAAATTGTAAATATAGGAGATTGTGAAATAATCTTCTTTCCCAATTTTCTTTTTAAGGAAAATAATCCTCAGACTGGAACACTTCCAGATGTATAACCCTCCAAGTGCTCTGGAGCTGCACACCCTGACTCCCTTGCAGCAGTGAATCACGAGCAATGCATGCACAAACAGCCAAACAAACTGGGCAAAAGGTAACAAATCCCAAACTGCTGATTAATACTAATAATCAGCTTGGAAGGGGTGCTTACAACAACGTTTAACAGCATCAGTGTGATAGACATTGCTTAATATTATGGCACAGCCAAGGAGAACATGTGACATGCAGTTATTTTTAAGCCTTCATGACCAAAGATTTTCTGAACAATATTTTAAAAGAACGTATCTATTATGTGCAGCTCTACTATAGAGTGCAGCATGGAAAAGCAGCTCTAAATCAGAACAACTTTCCACTGGTATTTCAGCATGTCCTCTACCACTGTTGTCAGACACTGAATTTTATCTAGAAAAAATGCTTGTCTCCTAATATCTTTTGGATGGAAAGATGTAATAAGTACCAACTCCAGCATAATAACATCATAAGAGTACAGAAAACAACAAAAACCTCTTAAAGATCTGGAAAGAATGGAAGGTCTGTAAAATACTAGACCATGCACACGATGCATCAAAGCCCTATAGGAGTAAATGCTTCTCTCATTATAGCCCAAAAATCCACAATAGACATTCAGGAGGTCCAAAAGTCTCAGGCACATATCAAATAATTTTCACCATGGCTGACTGAATATGCAGCTCCCTTTCACAAACCAATATGAGTTAAATTCCTGGGTTGTCAGAACACGTTTTTGTGATATTTTGTGCTTTCCACTTTGCACACCCCCTTAGGTTTACTAACGGTTCACATGAGCCTTTTACTCTAGCTCTGAAATGAACAGAATAATTGTTGGTGAGTTTATGTCTCTCAGCTGAGAAGCTGTAACTTAACAGAAGGAAGATATGCTTCTTAAATCTCCTTAATGTAGTTGATTGCAGTTCCATTAGAGAACATTCCTTTAAGTTCATTACTCAGTTTTATTCACCATATAGTCCTAAGCAGGGTCAAACACTAACAAAATGCAGAACATTCATCTAACCCACCATATCAGGTTAAGTCACCAGTGCTTGAGCCCCAGTAACTTACCAATCTCCACTTACACATGTTAGATTAGGAAAATAAACCTGGTTTTAGGATACAGATGGTGAATTAGTTAATCCAGAGGCACAGATGCTTGAATTTGGCTGGGGAAGCAAGAGACAGAGAAGAGAGAAATAATCATCTCACCCTAAACTATGAAAACTCAGCTTTGAGATGCTGTTGTCTTCATCTACAGCAAACTGATCAACTGCCAATACACAAATAGTAAACCTTTCAATTGCTGCTGTTTGTTAATTACCCCAGGACACTTTATACCAAAGCCAAAGAACAGTGGATCCAGAACCTGAGAACGGAGTGGCCGTGATGCTGATCCAGCACTTCCACTCCAACAGAGCTGCATTATCTGCGGCTCTACTGAAACCCTAAGGCTCTTCTCAGACCACTCTGCAAACTGAGTGGGAAGGAGTAAGGATAAGAGCCACAGTCTGTCCTTAGGGACCCCTATTAAATCAGATTCCCAACATCAGCCACTTCCTCTTTGTTTTCCTCAAGCCATATGGCTTCCTGACAAAATCTGCACAAACAATAATTCCATTAATCAAGCCACTGCTGGAGGAAAAGGCTTTTTTTCCCCCTCCTTCCCTTCATCAATCCAGACATTTCAATGGAGATGTTTTATGTATTTTATTTTATGAAAGTCCCAAGGAAAATACTAAAGTGGTCTTTGTTCTCTCATTGCAGCCCCAGTTACAGTTCATACTTGCAGGAGATCCTCACATAAAATGCAAAGATACAGGAATAGAGAGAAGTGAGTCAAAACAACAAGAAATGAGTTCAGCCTAATTGAATCCTAGCAGGGATACAACATAAATTGCTGCCTAGGTTTGCTGGCATACTGTCTGAAAAAAACAAAACTTAGAATGAAAATGTAATTAACAGAAGTATGTAAAATAAGAGGCATTAAAAGTCTATCCCCACAAGGCGCTAAGGAGATGCACACATGCAAATGCCACAAGTAGCTCAAAGCTCTTCTTTTAAGACATGCCACAAAAAAAGGACTTCCCCAGAGGTCAGGTTTCTTTTTAAGGTGAACCAAGATGAGCAACCTGCTACACAACCCACCTGTTTTGGCACCTGCACACTGGTAAAATCATGCTGGGGACAATGTGCATCTCAGATCAGGAGGAAATACATGCTGCCCATGCAGGGAACTCAGTGGGAGGGAGGAAACAGAGCAGCAAGATTTCTACCTCTTGCAGGTGGGAAACTCCCTTTCCAGCAGTTCAAAAGATCTCCCACTCTTCTGAAAGAAGGGACAAGAACACTAAACCCAAACCTAACCACACTCATTCTTTCACCAAACTCAACATACACTTGAGGGACTGCTGGAAATGCAAACTGCCTGTTTTGATGATCTGTTCCCATGGAGGCTTTTCCTAAAACTATTTTGACTAAACTTTTATTAGTCAACAGTCTGCAGGGCAGGAGGAGGACTGGGAAGAACAAGAAATGATTTTCCAACTCAGGTGGTCTCTTTCAGTCACACACTTCTATAGCAACTGTGACCTTTCCATTCACGTGGAAGGAAAACAAGATTGGCATGGTAACAAATCTCTTTACCTTAAATCATGTTTTATTTTCTTCACAGGTGGTCTACAGCTTACTGGATGATCAAAACTGTTCTGCAATTCACGTGAACAAAAACAACGCTCTATTTAAATGAAGTTCAGGAAACAGAAGAGAGCTTATGATACTGAGAAAGACCTACAGAGAAAAAGCATTAAAAGAGGTATGAAATTCACTTTTTATAATTTGGAGTGGGTTTCTGGGGGGAAGGGATCAGTGTGTTTTTTTTTAAAATACAGGAAAGCAGCATTCTTGAGTAAAAGCAGGAAATCTTGGAAATTACTTGCCTTTCTTTGTTGAATTAAGTAACAATTAGCCACAAAGAATAAAAAAAGCAGAAAGAACAGCTTAGAAAGTTTGAGTCATTATCTCCAAGGAGACACATCTGTAATGTTAACAAGGTCAGAAAATTTTGGTCAGTTGTTGTGGGTAATAGGAGACACAAGATGTTACCTTCTGTTCCTATCAAGGCAATGACAACTCTGAAAGACAGCAGGTAACACTTGGAGCATACACCACTATGAATTATTAGCCTCGAGGCCATAGCCTAGAAAGATACAACATCATATCCAAAGTACAGACAGATTTGTGGCTGCCTTGAGGTAGTGATGAAAGGTATGTTTGTTTTGGACAAGGTAGTGAGGAGGATCAGGTGCTGCCAGCTAGGGAGGCCTTTTACCACATCTGGGGCAGATGGTCCCAATTATCTTCTCATCACTGGTAATCAGAAGTCATCCTTCAGCAGCTATATAATAACCTATGTAAAAATAAACCTAGGATTGGTGTTTGGCTTCTAACAAGAGAAGAGCCTGTCTGTCACAAGTCAGTCAGTGCAGGCAGCATCCTGGCTTGGTGTCTCATTTATCAGCCTGTGGTACGAAGCTCTGCAGGTGCAAGACTGTCTTCACATCAGGTGTGAGAACAGAATACAAGAAATGCTGACAAGAAAATTTAGGGGCACACCAGTGGGGAGGAGAAGGCAGTTCTCCCTCCTGCCAGCTCACTCTTCTGCCCTTTCTGACCCTACTGATAAACAGCATATGCTCCCAAATTAACAGGATCTGTATCACCCTGCCTTGGCCACTGCTCTTACCTCTGGGGACAAAACTGATCCAAACTGGAAGCAAAATTTATTATTAGGAGAATATAAAGAGCATCAAACTCTTCATGTCTTCATGACTGCAGCCACTTGTTCATGTCCTCATTTGACTGGTGAGGGTGGCTGGTAAGAACAAGATCCAAGAAATTTATTGCCTTGCTTCCCTGAAAACCCAACACCTCCAGCTGAGAGAATTGAGAGAGGACTTGTCCAGCCCAGACTTCACTGCACCATTAAGTCCCATACCCTGTGTTAGCAGGAGCTACACCATTTAGATCCCAGAAAAGAAGGTGCTTCTTTGTTACTGCTATTTAGCTCTTCTCAGGAAGAGAAAAAAACTACTCATCTTCAAATCCTAAACTACTCCTTACTTGCTCACAACACTGTATCCTAGCTCTTTAAGCCCTACTGTGGTGTTGAAAAGCAAGTGCTACCAAAAAAACATGTTGATACATAAGCCAAGAGGAGTGAAATTAAAAATTATAAAGCAGTTTGATGTAAAAGAAAAGCCTTGACTGAAATCTCTGGAGTTCTGCCTGTCATTTCTCTCCTTGCAAGTATGTGAAGGGCATTTGCTTTCCAGGAACAAGAGGGTTGAATTAATTTAATACATTTCTAAGCCTTTAGAGTTCCAGTTGTTGAGAAGAGAGAAAGAAGAAGAAAAACACTTGAAGAGATTTCTTTCCTTTTTGCTTAAGTGACACAGCCAAGAGAGCCCCTACACCCTTGGAGGACATGAGTTCAGAGGACAACAGAGCAGAATACCCAGAGGTAGAATGTGTTGCTTTCTCTTCCTCCAATTTGATACTTTATTTTGCAACCCGTGTGATTAAAGGCCATGGAACCATTACTCCAGGATGAAGAGGGGGTGCTGAAACAGCAGAGAACCATCACAGCTCACCCACAGACTCACCTGCACATCCTACTCTACTTCCTCATCCCTGTGGCTGCACCTGGAAAACACAGGGGGACTTGCACAGAAACCAGGAGTTTCTCTTCTTGTCAGCAAGAAGACTTCATTTTTTCAACACAGGAGGCACTGAGGTGTCAACTCACTGACAGGAGGAATGCTTTCCTTTGCTTCCTTCAGCAGCCCTGGAAGCAGGATGGTTCTAACAAGCTGCTGATCAGAGGATTCCCTCCCAAAACACTGCCCTGGCCACACCGCTGCGGTTCCATGCGGTCAGGCACGCTTCACAAGGTAATTATCCAACAGAACAACAGAGAAAGTCATGGCAAGAATTTGCTTTGTTGTTGAAAACTTCTTTTTCACTCACAGTCAACCCAAGTCTGCCCTTTCATTTAAAAGAGAGCAGCTCCCTCACTTTACATTCCTGCCTTACCTGCACAATTTCACACTTGACTACCTATTCTTCAAACACAGCAAACTCTTGCCATACCTACCTATGACTAAGTATTTTGCACTGATTCTCAGAAAAGCATGTATGAGAAAGTATATTTAAAGAAAAAAAGCTAGAGACTGAGTAATACAGTCAAGCAGTATTTAGCAGAAATCAGGATTATGCCTAGATATTCACATACCCACTGACCTGTTTGGGTTGGAGGTTAGCTCTTGTTTTTAATCCTAGTGGTTAGAACTACAGGAAGGCATTTTAAAGGAACGATTCAAGTCAAAACATGTATATCATTAAACATGCACATCTCTGAAAAAGTACAGTTGAGCAAGTCATCCAGGTATTTAGGCACCATAGAAGGGGTAGCACATAAAAACAGAAGTATAATGATGTGGCATTTGCTTTAATTTCTTTCCTTGAGGATAAATAAGTCTATTTGTCAGTAACTGAAAGAAAAAAATGGAATAAGATTCTGGTTTATTCCATTTGTGTAGTTAAAACCATGTAGAATTAATGAAAAATAAATCCAAATCTCCCTTTCCAGAGAAGCTGTGGCTGCCCCACCCCTGGAAGTGTCCAAGGCCAGGCTGGATGGGGCTCTGAGCAAGCTGGGATAGTGGAAGGTGTCCCTGCCCATGGCAGGGGAGTTGGAACAGAATGAGAAAGTCCCTTCCAACCCAAGCTATTCAAAGATTTTATGATTCCTTTACCACTGAGCAGGTGTCCCTGACAGCAGAATTACTACACTGGGAGCAAAACTGTTGCACCATGCAGCCTGTGATTGCAGTACAGCCAGAATCCATCAGCCCCTCCAGTTTCCTCACAGTTGGCATTACAATTCCTGAGTAAACAATGCTCCACTTTCTAGGCACTGCCAGACAATTTCCATTTCCACATCATATCAATTTATAGGCAACTCTTGAGCGCCTGTTCTATTTTTGAAATTAATGAAAGACTGCTGCTATCTTTGCAAATAAAAGCCCTTCTTTTCTGCTTCTCTGGGTTGTTTACACAGCATCCCTTTGTGTGATTTAGCCTGGTTTTGTATGAGCACTGAGGTAGGTTAGTTTGCAGAGCCCACATCAGGAGTATAAAATAATTAAGATATCAGGATTTAACAGTCACTGTTTGTAAATTGAAATTGGTTCAGTTTAGGATCAATCCAAGCCAGCAAAAATATCCAGCATCAGTTTTGGCTGTAACATCAGCAGAACATTCAACATTGCTCTGCATTTCCAAATAACCCTTTCAGTACAAGACAGCTCTCACCCAAACCAGTGATTTTCCAGAGGGTTTAAAGGTTAACTTCAATTAGCCTTTTCTTGGCAAGGAGTCATAAGTCACTACTAATAACCCTGATTGCAGACTTCTTCGAATTGCACAGGACAAAGCAAAGATGTAAGACAGTGCTCAGCAGCAGAGCAGCAAAACCTGGCAGGTGACAGAGAAATCCAGCCCCTGTTCCAAAGGCCTGCAGTGCTCTTTTGTGACTGCTACCTTGCAGGCAGTGAGTGCACTGCTGCAGCCTTTCACTTGATTCCAACACATCTTTTCCCTGTTTCCAAAGCACACAGCTCCACTGATGCTTGAAAGCAGAATTCTCAGCTGTACCATTCTCCCTGCCTGCTCCGTTTCTGCCTGGCCCACGCAGCACCCCTCACTTCTGAGTGAACTGGGTCAGGAATCAAATCCACATTTTGTATGAGTCAAAAGCTCACAGAGCCCAGCAACATGCACAAGCCAATGAAGTTACACTGCTGAGAGGATAAAAGGAGTGAGTGAATTCCTCCCCAGTCATGCCAGTGCTCATCCACAATGAAAGGACATCACCAAGACAAACCACCTTCACTCATGAGAGCCATCAAAAGCCCACCTCTTGATTCTGCCTTTGTACACAAGGCAAAGTTCAAGTGCTCAAGGGCAAAGGAGACTTCATATTTCCATCAACACATTGAGAGATCTTTGAGATGATGTCATGAAAAAACCCTCACTGATGTATGCGAAATATGGAAAAGTGAACAACATGTAGTTTTCTTGTTTATGTTGAAACACTCTCAAAGTAACTCAATTTCAGTTTAAGAATAATACAGTAAGTTTGTTAGGCAATAATTTCTTCCAGGGAACTTGTGTCTGCAAATCGCTTCCATCTAATGAACTTCAAATGTTTTTAACTGAAAGCACACACTGGCTAATAAGAGGTAAAATACTGAAGTGTGCAGCTGTTACGTGTTTCATGGCTGTAAAACACAGTCACAGATGGCACCTGCAGAAAGCAAAGCCAGGCCTGAAAGCTTGCAGATTTCCAGGTTCCTCCACAAGCACCTGTCCTTGGGGAAGATGAGTACCCTCCACCAGCCCTTCATCCAACATCCTGTCCTATGGGCACACAGAGTGTGTGAGGCAGTATTATCAGCATTATAACCCACCATTTCTTAGTTACTAACCAAAGAAACAAACATCTTACAGCAGCTACTGCTTTTCTAGAATCACAGATTTCTTTTCATGTGGAGCTTTAATCTCTCACTTCATTATGTAGTCAAGAGATGCCGAACTTTCCTTGCAATTACCTGTGAGCCAATGGAATACAAACAGGGAGCTGATTTTTGCTGGATTTACTGCACTCTGTCCAAGGAAATTTAATCAACCTTCTGTGCAACAAATTCCAAGTATACTTGGATTTCACACAGGTGCAAGTGTAAGGCAAATGCGTGAGAGAGAAAAGGTAATTTCTCTATTGCAATGCACTGCCTCTTTCCCAAACAGCAGGAAGTAAAGCCACAGCATTTGTCTCTCTTGAGACTTTAACTTAGGAGAAACCCTGCAGAAAGTGATCAAGGCACAGCAGTTTCAGAATTAATTACAATCTCTAGTTGGACACTTACTGGTAGTTAATTAGCACCTGGGAGATACAAGGGCCAACTCATCATCAGCTACCAGGAAATGCAATTTATGCCATTAAAATCTTGGAAATTTGTTTATTTGATAGTACAGAGGTACATAAGTTCTTGCTTCATCTACTACAAAGCTTAATTTTTGTCATTGGCAACACAACTCGACACTTAGAAGGTCCGTAATAATCACGAAGAAAGCAACACTTTACTGTCCAGTTACACTATTCAGCTTATAGCACAGGCTGGTGCTGTCACTTAAATTCACCTCCTCACATCTCAAACCAGTGGGGCTGCTAAATGTAAATAATTAATTTTAATGTAAACATTAAGACCAAATTTTCTTATACAAACATGATCCCTATCAGTCAGTACTTGAATTCTCTGAAAAAGGTACATTTTTAGGGGTGAGATGCAAGACAAAGATCAGCTACTTTAATAGACAACTGCTCAAGTCTACTAGTTCAAATAATAAAAAGGAAAGTAGCAAAAAAAAGACTTGTCACAACAAAGAAGATAATGGGCTGGTTAAAAAAAATACCTTGAATACCGAAGCGAAAATAAATGTAAAGCTTAGTGGCATCCCTACCCCTGGCAAGGGTTTTAGACCAAGATGATCTTTAAGCTCCCTTCCAACCCAAACCAGGCTGTGATTGTAGATAACCAGATCCTCCAAGCATTGGAACAGCAGAATGAGAGAAAAAACTTCATATCACTAAAGCTTTTTCTTCACAAGATCTTCAAAGTAGAAAATCCTTTCTTTTTTAAATTTTCCTAACTGACTAATTAAGTCCTCACATTAACCCCATAGTCAGACCAAGGCAGAAGTCAACACTTTTATTCAAAGAGCCTTCCTTACAGTTAACAACCAGTTAGGTTTTTTTTTTTTTGTTTGCTTGGTTTTGGTAAGGGACTGTCAGATTCATGACCTAAAATTAAGTGCTCAACATAAGCCAGACGAAACAGAAAGATTTCTTCAGGGTCCAAAAGCAGGACTGAGATGCTGCTGCCATTAGCAGAAAAAACAGGAAAAGAATCAAGACAGAGAACAGCAGCAATAAAGCCCATAGTGTCTGTTATGGTGTTTTCAGACTCCTGTGGAACTGTATCTCTCGATTTACAGCAGCAGCCAGCAAACCCCTCAAATTCCCTTTGAAAAGGTCCCATCCACTGTAAAAACATGTGTGATGTCCAAACTTCTGCAGTTCAAAGCCAAAGAGCTGCAAACACATAAGAACAACATGTTGTAAAGATGTACTGATACCTTCCAGAGTCCTGCTCAGTCAAGGGAGACTTGAAACCAAATGGCCAAAAAATAGGCTGTCCTGGTCTGCTGATACACAACACTAAGTCTGGTTCTTTTGATGACTTTGCCATTTTTTCCATGTATTTTTATCAAAGCTCTTCTTTCAATTGCATCTAGACACAACTATAAATTCTCCTCCTCCCAAACCTAGCTGTTTGCCAAACTACAAACATTTTGTTACAAGGCCTTACAAATCTAATTCACAGTATCACAGAAACTCCATCACAAACCCAGGACAGCACTACCTCTCTGAAAATTATTTAAGGAAAACATCTTGTTCTCCTTTATGTTTCATACCTCTTAATGAAAAGCTCAGAAGATACCAAGTGATGAAACCACCTGAACAAAAAGCTCAGGTCTTGGGAGCACTTATCCCATGACAGGACAGCTGGGAGCGGAACAAGAAAAACCTCACTACTAAGTTTTCTGTATTTACTCAAGACACATACAGACCACGAATTTGCCTGGTTCACTCATCCCTTTGCTAATTCCCACAAGGACACAAGACAATTTCTCCTCCAAAGAAACCAGCACAAACCAGTAATTACCTCAAAGTGCCTCAGTGATGCCCTTAAGCAGGCAAATATTTCCATATGGAAATGTCATATAAGCACCTAAAATTCCACTGGGCAGAAACAAATATCACCAGAAGGTGTGCATTTGTGTTCCTTGTACTGTGTGCTTTCTTGCTGCACTACCAGGTGCAACCTGCACAGCTTACTCTTTAAATGAATGCTCTGTGGGGAAAGAAACACAAAGAACACTCAGTTCTTAATAATAATCCTTAAGTATTATGTTAAGAATACACCAACTCAGTTGACTTAGCATAGTTATGCATTCAAACTATCGAAAGCTTAAAAGGAGGTTTACATAGTTTCTAAGATTAGCCAAATACTAAGTGAAAATCCCACTTTATGGAGAGGAAACAGGTCACTTCTCAGTACATTAACAACATCTTAATTTTTTGATTTAAAAGCCACATTCAAACATTTTTACTAGCCATCACTTTTTATAATCACCAGACAAGATCTGAGTTCAGGTCATCTCTTCAGCTGTGAGAGACATCTACAGCAATGAAAATTTTATTCAGCTTCATAAAAAAGTACCAACCTACAGCACTCTTTATAACATAATACACCAGTTGCACACAATATTAAATTCAGCTGCAGTAACTGAGAATCCTCTTTGCTGACAGAAGCTCAAAAAATAATTCATTTTTCACCTGATCGATTACAGCTAAATAATTCTATACTGTAGAATGGTTCTCTGCCACAGCACCAATTCCCTGTGTTGAGACTTCTCTGTATTTCCAATATCAGAGTCTCCAACAGAAACCACTGCTAATTAGGTAACTTCTGGAGTTCTAAGAACAAAAAATTGGTTATGAGGGCCAAATCTTGACTTGTCCGACGGATGCTCTGTGCTAAACAAACACAGCAATGGGGTAACAGTGCCAGGCAGAGGCATTTCTAACTTGTCACCAAAAAAACCTATTTTGCTCTTCTACTGGTAGACCCAAAATCTACCAGTTTTAGGTTAGTACTGCTTTCCTTTGCCAAATTTCTTTCAGCTCCTTGTTCTCTGTATTAGTCCAGGTCTGCAAGGCACCAAGGAAAAGGGATGGAGAGGCCAGGTAAGCAGTTTTAAAATAATTCTGTATGCACATGATTATCACAGGAAAGTCAGTAATTCTGGCAAAAGGACTACAACAATGTGGTTGGCAAAGCACTCCATCAGATTTTTCAAACACTCATGGGAGGCATTCAGAAACAAGGGGAAAAACCAACATGAAACAAAGAAACACAAGACTTAACTGCTGTGCTACACAGGAATCAAACATGACTCACTCACTGCTTATCTCAGCCTCCTATCAGCATTTTCAGGAGCAAGCCTTCCCTGACCACAAGCAACAGCCTGCTAGAACTGATAGAAAAACCTAATAGCTGATACACATACACACACACACTCTGAGAAAAAGGCAAATACAGCCACACCATGAACCAAAGCTTAAAAAGATTTGACACAGCACAAGGAGAATGTGCTGCTTCAGTAATTGGGATCTCTTCACCCCACTGTGCCGGTGGTAGAAACTCTGCTCTATCAACCAGGAAAATGAGAGAGCCATAATGGCCAGAGAATAGGAGTCAAGCAGGACAAAAAAAAAAAGGCATTCTACAACCTGGAGCAACTTTGCAACTGATGGAGAGGCTTTGGAAATCCAGGTGTTCAGCAAAACAGCCCAGGAGTGGCACATTCCCAGGCACTGGATGCACTGATGCTCGTGGTACTTCTCTGCAGAAAGTAAAAGCAGAGTGAAACACTACTTTTTTTAATTTCAGAACATGAATGAAAGTTTAATTAGCCCAGATCTTCAGAGGAGGGAGCTAAATTTTTAAAGCCATGTCCAACAGTGATGAGGATTAGGAGTAACAACAGTTATCTATATTTGATATGCAGCAGAGGAACAAAATTATCCAACTCCACTAACATGAATACATCTAGACACTTTCGTTGTTCCATTTTCTCAGTTACATCTTAGAAAGGAAATTTTTTTTTATTATTTGAAAATAGAAATTGTATTTCTCTACTATTTATTCCAGTCATTTTTGTCCTTCTTGCCCTTAAGATTAATTTGATGTAGAAAAGCACATACTTTGCATAGGACATAATACCCTATAAAAGAATAATTACTACATTTTACTGAAAGTGACCTGGCATCACCATGAAAACATTTCTTAGCTACACAAAATATTTTTAAGATGCATATAATATAGGACAAAAACATTGGTTCAGTCATCTCCAAAAGAACTCATTATAATTTAAAAAAAAAAGTGCATATCAGTAAGACATTTCACCAAGCTATCATATCCACCATAAAAAAGCCCCACCATATAACACAAACCCTATACCCTATGTTTTATCCTTAGAAACACAATTTTTAAGAATAAATTAAAAATAAGTTTTTAGAGTGAAGCCTCCAAAGCCACCCAAGTTGCAAGGTTAATATCCCAATATGCTGTTATGCAATTCTTAATAAACAAGTTTTAGAAATGCATTAAAATCAGAATCAGCATTTTCTTGACAGTTTGCTATTAACAGACAAATAATTATTTCATTTCTGCCAGTGTAGCAAGCTGGTAGCAATCCAACTCCAAAGTTATTCCATTTCAAGCTTGTTTGCTACCCAACATTAAGTGAAATTTGTTTACATTACTTGACTAATGCAGTAAAGGCAAGACTCCTGTCACATGACTGTAAGAATGCCTCATACACTGGGTATTATTGCATAGCTGAAACAAAAATATAATCTAAATGTAATAATATTTAACATTGCAGCACCCTATGTCCTAGAAAAGCCCTTGCCCACAGCAGCAGCTTGGTCATAGATGAAGTCTGAGGTGTAGATGGAAACTCCACAGGCAAACCTGAAGGGTAAAACACCCAGACCATCATTTCCCCATGCAAATAACGCCTTTCATTGCATCATCTAGAACTGGAAGTTAATTAATCAAAACAAAGGTGTGTATTTGGAAAATAAACCTCTCTTATGCATTTTTTTATCCAAAAAGAAGCAAAAATTGGACTGAATGGAGAGTTCAGAAAGTTCCTCATAAGTATTAAGCAGAACAGGTGGTGCTCTGAAGTCACGGCAATAACGCACAGCTACAAAAATCCTCACCCAAAACCAACCTGAAAACCATGAGAGGAGTGCCTGTGGCACACTGCATCAAGGAATTAGGGATGTTTGGATTGGAAGGGACCTCACAAATCATCTTGTTCCAACCCATTCCACTATCCCAGGTTGCTCCAAAGTCCATCCAGCCTGGCCTTGGACATTGCCAGGGATGGGGCAGCCACAGCTGCTCTGGGCAACCTGTGCCAGGGCCTCAGCACCCTCACAGGGAACAATTACTTCCTAAAAGTCTGAATGATGGTGAACAGATATTTTAGCTACTGTTGCTGTAGGAAGGAGAAAATAAAATCTTTTATCTCCATTTGCAGCAGGAAGAAGTAACTCATGTGCAATCCAGTCCAGTGCTGTAAGAGATGCATATCCAAGTACAGCACCAGCATGACTGCACCCTGTGAAAGCAGATACCAAACATCCCAAAAGGCAAGTTACAATGCAGTTACACAAGGGAAAATCCCATTTTATACACCATATGACAGAAAACAACAGACTAAGCAATGGCTTGACACCACTGTTAAGCTCTAAGAATGTTTCATGTTAAAATCAAAATAGGACAATATCTCAAATAGCTGTTTAGACTTCAAAAGGAATTATAATTTGGAGCATAGAGGCTGATTCTGTTCAGTCAACCACATTAATTAAATACATACTGCCTAAAATAAACCTGGAACTATGCACAGTGTACACTGCCATAAAGGGGTGCAGGGGAAATCCATCATTTTAAGACACATGCTCATAAACCAACCATAATTACTATTCTAAGGACTTCAGAATTGACTTCTTATGCATATTAGTTGAAAGGCCAAAAGCTATTTTTATAGCATGGTTTATGGTCTACATAAACCCTAGAAATACAAGATTTAGAGCTAGGTCACAAGGCCTAGTTTTTTAACCCAAGGTGGTGGTGTCATCAGCAAGGGGAGCTCTTCATCTCCTCCAAGTCAAGAGTGTGAAGTCATCTTCTGGAAATAAATATAACTGCAGATCTGCCCCTAGCAACATCCCTGTGGGTTTGAGAGGCCTGAGAGAGATGGTTTTGTCTGTTTCTGCTCACATGGTACATGAAGTCCTCATACAAAGTAAAATCAGTTGCACTCAAGTACAAGCCCATACCTGTTTTATGAATAGAATGGCCAAATGTCTGTGACCCAGAGCATCCCAAGTCATCCCTTTTCACTCAGCTGTGTTACAACACAAGACTGTGACATGTTGCTGGCTTTTTCCATCCTTAAACAATGATTCTGGGGAAAACACGTATATTCTGAGTACTAATGAGGTTATTTTTTAATGCCATTAAAAGCCACTTGACCAGGACTGAGTGTGTGCTAGATAAAGGATCAGAACACTCTTTACAGTAATTCAATTACAACATAACTCCTTGAGCCTTCTAAAAATAAGGAGTATAATGGAACATTGGTGAGCAGACTGTGTCCAAGAATGACGTGAACGAGAATCTCAGCTCTAAGGGTGGGACAAGGAGCTACTTGCAGAAATCAACAACTGACTACTAGCACCAGAAAAGAGATTTTGTTATTTATTTGTCTATATATCATTATGTTTATGTCTATTATCCACACATATTACATGAAGGTGGACAAGAGTTCAGTCTGAGTGTATTTCTGAGGTTGTTTACCTGCATCTTGGCTTTCTACATACACTAAAGAGAGCCTAGGCAAAAAAAAAAAAATCCCTGGTAAACAATCTGTTATGCTCTAACTCCATCAAACAGCATGGACAGAAAACCATTTTCAATGAGAACAACATGAGATAACTTCCACTTGTGAAAAGAATGAAATCTCACAGGATTTTGAGCTAGTCAGTAATGAAACACTTCCATCATATATAGGGCTATAATGCAATAATACTCATCTTCTCCATTATTATTGATTTTAATTTTTTTTCTTTAAATCTGTGACCTATATAAGTAGTGAGAAGTCAAGTGAGAACTGAGCACCAGGCATGAAACAAGCAGCTGAACAATTGCCCAGCTGGGCACACAAATATCCTAGGTTGATCCTTTAAACAACACCCATGACACAGGAAGAGAAGCTGTGCTCAAGTTTCATTCAGGTTTTCATATTTCTCCATTTAAATTAATGTACAAGATAGAAACACCAGCACAACAAAAGGATTTCTGCATGTTAAAGCACCTCCTCGAGTAATATACAAAGAAGATTAGAAGCTCCATTGGATTACTTGATGTTCCTGCAGGTAGTTTGGGAATGCTCTCCCTAAGTTTATTACCTTGCACATGTACCTTTTTAGAACTTGTATTTAGCTTTAAGACTTACTGATTTCTGGAACAGAGAACAGAAGCCATGGCCAAATTATCATTATGGCAACAACTTTGAAACATAAGGCAAATTTCTTAATACAAACAAATAAGATTTCTTGGCTTTACAGGTAGCATCAGAATTATTTAATTATGCTAATTTCTGGCTATATCTGTGCTATAAGAAAAATCCAAGTCTCTTTCTCTCCCAGCTCCTGGTTTATACTGGCAAATTCCAAACCATTTCCAGACATCACAGCAGCGAAGAGTTGCCTTTATTTTAGGAAGAACCTGGAACCTTCTACCTGAAGACAGACAAGACCATCAGAGCAGTGATGCTGCATGTTCCTCTCCTTAAACAAGCCTGCCATACTGCTCCTAAAAAAGCACCTCAAATTAAAGAAATCCAGGCAGGAAGATGGATGTCCAGCAAATTCCAGCTCATGACAGAAGAGTACGTGCAAATCAAATGACCCTCCCTTTTCACTGCTGACACTACTTATCTTTCTGACCTCATGATCTTTAGAGGAAAAAAAAATGCACTAATGATCAAACTGATACTTCTGCCAGAAAAAGAAACCTTAAAATGCACAAAATAACATCCGAGTTCTTAACTGTAAACAATTTTTTCCTGAAGTATTTGGAAGACATCTCTTCCAACATCTCTTCCAAGATCTCAGGCACTGCTTCAGAACCACCTTACTAAACCTTTCAAAATCAAAAGGCACCTTGCTGTAACCTATTTACAAAGCTAAAAGCTTAGAGTTCTTTCTAATTTTGTTTTAAAAGTAGTCCTATTTACCTACTAAAAGGGGATTAACTGCTTTCAAGCTGTCTTATTACTGCACAAAAGAAGTGAGAGGAGCTCTCCCCTTCAATGTTTCTGTTCAAACACATCCAGGACAGCCAGTTGTGCTCACAGAACACAGCATCTACAGGGAAGGTGTCCTGGGGTGACCTGCCCTGACTGACTGCTGAGTATTTTAAGAACCAGAGAAGAGAATTTGAACTTTAATGCACCTGTTGAAAGCTGAACTGGCATCAGTGTTTCTGGTGGAGCTACATGCAGGATTGGCACCCAAACACAAAGTTAATAGCCCACAAAGGCACTACAACACTATGTGCACAGTACTATTCTACACCCAGAAAAAAAAAGTGCAAATATTTCAGGTTACAAGTCTCTAACATAATGCTGCTTCCCCCCACACACAATATACTGTTACTGTGGCACGTTCTTCCACATTAAAGTTACAGAAACGCCAATTCATAAAGAATACTTGCTCTCAAACAGCAGTTGCAGTGACTATAATGCTCCCAAAGCAGCTCTAAGTGAAAGTGGAACACTGATAAAAGTATGTCTAAATCATTAGCATGAGTTTCACTTCACTAGCCAAGCTTCAAGAGCAGAAAATCTACCTTCCCACACTTATTGATTGACCAAAGGACTGCAGGTTTCTGCTCTCAGTTCCACATCATAGTGGTACATTCTTTAGAGTTTCCACAATCTCACCAATTAATTCCACTCAGAGGCAGGAAGAGCCATCAGCTCCTTCAGGGCTTCTCCCAGAACGTTTTTCTTTCCTTCTGCTGCTTCCCTCCCAAGCCTGGCACAGCCCTTCTATCAGCACAAACTCCAGGGAAATCCGGCCTGGCAGCTCTGTTGTGCTGGCAAGGGCAGCACCAGAACGCAGAAAATCTTCATGGTGAGCCCCAGGGTTGCTTAAAAGTGTGGATTGATGTCTTCAGGGGTAAAGTTGTTGCTGCAGATAATGTGTGCACAGCAAGGGAGGACACCTGCACTACTGCAGTCTGTTAATTAAATAAATTGGGCTTGCTTCAGCATCTGCAAAACCACACCAGCAATAAAGAAACCATCCCCACCAGAAAATACAATCTTAGACATCGTGCATGTGACAATTCCACTATTAGATAACATGGCACAGGCTCTGAACATTCAGATTTCTGATCTGCAAGCAGCTGAAGTGAAGCATCTCCCACAAAACAAATGCACAGAGTAATTATAGTTATAATTTCTCAGTCTCCAGAAAATACGTGGTGCTAATACCCTGACATGACTCTCAGTTCTGGAAGGTTTAGTGTAAGTGAACAATTTTAGTCTCCCCAAAGCCAGCCAGAAGCTGAAGTTGACAAGCAAGAGCACTAAACTTCCAGTTTCCATGGAAATTGAATTAGGATCAGTACAAACAGGGATTTCAGAATTCAAAACCCAACACTCTCCATCTTCCACGCTCTACTCCAACATTCATTTTCCTGGGTAATAAGGGGTCAAGAGAAGCACAAATGCCACAAACATTTGTGATGCAGTAACTCACCCTGCCTTGTGGCTCCACATTTTCATTTAGAGGTAGCAAGCCCCTTCTAAATCAGGCATCAGAGCCATCAACTCAGCAGCAGCCAGCCAGCCACATTTATAAACATGACAGGATCCCAAAACTGTGCATCTGGGAGGACAGAAGGGTTACCAGTTATGTGACACTAATATACATGAAATAGCTGCTTTACAGCCCCATGCTGAACCACCCAGAACAGGCAAGTTGTGCCACACAGCACAATCAGTGACAAAATTCTCATTTTTAGTGTTGATACGACCCAACAGAACCACACACAACAGAACTCTGGAATTTTCCAACTGTAAATCTTCAGGCAAGAACCAAAAAAAAAAGTTGGTTTCATCACCACTAATGCAATGCTCCTGCAGCAGTGGCTGCAAGGGAGAATTCCATCTGCAAGCATGTTCACTGGCATCTAAAACAATTTGCCAATGGTTTTTATGGCTCCTGTTTCTTCTGTTTGGCAAGAGCAGAGGAAGAATAATTTTCTGGAAGTATTTACATTGATTTTGCAGCTGATGACAACACTCCATCTGCTCTCAGACACTTCAGTGCCTCTGCCAACTTCTTCCCTAATGTGGTGCTTCCCCCAAGCTTGGCCAAGGCTGCTCTGCCTTCCTGTACTTCTTCCACCATGTTTGAAGGGGATATTTCAAGCTGAGATGTGAACACCTAACCCATGCCCAAATCCACAGATCAGCAAACAGGTTTCAAATGAACTCCTCCTCTTAAGACCACCACCTCCAGAAGCCTGAGGATGTGGCTGATGGCATCAACACAGCTGGCAAAATCCCTGAAATAAGAGTATCCAGCCCAATGAGAAGAAATTGAATTTACAAAGGACCTAAACAAACTCATTCTTTTAATAAAAGCCCAAAAGTCCCAAGGAAATCAAGATTTTCCCTAGCATTTAAATATACAACCAAGTTAAGCAATATCCTCTCTATGACAAAATTGCAGCAAGTGCAATTTTATCCACAAAACTAGTCATGTAAATCAAAGAAAAGGAAGGATTCAATTAGTACCCATTTGCCTGACACCTTTGATAGAGTTAAACATTAAAAGAAGCAGTAAAAGCAAATAAAGATTTGGAAGCCTGATTTTTTTTTTTTTCAACTTTAGAATACTTATCAAGGCAGAAGCACACACAAATAACTTGGCTGCTGTCTCCAACTTTTATACAATGATCACACTACCTTGATGCCATGGCTTATCATTCAAGATAAAGCAGTCCTAAAAACATAAGAGCTCATCTCACAGCATCATATAAGTGAAAAATAACCCCCCACAAGTCACATACAGCACTCTTTTTAAGATGAATGCACCACAGGAAAATGGATTGCAAGGTCAGAGATTCCTGAAAAGTGACTTTGACTTTCAGCAGCTCACATAAGAATTGTAGGTATTTAAACCCTCAAGAACTGAGATAAAGAGCATCAGCCTGCTCATGTTTCATTTGAAAATAGGAAAGAAAGTTAGTTTAAATGGCATTCCTAAGAAATAATCCCAACAGGGTAAATGCAGAAAATAAATGCTTTAATCCCTTTTGTATCATATTTATTAGGCCCTGCCCAGAGAAAACCAGGACCTGTGGTGACCAGGTTGGATTCAGCATCTAAAGCTTTCTTCTAGGACAACACCTGTCTCAAATTATCTATCCTATTTGCTGACAACCAGAGAAAGGACTACTGTGTTTACAGGTAAATTCTTTCTTCTAACAATTTGCCCTTTTCTTCTCACTTCACTGTCTGCCTAAATAGAAGAAAAAAAGCAAATCACAACACATGAAAAACAGGCGTCAGCCTCATTCCACTCCTGCAATTTGCCTTTGTTACTTCAAAAACCCAGGACCGTGTTGATAAGCCCAGAAAAAACAATGGATTTGAAATGAACCTTTTTCTCTTCCAGAGCCCCTCCAATATGTAAGTAACTTCCCGCTTCAAGTTACAGGCTCAGAGAGAAACTGAAAGCTGAAAAAAAATTGGAAATTACCAACTTCTTTGCATTTAGGCATTGGACTCAGGTTTGCCTTTGTAGCAAATAAAAGACCAATTCAGCAGCTACATGAAATACAGCAGCTTGTTTTGGCAACCTCGTTTTTAGGAGATCAGATTTAGCTACTCAGCTTTAATACTCTTGGTTTTGAATTAACCATCTGTTCTGTAACATTGAGACAGACCTGGTGAGCTGCAGTGTCAATCTAAGGGGTTTTGAGGCTAAAACACACAAATACATATATACATATATATATATATGTATAGGCCCACGACAGGCAAAAAAAGTCCATCAAAATAATAATCAACTTTCCCCAAATGGAAGATGTAGTGTTGATTCTTCTATCTATTCTGGGGTTTCGTTTAACCCAATTACCAAGAGGAACTCAGGCCAACCCAGCACACATTTTAATCAATTAACACAAACAGGGAACAACTCTGCAAGGCTTTAGAACAAAAAGACTTGCATCTACAACAGCTGTAGGTCAAAGATCTTAATCTGGGTTCTTTTGAGAAGATTGCCAAAAATAAACACAACATGCTTTTCCACTGTAAATTGTCACTGCAAAGGAAATGCAAAATTCTCACACGAAAATATACAGTTAGAAAATGGTCCATAGGCAACAGTAGGTATTTTTAAAGTATTGCTGTGAAAATATGGAAGCTTCTTTTTCCCCTTACAAAAACATAGATGCAAGTACACAGCTGCTCTGCTATTTAAACTCCCATCAAAAGAAGACAGGATTTATTAGTGCTGCTTGACTAGTGAACTTTTAACAAACACTTCCATCAATTGATTCAGTTTACGAGAATCACATTATCAAAAAGCCATTTATTTCAGCAGGCTACCAACACAAACAGCTCAAAGTTGGCTAAAGCATGCTACAGAATCACATGACAAGCTCAGAGTCCCCAGATCCTCAAACACCATCTACATTAAAAAAAATAACTCCAAGTAATACCAGTGCGTTTCTGTATTTCCATGCAGTATCATCAATACTATGGTTTGCAGGTAATCCACTGCAGGAGGCTCTCCAAGATCCAGCAGGTCCTACTCCCACACATGGCCAGTAATTAGGGCTTACCAGTCCCAGACTGCCACTTCAGTGACCTCCAGGACCTGCTTACAAGAGCTGCTACAACTGCTTTTACAACAGCTCTGGCCATGAGCCTGCACCTTGGTGTAAGGCTGGCAGAACCCAAACACTACAGGGTTTATTTCAACTCTGAAGTATTGCAGCTCCACATTGCACCAGACACAGCCTCTACTGCAATTAACCCTTCCATTCCCATCTGTTTTCTCCAAAAAAGTTAAAATGCAATCCAAATTATGTGTTATTCCTGCAGACAACCAACCCCCTGTGCTCACTGCACAGCAGCTTGCCATGGCACAGATGATTGTGACTGCAGAGGTGTTTAGCAGTGGCTCAGTTCCAGCTCTGCCCACCCCAGCTGGCACCAGGCCACCAGCTGCAGAATCAGTGCAATATGTGCATATGCAGAGCCCCGTGCTCAAATTCCAACAGATCATCACTTTTTAGTAAATAAACTAAGGAGCTAAACCATAAGCTTCCAAGACAAGCCAGAAAGCAGTTAAATCAAGTCTTACATTTTACCAAAACCAGGAAAGAAGCGGTACCAAAATAATTCTCAAGAAACCACCTGAAATACCACAGTGACTCCAAATTTCTATCTAATCTTGATTTAGAAAACACAAGTTATCACTAGGGTAGATAAATATCGAAGCACATGACTAAACAATCAGCAGATGATGCCAGAACACACCACTGTCCTGACATCTCCCTTTTCACCTCCCCCAACTCACAGTGCAAGTTCCATTAAATGAACTTTTAATTTACTGGTTTTTAAATTAAGGAACTCAAGATTTTGCAATTCTGATGCCTTTACATAAACAACTAAACACATGCTGTGACATTCAGGTATTTGCCAAAATTTCTAAAAACTGATGCTGTAGTTCCTGACTGCGACCACTCCATGAGTTTCCTTATTCCTGCAAAATTTAATTTAATCAGTATTCCATCTGTCATTGCCTTCTATCAAAATTACTTCATCTAGAAGTAAAAAAATAGGGAAGAATTAATTAATTTGTCCCTTTTTCATAGCATGTTCTAGCATCACTTTACCAGAAAATAAAAAAATTTTAAAAAAAAAAAAATCAATTAACTGAAAGAAAATCAGACTTCCATGAAAAAAGTACGTCAAGCCACCTTCTCAACATCAACTACATAAAAATTATATGACAGTACTTGAACCAAAGGGGGACCCTTTCACTCAACAAATAAAGAGACAGCAGGATGGTGTGATTAAGGATTTCATTTCAAGAAAAAATTCTAGTGATGTAGCACCTAGTGAAGCACAGGATATTAATCACTTATTCCCCTTCAAATTCATTAAAAACCTCTTCTTCTGCTCCCACTTCAAAGCTTGCAGTTGAAAGCGTGATTTGTCCTGTTTGGTCCAGAGTGGGATGGCTCTCTCAATCTCAGAGTTATCACCAGGGAGAGACAGGCTCTTCCGTGACACAAGTCCAGACAGATAAAAGAACACCCATCCTACTATTCCTTCCACAAAGCAAGCTAGTGTGTGAACACGCAGCCCTGAAATCCTGGATTCATTACCAGGCATGTATTTTTCCCATATCACCTTACTCAAGTATGTACATAAACATTCCAATAGAAAAATCTGAATTTTTAACTCCTTGTTAAAGGTCTCACCACGTAAATCCATACATTGCATTCTGTTAGAAGTACTTTGGATAAAAGATTTTTTTCCTTCTCTTCTTTATCATCTCTAATAGTTACTATGTTTATAGCTTTTTTTTCCCTAACTCAATAATTCATGGGTAATTTCAATATATTATACATCTGTGACAAGTTTCCCTAAAGCAGTTTGTTTGTCTGCCACATTCAAGTACAGAATCATTAGATTCCATATAAAAACCCAGCTCCTGGAAAACTGAGAACTTACCCTACAGTGAACTTACTCCCTACAGTTTAAAGAAAGGTCATAATAACTTGCTCTACTCCACCTCTTTAAACAAAGATTCTGCAGCAGCCAGAAAACAAGATGCAAAGAAAATCCTACATGTTCTGAATTTATCCAAGAGAAGTGCTGTAAAGATAAGCAAAAAAAGAGGGGTTTTTAAAAATTACTTACAAGCAAGGATTTATTTACCCCTCTGGCTTAACTGCTGGCAGTATCAGCAAGGCAATCCCATTACAGCTGACAGTGGCTGCGTGGTACAAACACCTCTTAAAGAGAAAGAAAATAAACCGAAAGCCAGAACCCTTCAGGCTGGAAGGAGCTGCTGGAGCCCAGCCTCCTGCTCAAAACCAAGGCCAGTGCTCCATTCAGACCAGGTTGCTTTCACCAGCTGGGTCTGAAAACTGACTCAAAGGATGAAGATGCTTCCCTAGAAAATTAAAGCCTTCTTTACATATGCTCATTAATAATGACACAGGTCAGAGACCTCCCACTAGCCCTAAGCCAGTGACAAATCTTAAATCGCTTTCTTTAAATACTTCTACAGTTAATGAAGTTCAGAGCCACTGAATTACTCCAGTTTCCCAACACATTCCAAGGTTTTAATTAAATGCAAAAAGTATCCCCTATTATTGATGCTGAATACATTTTTAAGCAAGTTGTGCTCACAAATGACTACATCAACACAGGCAGAGTCGGCGCCTCAGCTCTGAGGATGAATGTTGACTCAAAGAAAGCAACTGGTTTTCTTCCAGCCTGGGAGAAGGTGAAATAAATCAACTCAAATTTCATAGAAATAACCTATGTAGGTAGGTTTGCACACTAGTTTTTAATATCAGTTGTCACAACTGCTTTGCTGTCTCCTTGATTCAAGATACAGCACAAATAAATCAGTTTCCCAGAGATAAACCCAAACAAGCAAACACATGAAAGCAAACTTACCTAAGTGATTTGTGTCACAATATTTGTTTGGGGGTGATGGCTCAAACTGACTTGCACCCAATCACTCTTTACACACACTTTCAATGCTTCAAATAAGCTTCAACATGTATTAAATGAGTGCAAGAGCATCTTACATGAAGACCAACAGATTAATTCCTGCATATAGTATATTTTTAATAACATAATCTGACAAAGCAACACATTTTTACAGGCCTACCTGAATCCACACTTTAAGCTTTGTTTTTTTTCTTCCTTTTCAAATAAAACCCATATCTGGTAAATGTTAATAAATAAAAAATTTAAAAAGCCAAACCTGAAACTTCCCTAAGAGGAGGCAAATACAGGCACAAATCACCAATTCCCACATAGTCAAGCTCTAACCTCAGGTTCACACATTGTCCAGTTGGTGACAGTGAGCAAAGAGGTACTAGGAGAGCAAACAATATTGCTATGAATTTCAGGACATGCTTGGCTTTTGCTTTAATGCAATTAAGTCACATGAAGGAAGCACAGAGAGAACACCTCTCAGCACATCCACAGGGATCAGTGTGAATAGAAGGAGAACACCCACCATTTGCACCTCAAGCGTGCTAAGAAGAGGAGCAGTCAGATACCCTGATGATGGGTTCAGCATAGCAAAATAGAATTAGAATTCTTTTTAATAGAACTAATGGTAAAGAATTTCTCAAAGGATACTCCCATCAATTTGCTACTCTATGAATAAAAAAACAAAAAAACAAACAAACAAACAAAAACCAGTAAAAGCTTCTAAACTAATACTGATTCTTTGTGATCTCTTTCGAATGTGCTAATTCTCAACATCAGGAATAAATCCACTGCAGGAAATCATATTAAAAAAACCAAATTTCTTGAAAAACAACTATGAAAATGCACCAAGTCAAACTACTCAAGATTTGCCTTGCCTTTAATGTCTTAGTTGAATGTCAGGTGTAGTAGAGAAGACCTATGTTGGAGCATTACAGTTATTTCACTTTTCCTAGTTCAATAAGCACAGGACTGACTTTATTAAAACATTGGAGGAGTCAGGAAGACAGGGAGAAGAACACAACACAGAGCAAAATGAAAACAGGGGTTAAACAGCAAGATTATTTTGAACCTCCATCAAAAAAACACACAAACCCTCCCAGAGAGCTCTGTATGCTCAAACAGCACTGGAATTAAGAGTTCCTATCCTGCACGAAAACTAAAGCAGAAGTTGCAAGAAAAGAGACAAGAATCGCCAATGGTTTATTAGCTACACAGTAGCTGTGTACTACACTTCACACCCTTTCCAGCTCCTGGAATCCACAAGGTTCAGTAACAACTCATGGCTGCCTTCAATTACCTTGTAACAAACCTTCCAGTCAGCTCTTAAAACAGACGAGCCTTTCCCTTAAAATGTTCAGGATTCGATAAGAACTGAAGGGTTAAATTTCCCTTTGCTTGAACTTCTTGCCAGCAGAGAAGCTGTACCCCAGCTACATGCCTGCTGTTACCCACTCAAGGTGCCAGGAAAATCAGCTCAACATCTTTCCCAGGCATTTCAGCTCGGTTATGTGACAGCCACAGCACACAGGGCTTTGGTGGCTCACAGAGTGGCTCACAGGTGGCACTGTTTGGCCATCATCACTCTACATCTGTGCCTTTGCCACTCCAGCCTGGTTTCAGGAAGCAACAGAGGCTGTCATGTTGCTATACAAGTTAATCGAGTAGTGGTCAAATGTCCAAAGGAAGTTCACCCTGTAATCTTGTACTAAGGTTTGAACACTGAATGAAGCAACTCGGATGGCTCCCTCTGCCAATATTAAAATCAGACCAGAAATTCCCACCTGCCTTGTACTTGAAATCCCAGCACTTAAGAAGCTCAACATTACAACTACACATTCTGGCATCACTGCAAGAGATTTAAATATTCTTTTTTCCATGAGAGCCTCAAACACATCCAGGGATGGAGCATCCAGAGCTTCTCTGGGCAATCTCTTCCAGTGACTCACCACTCTCACAGGAAAGAATTTCTTCCTAATATCCAATCTAAACTTCCTCTCTACAAACTTGAAGCCATTCCCTCTTATTTAATTTTCTACTCCATTACAGAACTGTCTTCAACCTACCATATGCTTTATGTCCATGTCAGCAAGAAAAAGAAGGGTATTCTTAAAAATGGTGTATACATTGAATGTTATTCTCATTCATACTGGCCAAGCTGAGGATAATGGAGGTCTTTTGAAATAAAATACAGTTTGTCCAGAGATCATTGTGGACTATTAAAGTAAACATGCTCAGGAAGCATATAAATTTCCAATTATTTAGGCTTTTGCATATACACTTACAATGACAAGCATGAAGGGCACTGCAAAATAGGAATGAAATACCCTTGCAGCAGATATTTAAATAAATCCAGTCATCCTCTGCTCTGATATTCAAAATTAAAGCAAACACTTTTACAAAAGTTGAGGTAATGTTTCAGTTCTTTGGAACAAAATAATATTATCTAGAGACAACAGAACATTCGTCAAGCACTTAGGAAGCCACAAGACTAAGACAAAAAGTGTATTTGCCATTTCCTTCTATTTATGTCACATTTTATCTTGTAAATACAAATTCAGAAAATGTTAATGACTTTAAAAAAAGTCAAAACTTACTACACTAGTTTATACTCAGGGAGAGAAACAGGCCTCTTGCAGCTGGTAATATTGGTATATTGTAATATGAAAATAGAGCCAACTGCAGTTCCTTATCCTGTGCTGAGGAAGGATATTTTTGTCATGACAAGGAGTGTACATAAAAAATATTTACCTGCCACAGGCACTTTAGTGTTAGAGAACAATAAAAAAACCAAAACACTAAGGAATGTGACTATATTTGACTGTTCTGCACATCTGTAATGGTTAATGTTTCTAAGCAGCTCCTGGAAAAATAATCAAAGCTGAAGAATGAAGGGAAAAGCAGCTGATAAATGAAACTAAGCATCTTGTCAAGAAAGATAAAAATGTGGTTAGAGGTCAGTGAAGGACAAGGGGAAGGAGAGAGTGGAAGAATTCTAGAAAACTTCTTGTTGGGCTTCTCTAGAAGGCTAAGGCAGAGAACTGCCAGCAACAAAAACACTGTCTCTCGAGGAGCAGGGGAAATGAGCACTGACAGGATGTCAGGATCACAACAGGACAGGTGCTTCATGCAAGTTAAACCCAACTCCTGGACTAGGAAACAGCAAAGCAAGTGTTACCCCCGCTCTGCTCCAAATAGCTCAGCAGCAGAGGAATTGGAGGAATGCTCTGTGGCTGGGAGATGTGAAGGGAAAGTGCCAGGGTCTTTCCCTCCCATCCAAAAGCCAAAGCTGTGCTGGGGCACCTGGAAAGCCACAAAGTCACGAGGGTGTGTTTAGGGAGCCTGGTGGCAGGGCAGAAAGGAGCGGCAGTGCCATCAGGGACACACAGAGAGCACAGGAGTGAGTCACTAATGCTAAAAGAATGGCAGCAGGAACTCAGCAAGGCTTGGGAATGAGCACCATGCTTCAAAAGGCACACTGCAAATCCAGCACATGACCATGGAATCACAGAATGGTCGGGCTTGGAAGGGATCTGAAGACCATCTCACACCAGCCCCCTGCCATGGGCAAGGACATGTTCCACCAGCCCAGGCTGCTGATCAAGGCTGCTGAGGAGCCTGGCAGTGAGTTACAAACAGAAAACCAGCAACTCCTAATAGAACCAAATCCCCTCCTGCCTTGCTAACAGTTTAAGTAAAACCAAACCCACCACTGGAGTACTTTCTAAATCGTGATTTCTGGCTGCTGGCAGGAGCCCAGCTCTCTTGCACCCTACCTAAGCAAGGTGAGCCTCTTCCCTTCATTCCTGCCTCAGAAAAATGACCAACCCATGGCACATAGAACTTGCCAACAGCCAACTCACACCCAGCTCTCCTCCTGTAGCACATACCACCAAAGATATTTCTTATCTTCCAACCTTGCCCACGTGTACTGCAAGTTCCTTTGATTCACTAAAACCACAAGGGAGGCAAGCAGCAGGCTTAAAGGAGAATATCATCTTAATTCTTGAGTTATGAGGTTGGACTGGGTTTTCTCACATCTGACCACCATCACAAATGTCCATCCTCACGACATCAAAAGCTACCTAAAGAGAGTTCTCTGTGGTCTCACACAGGACAGCTTCACCCCTAACAGCACTGCTGTGGTCTCTATCAGGCCGGTCACTTTCTGGTCTGTTTCTGGGAAATAAGGGAACAGCAAGGTAGCTCATTTGTTATGACAGCTTTGCACATTTCATTTCATTTTGCTCCTCTCTTCTATTCTTGGAAGAAGAAAAGCCCGAAGACTCTTAATTTACGGTGTGTTTCAGCTGGAAACAAAAGCTAAGCTCACAGGACATGAGGAAAGCAGGTAAAACTGCTAACCAATTACAAGAACTGCACTGAAAGAACACTGGTAGTAAAGAAGAAAATTCCTTTTCTATTCAGAGTTATTTCATAAACTGCTGTTAATTCAGTCATCTTCTGCCAGAACTTGTTCACTAGAATGAGTTTTGACAAAAGATTCTGCTACACTCTACCAACTCCTTAAAAAAAAAAAAAAATCTACATTGCCTTGTATGCTAAATAGCCTTTGTTACATCTTTGGAGTATCAGGTTACCAATTCCAATCCCATTAACTGCATGAAAACACTGCATTGTATTCAGTGTGACTGTTCTTTGTTAGTCCTGTGTTCCTCTGTGTCACTTCCACTGCCCAAAATACAAAGTCCCCAACTCAGCTTATTCAAAGTTTGTCCTTGCTCCCACAGAAAACACTGCAAATGCTTGGATTGACCTGGAGGCACAGATGAAGCCCAGGACAAGCTCTCAAAAAAAAACCCCAAAAAAACCCCCAAAAAAACCAAAACAACAACAACAACAACAACAAAAACCCACCACAATCACTTCCTGATGGGCAAGGACAAGGGCGTTCAACCACTGCCATATGTTCCTCTCTGGATGGCAATTATTATTCCAGATACTACTGCTAGTGAATATTGCCAGCCACACAGCTGCAATGGCACATTTAAGCATTTGCTCTCTTGATTCCCAATATTGACTTTAAATATTATCAGCTGTGGCATCTTCCTACTTTCTTCTCCAAGAAGACTGACATTGCAGCCACTGATGAGTTCCTTTTAAGTTTCCCCTCATATGTCACATAGAAGAGGGAGAAGAAAGACAAGGACAGACACAGATTTAACAAGTGTTTAAGTGCCTAAAAAAGGTGCAATTTAATATGGAACTGGGGAATTTGCATCAATGAGTGTTCTCTCCTGTTTTCAAGGAAAACTGATTTCTTTATTAAGTTCACTTAATGCCACACTAGTCAGAATTAACATTAGTATTAATCTACTGGATCATTGCTATAAATTCACTAATTGTCAAGATACGTGCAGCTTTTATATGGCTTCAAGCTTAGTATTTAAGAAACACAGACTGACAAGCAAATATCTACCTTTTAGAAAGCAGCAAGTTATACTTTGCTTTCAATAACCCCATTTTACTCAGAAGGAGGTAATCACCATCAGCACAGGCATGGCAGGAGGGAGTGGAGGGGAGAGGAGAGAAAGCAGATCTGATCTGCTGAAGATCCCCAAACAGCCCTATGACATTCAACCCCTAAAGCCTCACTGTCTCCCCACTTCAGCAGAGACACAAAACATCTGGCTGCCCAGCGGAATTACAGCCTCTCTTTATCCCTGCTCACGGAACTGCTGACTGACAATAAAACCTAAAGTTTCCAAAGGTTCTTCCGGAAACTCCAAACTCCTTTTGAACAACAGCTTGGAAACATTGACAAACACCTCAGGAGTCCAAAAACATTTTAGCAAAACACTTCCAGTTCACTTGAAGCAAAAGGAAGTTCCAGCTCTGAAGATTCCTGGGGAGAACACAATACAAAGAAAGCAGCGACAGCCTGGCCAGTTTAGAACTGGACAATGCAGAGGCTCAGCAAGGTACAGGCTGGAAACACGTCAGGTACTGTTGCAGTAAGGGAAGTAAAACTCAAGGTTACACCGAGTACAGCTTTCAAAGCAAGTAAATAAATTCATACTACAATGTCAAGCCTGGAGCAAGGGCAGAAGCTGAAAGTCAGTTGCATTATACATTTCTAGAAGTCCCTCCCCTTTCCGCTCAAAGGGGTAGTAAGGCATTAAAATCTGACATCTCAAAATACCATGAAACCATCACAACTGCCAACATGGAGACAAAGAACTCTCCTTTCAAAGGCATAGATGTCACATCACACTACTAAGGAGGGAGCAATACTACAGAGGACAACATTCAAGCTCACCTTTAAAGCTGTGCTGCTTGCTTGCAGGTGAAAAACAAATCCTGAAGTGCCTCACAACTTTTCCAAGCTCAAATATCCTCTTAGTGCATCTGCATGAGCATTTTCCATTGGCAATGAAGGTTAAACCCTCTTAGCTGAAACACTCATTATCTGCAGGGCTCATTCCAATCCTCAAAATTAATGTCAGTCCCACAGAAAAACTTCAGGGATCTTCACAGGTTATCCACGGATTACTTGTAGCCTCTCTGCTAATATTTCCTCTGAGTTCCACTATCTGGGACTACACAGAACACACGGGCTGTGATATGAAGATGCAGTTGGCAATGATGGGTGTAAACATGTTTTGCACAGCAGACTCCAATACTGTAATTCAAGTAAAAACATAACTTATAGTACTTGGAATTGGCAGCATCCTTCTGTATTATAATGCAGTACATTGGAGTTTTTTTAGTTACTAAGGGTGAAGTTGTGAAGTGTTTCCCCAAACTCAATTTGAACAAGCGCAACGTAATTGGCTGCAATGTAACTTTACTACTTGTATTTTGGAGCTAAAATTAATCCAGTAAAGTATATCACTACCTTTGGAGACACAAGTGATCAACAGATCACTCTCTGTGAACTATCCCATACAGATATATATTAAAAAAAATCTCTTTATAAATATTTATTCATTTAAATTACAGATCTACCTTACTACGCACACAAAGGAGAGTACAGAGATGACCGTCTGTCCTCATTACCATTCTTCCCTTCTTGTGCTAAAGATAGCATGGAGAGTAAAAATAAATAAATCCTCAACAGCATTAGGAATTAGACAATGTCATGTTGAAAGATACCCCAAATGAGAAGCCTTATCTCTCCTGGCTGGCTGGGAGGGCAGGGGGGCTCTGACCCACAGAAGGGAGGTAGCACTTAAGCCTCCCCTAGGTGGTCTCTTAGCAGCAGGCTCTACTCCCAGCTTGTCAGTCTTAACTGGATGCCTGAACACTCTGGAACAGTTCAGCAGAGTATTTAAACAGATGGATGGTACAGGCCACTGGAACAAACCCCGTTTTTCCCTGGCTGCAGCTCTCTTTCAGTGCATTCCTTTGAAGTCTGTGCCACTGAGGAATCAACAACAGCTGAGAAACATGTGTTATCATACAACACCAAGCACAGCCACAGCACTGCACAGCAAGATGCTTTTGTGCAATAATCCCGCACTACAGCAAGCATTACAGGGTCTTTTGTTGTGGGTGAGCCCGTTTTCCAAGCACAACGAGAAAATAAACAGATTCTTCCCTCCTTAAGGAGTGACTCACAAGCAGAAAGGTGAACGAAGTGGATTTCTCAAGCGCCTGCCATCTGAAAGCTCACGGTGCCTGCTGTCTCCTGGACTCTTCTCAGATACATTAACACTCTCCATATTTATGTCATCACAAAGATGACCAGATGCTTGCAGAGATCCGAGTGAAGTAAAAACCCAAAGAGGTCTGCAGCTCCCCTGGCAGATGTGACAAACCCTTGTTACCTACAGCTTGAACCCACCTTCCTTTCCCAAAAAGGACAAGTTCTGTGATCTCAACTTCACAGGTGACAAACTGGAGAGAGATGGAGCAGGATGGCACCGGTCAGTACACAAAGACCAGTCAACCCCCTCCCCAGCCTTTATCAGCACAGAGAGAGATAACATACAGAACAGCCCAGGGAGAAAACACCATGACCATCCCCTTATCAGCCAGGAAAACCACTCCTGTCAAAGGCCTGAGATCACCACATGCTTGGAAGGGGAATGGGAAAGGTAGGAAGAACTAAGTTATTTATGAAACTGAGTTTGAAACTAGATTCCCTGTCCAGATTCAGAAGCATGGAGCTGGCTATGTGCACACGCAGGAGGACAGCAAGTTATACATACACAACACTTATATACACACAAAACACACCTACACTTGCCTAATAACTTTCTACAGAACCGAGTCTCATTTTCACTGAGGAGAGACAAGCAACAGGTTAGAGGCTCGCATTTACAAAGTATCCTAGTCTAAAACGTTACAGGAAGGCAGGCACTGAGATTATAATAAATCTCATCCCACTGTGAAGTCCCAACCCCACCATGAAAAAATTACAGGAAAATCCAGGCTTTCGAAAAAGTCTCAGAAAACCATAAAACATTGACATTTAATGTCAAGATAGAAGTCTTAAAGACTTAAAAACCCAATCAAAAAACCTAAAATAAGAAAGCAAACACACTGGTGGACTAAACTAAGTTCATAATAACAGACCTCACAAAATAAAATTACCAGGAACAGTAAGCACCACGCTGAGGGGGGTCCCCAGCCCAGTCCCCACAGGACAGTTTTCCACCCTGTAATTCAGTTTAACAGTTTCTTTCTGGAGAGGTCAATGCTGTCCTTCATATTCAGCTTGAAGGAGACTTAAGAGACCACAGAAAAAGCATGCACTGATACTGTCAGAGACATTCAGGGGATAAAAATAACCCCAGTCTCAAAACCTTTGCAGCAGCGAAAAAATCCAGTATTGCTCAAAACAAACGGTGATGCTCCAGATCCCCACAACTTTCCAAGAATGAGTATTAGCACAAGCCAAACTACCACCTCATCAACAATCAAAGCCACAACCGAACTTTTACACGCAATTGTTCTTACAAATCATGTGTAAAAGCACTTAAGAGAATCAGGACAACCTCAGTATCCCAGGAGGTGGAGGCAGGAGGTCACACTGCCCTGTGACAGCAGAAGCAGGAACAGAACCCACCATCCTCAGTGCTCAGCTCCGCACTGTCAGCAACTCAATCTCCTTCATTCCTTCTCAGAGCTTCCCTCAAACAGATTTTAACAAGTTACATTAATAACTTAATCTGGCTTGTCAGAATTCTTGCTGCTGTTTCCAGTAACGGTTCAAGGTAGTTTTGAAAGACTTAAACTTCTTGCTAAATATGACTTGGTATTTTTCTCCTCGTATTTCCAACTATCCCATACTTTTTCATCTCCAGGAAAGAGTAAAAACAAGATAAATTCAAACAATGGATCGAATTCTGCTAGGCTCATGAAAGTGGAAAGGATGGAGAGATTATTTAACTGTAAGAAGTGAACCACCTTTACCTCTCAGGTGTCCTAAAGAGCACACAACTAAATACCATCAATCCCAAGCAATCAGTTCACTCAACAATTCATTCTGTATTAAAAAACAAAAAACAAAAAAAAAAAAACCAAAAAAAACCCTCTCTAAGACTCAAAGAAGTACTTCCAATTTCATGTCTAGCCTACTTTCCAATGAGATATCATCAAACAAAAAGTTAATCTGAAATTAAATTTTCTCTCTTCTTTAAAGAAACTGGGGGAAAAAATAAGGCTGATTTTATTAGCAGTTCAGCCACACGGTGTTTTGAACTTCTGGAACGGTACCTATCAAGAGGCAATGTAACAGAAAGAAGAACCACCTCCAATCAAAAGAGCTGACAGTTCATTCACAAACTATATATTCTCTACTGAAATAGACAAAGCCCTTCACTTTCACAGCACTTAACACAATCGCACCGCTCCCAAACACAATTAGCTGGGAGCCTGAAAGCCCTTAAACAGGTGTCTTTGCAGAAATCATTAGGCAATTGATTTGCTCGCTCTCCACAGGCCGGCACACTCAATTTCAACGTGTGATACTGACTAGAGCCAAGGCAGAAACTCACAGGTCCGAACCACACTTCCTAAACCCCCGGCAGCACCTTTTGGCACGGATGTGAGCAGTTTCCAGCGATTTTGTTAAATGTGTCAACCTCCGACACACCTTGCAGCTTAGGGATGGGACGCGTGACAGGTGTAATTCCAAAGGGGTCACCGAAATCTGTAACCTTCCCCCGCCTCCTGATTCTGCACACTGACGAAACCCACGAGCAACACTGAAATGCAGTTTAAGACTGCATTTAAATCACCGTTCTGCTGGACAGAAAGCAGGCTGGCACACACTGGACTAGCACAACCCCAAACCGGACCCTGGAGCAGACCTCCCCAGCAACACTTCAGGGCTGGAGAAACCAAGCAGCAGAATCCATTTCCTTACCCTTCAAAGTTCATGCCTCTGGATTGTCCTACCGCACTGTATTTGCTTAAGCTTTTCTCATCAATAGTACCCCATGAGGAAAAAAAAAAAAAAATCCCAAACCAAAGAGTCTCATGCATTCCCTGCTGGCAAAACATATTTTCTTCTAATCTTTCTTCTTACTGGGGAAGAAAAAGAGAGAGGGAGGGGCTGGAGCAAGAATAAAAGAGATTAATCGTGAAACAAACCGGCACTGCTCGGAGAAGGGGGAGAAGAAAAAAAGACCAAAACAAACAGTCCACGTAGCAAAAGGGGAAAAAAATGAAAAGGAGAAAAAGAGGTTCAATTTTCTTTCCGGTGACAGGAAGAGAAGGGGAAAGAAAACTACTACAAAGATTTCCCTGTGTAAGAAAAGTAGGTTTTGAATTCCCTTCGTCAAGGACACGGAGAAATACCCCTTACTTTTCCACGCGATGCCCAACGGAGAAAGACAGAATGCCAGGAGAGAGGAGAAGCCGGGGAAGTAGCGAATGAAGAAGCGAAAGGTCAGAAGGGAGTGGGAGAGGGCTGGGAAGAGAAGAGAGGGGGAACGGCAGAGCCGGAAAAAAAAATAAAAAAAAAAAGTAAAAGAAGCCAAAAACCCCCATAGAAAATCCGAGGAGGGATGGGAAACGGGCGAGAGGAACGGGAAAGTTGGCGAGCGAGGAGAAGGCAGGGAAGGGTCACAAACCCTCCAGCGGAGAGGGAGCCGGGAGAGGAGCGGGGGACGGACGGAGGGAGCGAGCGGGGCAGGGGAGCAGCACCGGTGAGCAGCACCGGGGATCAGCACTCACCGCCCGCGCCCTCGCTCCCCGCGCCGGCGGCGGCTCCGGGCGCCCGTCC
>JANRGV010000073.1:63792574-63830126 GCA_024734035.1 Alethe castanea
GGTCAGTTACACACACATACCTTCAGTTTAAGAAACTTAAAAAAAAAAAAAAAAAAACAACACTAGATGAATAAAAGGAAAAAGGAATGGTGCTGATGACCAGTTCTGCACTCTACTGGATGAGATTTGTTTGCACTAGGCATTTTTTACTGTGGTTTTCAAGAATGTCATACAAGGTCCTAAAAGCCTGATGCGTTTTCTAGGTGGATTCTTTGTTGCAAAATATTTAACCAAATATACCTGTCAAGACCGCGAGGGCTGCTGTTCTCAGAATATACCACTGCTTCCTTTTGTTTTTCATGAAGCCTGTAAACACAACAGGAGCCATAAAACTCATGGGAGAAATTTTCCCAAAATTCAGGCTTCCCAGGGACTCTTATGGAGTGAATGATCTGGGAAGCTATTGAAGCTATATGACCTGGGAAATTATTGTTAGGAGGAGAAAAGCCTTTTTGAGGGAGTTAATGGTTTACTGAAAACAAGTACTTGATAAGTCATTGAGTTTGTGTTGTTTGCCCGCTCCAGGTGTTCAGCAGAACCGGGGGCCACAACATCAAACATCGTGTTCTCTATTCAAAGTTCACTCACCAATTAGTTTCTCAAGCGCAACAATATAATTTTTATACACTTTTCAATGTAATTTCATGTGAGAAGGTTTAGTGAATGAAAAAAACCCCTTTATAGAGGGGAAATTAACGGCCACAATTAAGGGATTTCTGAATGTTCAGCACATGCACAACAAGGCATAAAATGTTTATGCTCAGTGTTGTTGTGGTGTTTGACTTGCTGGCTGGGCACTGGCATTTTTAATATTCTAATGTCTTATTTCTTCCTATTTCCCTTTGCAATTTGGTTATGAAGTCACCAAAGGGAATGCATTTCCACTTCAAAATAGCGTTTGGGAATTTTTCTGAGCAATTTTTGCACAGCTTGATATGACAGGATGTCCAGAGAGGACATCAAATACATTTTCAAAAGTTATTTTATACATCAAAAAATGTAACTCTTTTTGGAATATAGGTAGTGGCGAAAAGAGAAAATCGAATTTCAGTGTTGCTTTGATTGCATAAATTTGACCAAGAATTTGACTAAGGCTAGCACAGGGAAGATGACAGTAGTCATTTAAGCAAAAAGGGGGGAATCAGGCTTAAATCCAGCCATGAAATGGGGCTAAAATTGTACAAATACCTCCAGTAGGTAACATAGGTGCTCTTTTGTGAAAGAACAAGATGCTTTGTTTCCCCAGAAAATTGGTTAGGGAGATGTTAAGGAGTGATGCTAAATTGTACCAGCCAAGGGCAGAACTTTGTGCTAGTGTCGGATGACTCTGCTGTGACAGCTCTTCCCTCCTGGTTCTCACCCCAGTCACTTAACTTTGTTACTTTTAATATAATCGCAGCTAATTTGTGTCACATTCACCTTCGCTCAATCCTTTTTCTACGCTTTGCTGGAGGAGGCTAAGGAGGATCTAGCCAGAGTTTTCAGATCTGTAGGAAAGCAGTTTTCCCATAAAGATCCTGCTTTGGTTTTGCCAAAGGGATAATGTAAGTATCCTAGGGAAACAGTAAAACATCCTTTGGATTCTAGTTGCACAGGGAATTGTTTATACCACACAGCCACACACATGCAGAGCCTTACACATATGTTCTTAATGAACACAGAAAGGAGAAAATAGGCCCACATGCCTTTTGGTTATGTAAGTTTTCCAAAAATGATGCCTTTTTGACCAAAACCTGGAAGACAATGTTTCTGAGGTTCCTTAATTTCCTCCTCTCCTTCATCTATCAGCAGCTACCACTGCCCTTGCCACTGTCATTTTCACCTTGAGAAATGTAGTGTCTTGGTGGGCTCTTCAAATTTAATCCAGACTATAAAATCCGGCTCATTGAGAACAGAAATAGCTCTGTGTGACCAGTGACAAGTGATCAGTGCTGCTTTCACTGTCATGGGTCTGCAGGAAACTCTTCATGGTCGGAACTGAATAAACTGTCTCTGCAAATGCTTTCTTGAGGAAAAGTAGGGCTGGATCCAGGCAATTATTTAACTGTGTACATATATCCAAGCATGTGAATAGTCTCAGTGGGACTGCTTGCATGATCAAAGTTAGGCATGTGCTTAAGTCCTTTGCTGAATTTGGTCCATAGCAAATAAATCTGAACTGATATCCAACAAGCAGAAAAACAAGCTAATTTGGAGTGGGGTTGATTTATGTATGGGGGTGTATTTGATTAACTATAAAATGAACATTTCAAGAGGCTGGTTTCTTCTAAAATAGAGCTGCTGTCTCATAGTCAGGGGAAGCAAACATACATCAGATTAAAATTTAAGTACATTCTTCAAACTCTTTCTTCTTAGTTTTGTTTTTCTTTTCAGTTAATATTTATTTCTTGGAGCCTGAGGAGCAATAATTCCTGGTTGTTTCTTCTCTGTGTTTTCTAGGTCTTGCCTTGCTGTGCATTGAGTGTGAGTGATGTGCTGTGCTCAATATACAGAAAAATACAATCTCAGTCTTCAAATGGTTGAAATTCAAAAGACAGATATTCTAAGATGGAAAATAGGTTCTATTTCTGTTTCACACAGCAGATTCTGGCTACTCACAGAGACTGCAAATTTCAAACTCGGCTCTGTGGAAGAGATCCAAATGAGCTCAAAAAAGAATCCCAAACCAAATTCTTCCCCGTTCTCTGTGACCTGGCCATGAATGTTAACTCACACTAACTAGGGAATTAGCTTTAAATAAGCAACCAGAGCAAATTTATTTTTGTTGTCAGTACCAGCAGTAACTCTCCCAGTTCCTGGGTCCAACCTAAGCACAGTATGAATATATTCAGGGATAGTTACAGTCCTGGCAGGCAAGATACTCAATATTCATAAGTGTGGCTCTTCTGTTTATTGCACAGGAATGGGAAACAGGTGAGCCTGGTTCTGTCCATCAACAAATGGCTTTTTTCCTCTGATTTTTCTTGACTAATAGAAAGTCATCTTCCTTCAGAGATAGACCAGTTCACTCAAGTTAGAGGAACATGTTGAAGTCTAAAGTGGGGGAATGTTACAGAGGAGTGAAGCACCACTAGCAGACCTCGCCCTCATGCATTGGCCATAAGATTATAAAATTTTGATGAACACCTTTAAACCAGTTTTTAAAGGCCTGTTTAAATCAATAGTTATCTATCCATAATTTTTAAAGTATTTTTCTTCAAGTTCAAGTCCTCTGTTGATCACTGCACAAGAGTCGTAGCTTTCTTTAGAGAAAAAAAGTAAGTTTGTAGTTGCCATGGTTACAAAGAAAAGCAAGAAAGATATGAACCTTGGCAATTCTGAAACCAAAATGCAAATAAGAGGAAATCTAAATGTCTTATGATGAGAGGAGAAATTACCAATAATTTCAATAAATAATTTCGATACCAATAATCAGTCTTCAGACATTAAATTTGAACATAATGACAACAAAAATGCTCTGCTTGTTAAGTTTCATACAAGTGCTGTGCATCACCTTTTTGCCAAGTCCTGAAAAGAAATACCACTATAAATCTCAAGCAATTCAGAAGAGAGAAAATGATGTACTGTGGCTCTGAGAAAGTGACCAGGTATCAGATAAACCAAATTAATATCTCTGTGGGGACTTGCATCTCTCTTGCCTGGAGGACCTAGATAGTGACAGAACCATTGCACTCAAGCAAGGACTGAGAAACCATCTGAAGATCAAACTATCTAAAATGAGTCTTCTGTTGGAGAGTTGGCTCAACAGAGAAAAAAACTCACACCTTAAAAGAAATCCAATGATGGGGACAAAAATAGTTAAGTTAACTAGGAGGGAATGACAAGGAGAAGATTTTAATTCAGGAACCTGGAAATGTGCCCTTGAAATGGGTGTAATATTTAATGCAGGACTTAATTTGCTGGGTGTCTGGAAATCTGTGCCCTTCTCTGATCAAGGACATTTAGACAGGAATATTCTTTTATAATGCACAGAAAAGTTGTAAAACTTTTGTAATTCCCATGTTTCTTTGGGTTGTGTGTTTTGGTTTTGTTTTTCCTGTAAAACATAGCAGAATTCTCTCTCCAGGTGTGATGCAAAAGTTTAGGATAGTAGGACATCATTCCATGGAGTTCAAAAACCAGGAATATTTAAGGCTCTGATATGGTACTGTTACTTTTGATTTAGAACAATTATCATTTCCAGTGTAACATCTGGCTCATCACAATATATTTAAATGTATTTATAACTAGATTCTCTTTCAGTTTATAAATCAGTTTTGTTGTAATTCTTCTGTAAAGCTGGCAGGTGTGCCAAAAGACATGCGTGCTTTTCTATTATGCACAGATTTTATCATGCACATAAAAAGTATCACCAAACCCCTTTCATATTTTTGACCTTGTCAATAAATTCTAGACCCTCAACTTTTTCCTGCTGGGCAGTATTTCATCTCTGTTGAAAATGATAGGAATTGCCTGTCCCCTGAAGCAGCAAAATCAAGTCTAATATACTTTAAAAGTGCAAAATATACTTTAAAATAGACTTTAAAAGTGAGAAATTTTAAAAGCACCTCCGTAGCTCCCGAGCTTAAGCCCCATTTTCATAAGTAAGTTAGGGCCAGATCTCCAAAGCTTTTGGAAAATGCAAATAGATGTCTAGAGGGCTTTCAAAACACACATTAAAATGGAGAAGGAAAAAACCCATCACAGAATAAGGTATTGCTGCTGAGGTTTCCATCTTAAGAAGTTTGCATAAGAAAAAAAATAAGAGTTTTTTACTTCTCAGGGATTTTTTTGAAAAGCTTGGGAATGAACACTGGCACTTCACTGCACCTCCAGAAACTTTGTAATTGAAGTTGTAGGCTGTCCTACAAATCTGTTGCAGCAAAAATTGGTGCTTTGCTCTGCAAGGTCTGTATTTAACCTGAGTTCAGCAGATTCATTTCTTTGTCAGAAACCGTTTCCCTATTGTCTTGTAAAGTCTTTTTCTCAGTCTAACTCCTTGCTTTTGTGGTAGGTTGGGAAATATGAGAGAGCAAGATACCCTCTTTGAACAAAGAACTAATTTCCTGATCCTTATGACCCGAGTGAGCCAAGCTTCCCCACAGAGAAACAAATTGGATGACTGTTTTAGGATAATTGGGTAGTTCTATGGCTTACAAGTAAGTTATTGGAAATCAGAGCTGTGAAAAGCTCTTTCCTGGCTCTACCTGTTGCTGCCCCTCACTGAGCCCTTTGTTTTTGAGAGGTTTCATTTATTGTCTACTTCAAACTGAAAAAGAGCAAAGAAACTGGCAAAGTAAGTTTCATATATTTATATTATCAACTGGTTGTTACTGGATTTAAAATTTTCTTCCTGCCACTTTCCTTGTCCCTCTCTTCCTTTTGCACAGTGTCTTTTTTTTTTAAGGCTAAAATCTTCAAAAGTCTTGTAAGCCCATATGATGCTGCATCCACAACCACACATTCATTTACAGATTTCTGTACATCCTTGCTGGATTAGGGTTTTCTGTATTTAACAGTCAGGTGTCTTGACTTCTAATATCTGTTGGGAGCAGAGAATTCACTGGTGACTCGAGGTGGGAGATTCTCAGTATTTGTTCTTGCCTCGTGTTCCTCCCCCATGCCACAAGTCCTGCAATTTGTTGTGCAACACCCTGATTGCTTGTCCTCTGGGAGCACGGATGGATCTGAGCAGTCACAGCAGTGGGGTCACAACCAGGTTGTGCCTCCACATACCCCACATCTCAGCTGATGTTTGCTGAGCTTGGCATCCCTTCCCACCAGCTGCTTTCTGCACAGCCAGCACTCAGTCTCCAGGGAGCATAAGGGAAGTGCATTTTCCAGCATCCTGGCACAAGGGAGAGCCTCCCACATGGCCTTGGCTATGGATATGCCATGGGAACCACTGCAGCAAGGTGTAGGGATACCCAAGCCAGTCCTGGATAGCTGGAACCGTGGTGGTGTAAGATCAGGCCCAACCTGAGATCAGGGCAGGCTAATTTCCTTTTCTGGCAAATAATCTCAATGCAATGTACTCCTTTCTATATTAGGCAAGTATTTTAGGGCAGTTATTTATTTAGAGCAGCTCTTTGCTGAGTACCAAGCCCAATCTGGCCCAGCCAGTTCCCTTTTTGTGGCTCCACATCTTTTGTAACTGAGAAGGACTGGTGAACTGCAGAAGGATGTCAGGAGGGGGATTGTTGCTGCTCGTGTTCCATTATGTTGGAATATATCAGGAAGGAAAGGGGAAAAGTCACCTTACAGAGCACACAGATCCCCTAGGGCATTCCTGCAAGAAGGAGGAGCAGAGCCCTGCTGGGAGGGAACTTTCTGGGGTGTCTGCTGGTGGTTGAAGGCAAGTGGCACCTTCTCCTGGTTCTAACTCCACCAGGGAGCTCGGATCAAAAATAATCTATTCTTTCCCAAGAGAAAATATGGTACTGTTATGTGAAAATATAACTGCAAAACCTCTGAAAATGTCCATACTTATAACCATAATGCCTGGGGAAGGGTAATTTTCATTTTGGGTCCAAGGCCACATTCTCAGCATTGCTTCAAAAAAGAGCTATAATGATTTGTACTCAACGAGGATCTGGTCTTTAATTTTGTATACCAAGTAAAAATGAGCACTGGTTTCATTTTTTTCCCCCACTACTCCTGAAGCACAACCCTCCAGTGAACAGAATGATGAATATTCCAATGTCCTGAATATGATGGATTTTAATTTCTTATTAGAGGAAGCAGAGGAAGAGAGAAAGTAATAGCTTTAGAGAGAATGGCTCTGTTTGTTGTTTTAAGTACCTACATTTGCCTGGTAGTCTGCTATGTAAGTGAATTTCCTTGAAATCTGATTATTGATGTACCATTTTAAAATTATTTTTTCTTTTATGTCAGGCAGCCCACCAACACAATTTCTCAAAAGAGAATGAAAGTGGTGTAAAAACAGAATAAGGGCTATAAATGCTAAATGGCAGGAAAAATATTAGCATCAAATATAGTTGCTCAAAACCCAGCAAAATTGTTAAATTACTGATGTTTTTCTGGGGAATTCAGTTGTAAAAGGGATCTGTTAACATGACACGGTAGAAATTTCCAACACATAGCCATAATTTAATTTGTTCACTAAAACTTTCAATGTAAATGTGGGCATTGGAGGTGTAAGTGATGCAGATATAGCCTGTGACACTGACTGGATGTGTTTTTCTTCCCTGCTGTAAAATCACAGCTCCAAGCTGCTTTCAAGGGTCTGCTCCGTAAGGAAGGGCAAGCAGGAAAGCTGAAAACACGCAGTAAATCGATTTAGGCCAATTTTTATTCTTTCAAGCAATAAAAAGTAACCTCTAATCTCTTTGTTTTTCTGACCTGCCCCTGACTTTTGCTGTCTGTTTGCTTTTTCATGTCGCTGGGTTTGTGTCTTTCCTAAACAAAGAGATGGACTGATCTTTTGTTCCTGGTCAGTTTTAATTTGTTTTCCACGACCTGTATGTGCAAACGGCAGAGGTGTGAGGTTTGAAATGCTAGGGGAAGCTGAAAAACAGGTCTTGGATAAGACTCTCTTTTTAGGTTATTGTAGCAGAAGAGCGTTTCTCAACTAATTATCCAGCCTTTCAGCCAAAGACGGAACAAAGGAAGAGCCAAGCTGCTATAAGATAATCATTCTGTTTATCAGCGCTCTACAAACACCCCTTGTAAAGTAATGATAAGCCCTTTGCACTCAGATAATGCAGCTGATCCAGGCATATCTCAGAGATGCTGTGCAGATCTCCCAATTCAAAAGAGGCTCTTGCCTACATTCAGGTGAGAAATGGTGTTCCAGATGGTCCCGTGAATATTTTAGAGGCTGGCAATGAAATCAGAGGCGTTTGGAGCAAGCAAGAATAGTTCCTGTAGACTGAGAAATGAAGGAGGGTAATGACGGGACATTGTTACTTGGAGCACATGGAGAGGGACAGGCTGACTATAAGGAAAATTTGGTTTAGACAGAATTTTGTTTCTTAGTAGCGAGAGGGTTAAGAAGATGATGCTCTTTGGGTTTCGCCAGTTAAATCTTGCTGTGAAGCTGCTTTTGTTTCCTTTCATCATAATTTCTTTTTGTTTTTCTTTCATCCAGAGGCACCCTTCCTAAAACAATGTTCCCATCCCTTTTTGGGGAAAGTTTGCCAAAGTCATGCACCTCTTTATGCCTTGCACTTTGTGAATATTTCGTCTTCCATAAGCTGTGCCAAAGACTCTCATCATGAAAACAACTGTCTAAATAATTCTGGGATAAATGAGGGCTGTTTTTCTCTTTTCCAGTGTTAACTGTTTATAAACTTCAAAGCAATAATAACCTTGAAAAAAATTACAAAACCGAAAACTTTGAAAAATCAATGCTTTAATTCAGAAGTGCTACCATGAAGTATCTGGGATGGTTTTGATTTTTTTTTTTTTAAACACATCACCTCCCCATCTTATGCAAACAATTTGTAGATACCAACAAGACCCAGTGCCCTCAGGACTAACCTGGCATCTCTTCCATGAAAAAGAATGGAGTTCTCAGAAGAGTTTCATTTAATGTGTGGTACTATGATCTTCTGCTGAGGGAGGGAATGTCTCAAATCTGAGCAAGTATTCCTTTTTAATTTGTTTTCTCATGGTCAGTATTTACTTTCCATGTGGGTGAAAGAGTGCTGGTGCTGATCATCCCGTGGGAGATGCCTGCCCGGATAAACTGCAGCCAAAGGGGATGTTCAGGGGCAGGGCTGTTGTCCCTGTGGGTATCCTGTGGGTCATTCCCCTGATCCATGGCCCCTTGGAGCAGGTACAGCCCATGGGGGGATTGTAGATCTGGGCAAATATCTGTGCCTGGCACGGTCCCAAAGAAGAGGAGAGGTCAGGGACCTGCAGTGTAAATACGTGAGAGAAAAGCCAAGGGGATGAGGGATGTGAAGGGGTGGCCTGAACTGAGAGTCCTCTGCTCAACGTGTGACACTGATCTTTTCTGAGGGCTCTGGGTGATTTTCACATTGGTCTTCAGGAAATTAAGGGGCCAATTTCACCTTCCCTACTCTTTCTTCAGGGCTTGGCAGAGGTTTCAGAGCCCAAGCACGTCTGAATTGCGCTGTTACATGGCAGGCTAATGCAAGCCATCACCTGGGAATGTGATGGAAACGGTTTTCACTCAGTATCCTGTGAGAAAACTCCTGGAGTGTCAGCAAAACCCCATGCTTCTTGCCAACTGAATTTATGTGTTTCCATCTTCCTAATTTGTGCAGACACAGAAATCCCCCAGACCAGCCTTAGTTTTCCAAGCTGTTGAGAGAAAATCCCTGCTTTCCTCTGCTCTGCCACTGGAAAAGTCTGTGGGCACAATCAGGTGCCCTTGGTGTCTGCACAGTCTGTGCCCTTCCCTCTGTGCCACAGGAGAAATCCCTCTGTGCAACATCCACACCAGAGTGTGAGTGTGGTACAGCCCCAGCCAAATCAGTTCTGACTCGAGCCCCCAAAGAAAACTCCGCACATCTGTAATGTATTTATGGCTCTGCTTGCTCATTTGTCCTCCCTGTGGTCTCTTTTAATGAAGGGTATGAAAAATTAAACTCCTTCATAGGCTCCAGCAAGCTAAACAGACGCAGTGAGTGAGCACTCTGTTCCTGAAGCACCATTCTGCCAGTTACTGGTTGACAAATTTACGTGGGTACATGGAATGGGATCTCTAATGAGCTTCCTGCGCAGTCAGGGCCAAACTGTGCCAGGAGTAGGACTCATGTGAGTCCCACGCTGGGATTGAGGGCAGTTTTGTGGCCCTGAAATGGGTAATGCTGTTTGTGCAGCAGTGAGTGAATTTACAGTACGGAACTCCAGAATTATATTTTTAAAATTACGCAGCAGCAAAATAGCCCAGAGAGGGGATGTGGACCCTGATGTTGTATGGATGGTGTGTGGAGCAATGAAAGGGAAAGGTTGGAGCTATTGCTCTCTATGCTGTGTCTTTAAAAAATGTGAATCTTCCACAAGCTGGAGGCTGCCTGTTCAGTAATTTCAAGGTGGATATAACTAACACACTGCGCAATTTACATAAGGCTTATCTTTGGTTAAATTCTTTTAAAAGGATACCATCAATTTAAAGATTACTTTTCCCTGGGTCATTAAAGTTAGGCACATACTAATTTATTAAAGGATAATGTATTATACCTAGGAAGTGATAGTATCTGCCAGAAATTCCAGGGAGGCTGTGGAGGTCTTGCTGTGATGAGCCAAGCTGATAACAGCTCAGGGCAAGACAGCTGCGTTAATGGAGCTGCCTGTTCCTCATGTACAGGGAGTACAGTGTGTGGTAACAATCCTTTGGGAAGGTGGCATGGAGGGACACAGCAGTGGAGCCTACAGCAGGAAAAAAATGAAACACATCAACTTATTTACTGGGCAATGCTGCAAGGCATCACAGGAGCGACAACACCGCTTAGCATGTGCCAAGCGCTTTCCAGCCATGTGCAAATAAAAAGCTCCTCTGTGGAAGAGCTTTCACAATCACAAAAATGTGCAAAAAGCCTGGATGGATGCTCCATCAAGCAACCTGCAGAAGATTTGCAGTGTAAATAACTCTTTCCTAAGTTATCTCTGCATAGAATTTTGCAGCTAAAATGACCCCGTGGGGTTACAAAGGTGCCCAGATCTCCTGTGGTGGAGGGAGCGTGCTGATGTTCCCAGCCCATGTGATATCAGCAAGGAAAATGTGTGAGCAGCAATTTCAGAAGTCAAACCTGAAGGCTACACAAACTCCATCAGTGAGAGGATGAGCCACTGAGAGAGATGCTTCAGAGAGATGCTTCAGTGTAAGAAGCACTGGAGGAACAACGCTCTGGGAAGCACCAGCATCACCAAAGGGACAAGGTGACAGATGTGAACTGCAGCAAGTCTGATCCCTCAGCCTCACTCAGCACGCTGGGATAATCCCTGCAGGTCACTGAGAAACTCAGAGTAGAGCTGCTCACTAGAAAGAGGAGGAGGAAGAAAAATCTCAGTGAGAATCAAAGCTGAATTGCCTGAATTGCAGAGTGGCGCAGCAAACCAGGATGATAAACCCATGGCTGAGAGTGGGGAGGAAAGAGCAAAGGCAGCGTGAGAGGCCCTGGAAGTTGGTGTGGGCTTGGACTTGGCCTCTGTCAGCAGATTGTGTAAGCAGGGAAGCTCCTGCCAGTGCCTCACTCCAGGGCTGGGGCTGGGAGTGGAGGCTGGCAGGGATGCAGGGACGGCATCGCAGTGCGGGACGAGTTTCTCTCATGGACAGGAAATGATGTGTACAATGATTTCCTTCCTGGGAATGCCAAACTAGGCTACGGGGACAGGGCAGAGGGGAGGAGTGTAAAGCCCCCACACTTTATGCTGAAATTATATTGTTAATTATTGCAATTCTGAGCCAGTCCCCAGGATTTAAGAATAACACCCTCAAAGTTCAGCATTACCTGATGTCTCCTGTTTTGAGATCACAAATCATTTCCAGATCTTTGGCTCCTAACAGGCACCATCAGCACAAACCTTTTCCCCAGACATTCTCTGGTTTTAACTCCTGAGAGGGGCTGAGAAACTTGAATGTGATCTGCTTTTCCATTAAATTCCAAGGAGGCATCACTGAGAACTGTGAGTAGGAACGCCATAGGGCAGGAAAGGCTTGTTCCAGAGGCCAGAGGAAAAGGCTTTTTCATGCAAGATCTACTCGAGGCTCCCATCATCCCCCACCACAGGGACACAAAGCCTCCTCCTGCCCTGCCCAGGAGCAGCAGGAGCAGGGAGGCAGGATTTGGGCAGCCAGCCCAGGAACACAGTGACAGACCCTGACTCAGAGCGTGACCAACCTTGCCCTTCCTGTGGATGTTTCCTTGAAAGGAGTGACTTAGCCTTAAGCAAAACTGGAAAACCAAGAAATCGTTGGAATTAAGGAATCACTTGTTTTCCTTTTGCACAGTTTCAACGGTTTTTATTTTGTTTTTCTTTTTTAAGGATGATCTTTATTGCTCCTCATGCTCATTTTCTGGTTTGAGCAACTTTTAATGCGAGAAAGACACACATAAGTGTGTCTTAATAACATAATTTCTGAATTGTAAGACAGCTTTCAAAGGAACTGAATGTGGTTTTCTCAGTGCTGCTGTCAAGAAATCTTCGGGTTTTGAAACTAACATCTCTTTTCATCATTTTTAAAAAAACTGCCTTCACTGGGAAGTTTTGATCTGAGCCCAGAATCTGAATTGTGTGTTGGGCACTGACTTGAGATGGATTTGTAGCTTAAGCAAGGAACTTCACCTCTTCCCTAGTTTTCCTATTTGAACTATTGTTTCTCTTCCAGCAGAACTCTATAAACATCCAAGCAAAAAGAACTTGGAGAATTGTGCTGCTGTTATACAACTGCTAATCATTACTATTCTTCTATTGTATTTGGTGACGTAAGAAAGCCTCAGCCAGATGCCTTGAGATCTGAGGAAATGTCTGCAAGGCATCTTTGTGGTAACACATGGATGCAGATTCCATTCATCATTTCCTTGACAGTTTAACTAACTTCTCCCAAGCCAAAAAAGATCCCTGAAATCCCTCCCAGAAATATTAGCTGAAGGACAGGAGCAAGTCGCTATAAAAGCTCAGGCAGCCTGTGTGGAAATGCCAAGGCTCAGAGACTATCAGGAAAGGGGCTGCAGAACATAATCAAAAAATGCTGCCTTGCTATACATAGGCCTAAATTCTATACACAGGGATTTGCACCTACACTGGACAAAGAAAAGAAAAAATCATAGCTCTGCACATTGTACACAGTTGGAACCATTCATCCAGAAACTCTGGTTTGAACTTTCCGAAGTACCTATGGGATTTAGAACAAATCCCAGCTAACTTCAGTAGAACTGAGGCCCTCACACACTTGAATAATTGAAAACTCCAGTCAGAATCACCAGAAACATGTTTTTCAACCTTTTACAATTTGCAGCACCTTAAAACTTCTCTTTTTCCAGTGGAAGTGTCAGTTCCTGTATAGTGATTTAATACTGCAGAAAATAGGTTTGCTTTCCTTAGTTACCCTCTGCAGACCCCTTAAAAACACTCTATGAACACACAGATTGCAGGTTAAAAACTGTAACTTTGACATATCTCAATATATTTATTGTTTTCTCTAGAGCTCCTTGTCCTGACATCATTCAAACAATTATACAAAAGTCATGTCTAGTTCTTGTGGTAAGATAAAGCTGAGAAGCACCAACTTTAAATGTTTAGCATTGATTTTTTTATTTTTTAGTGCCAATTGCATAATGTTTTGAGTTCTAGCTTACAACTTTTGAGTGTTTGGTGTTGGTAATGATGTATTTGTGATGCTACATGCCTTGTGTTGGTTCTCTATGCATTGTATGAGCCCCATGTTAAACCCAAAATTTTATATTGACATATGGGGGGAGGAGACACTCTCCACACTTGTTTGCTGCTGAATACCTTGGAAAACATGGGGAAGCATTCTGTCCAGGACCATCAGAACATGACATTATTGCATTACAGAGCAACCTGTGCAAATTGAGGTGCGGATCCACACTGTCTTCAGGGACATTATAAAAAACCTGAACTCTGCTCTGTGTTGAAGACTACAAGAATGACAACCTGAGGAGAGCACAGAGAGCCAGGACCAGGCCACCAAACACAGCTTTAAAAGTCGTACCCCTCTTGGCACCAGAAGGAACCATGGCCATGAGCAATTTGCTTTGTGTTTATGGCTTTTACCTTGGTGGGTTGTTTGTCTTCTAATAATCTTCTTGACTCACTAATCATCTGGTCAGAGGAGCTTTCTGAGCTGTGACTGGGGAAGAGATGAATGCGTCCAGTTCTGGAATTATGCAGTGAAATGCTGCTCTGCATATTATAGCTGCAGCATGATATATTAGCCTATAAAACACAGCACGGGAAAGGCTTTGGGCAGGCAAGGGGCTGCTGAAAAAATGGGAATGAGGAACTTGGTGAGCTGTGTGATGAAGAGAGGCAGGGCAAGGAAAAGGTGTTAGCCTTGGTGAGGCCTAGCAGGTGATGGGAGACATGGAGGAAGGGATTTGGGGTGAAAGATCTGTGCCTGACGTGGTCGTAAGAGAAAGCATCACTGCAGGACTGTAAAGAGCAGCAGCTGGAAGTGATGATGAGCTGTGTGATGCAGAGAGACAGAACACCACAAGAATCTCTTCCAAGTTGCGGGATATCCCAGCTGGATACAATGGGAACTGAAAATCACAGGCCAAGGGTTGTCCCTGCACCATGGGCAGCCTGACCACAACTGGGACACTGTCACCAAGCTTGCACGCTGCAGCCACGCCTGAGGCTGGGACAGTAACAGAATTTTAATGATTTGGAAAAGCAGCAAAGCCCTTTCTGACATGGTGACATGTGGGGGGTGGGAAACAAGTGAGGAGCATTAATTAAACTACATCCAGCCTGAAGGCAGTACTCAAAAATCTTGAAGTTCTTCTGTGTGTCAGGACAGATTTCTCCCTCAGCCCCAAACTCACCAAGGGTTGATGTGAAGTACCTGACCTGGCTGTTTTTCTAAAGGTTTGAGTGACTCTGTTTTGTTTGGTTTGATGTCTGGTTTGGAGGGCAAAAAGACAAGCTTACAGATACATTTTGGCTTTGGAAAGGAATCGTTAATTGTTACAGTTTGAGAAAATAGATTTCTCCAAGATTGTATATCTGAAGATACTAATAAAACAGAACAGAGACTTTCCATTCTCTATCACAGGTTAAATGTGTTAAATCAACTCCACATGAGGAAGGATCCAACATTGCTCCTTCTTGGAAATGCTAGGTAGCCTGTATGAAGTTAGCTGGGCTTGCTCAGATAAGATCTGCCCTTTGATTTTTACTATTTTGGCCAGTTTTGAAAGTGATTGGATTGTTGTGGTCCACGGCCATGCTGAGGCATTCACAGCTGAAATGTAGCGGTGTAAGCAGAACTGCAGGACCCTGAGCACTGTTTCATCTGCTCATTTGTTTCAATGGCTGGTCCCATGGCTTAGTTCAAACAGCCTTTCATGGCTGTTGAATGAAGGGAAATCTTGGGAACATGCAGCCAACATGGCAGATTTGGGGTCTAATTTGCTTTTAAACCTTTGGGTATTGCTTATAGGGGAATAACGGTGTGACTGAGCATTAACATTATAAAAGATCATTTCTACTCTGAAAAGACAATTTTTTTAAGTGCCAGGAAAAGCTATGTGGTCACTGAAACCACTGAAACACTGAAATCTGGTCCCTTGTTCTCTGAGCCACTCTGAATATGTCTTTACTTCCATGACCTTGTACTTTTTCTTGCTGTAGAAAGGCAATAGCCTCATTAAATAAACCTGACCAAACAGGTCCCTGTTGCACACCCATTGTCTGTGTGCTGAGGGTCACAAGGACAAAAATAAAAAGCCATTACTCTGGTGACCTTTGTGATATGCATAAGGAACATGAAGCAAGATTATCTATATTGAGAACAGAAGTTTTCTGAGTTTCAAATACCTATTTTTACACTGGATTAGCATCTCCTCTGCCCTTCCCAGTCTTGCTAGCAGAGCATCAGCAGCAGGAAAGTGACCCCCTCTCCTGCTGAAGCAATTCTGCTCTTTGGGCTTATGGAATGCCAATAATGGCTGTGAACTTGCCGTTGGTGAGGCAGGATGCACTTTGGAGCAGGTATTTGCTGACAGCAGAAAAGCAGTGGACTCCTGATTTCCTCTCCAGGCTCCAGGGAGTGATGTGTTTTAGTGACCAGTTTTCTGCCTGCCAATTTGAAGCATGGTCTTTCCAGCTTCCCCTTTCAGTTCTCGGGATGTTATTCTGCCAAGTGTTGTCTGTGGTTGTTCCATCACCTTGCGTGGGTTTTGCAAACCACAGGGAGGTCCCATGGGCCACATCCTGACCCCCATTCCATGCCCAGCTCCCCTCTCCCCAGGCAACCTCCGTAAGCCTCAAGTCTCCATTCTCTGCTTCAGGTATTGTCTCACAACCAAATCTCCTTTTCTTGTTCTTATCTTCCTTCTCATACTGCTGTACAGTTCTGGTGGCTTCCTTCTTCTTGTAGTTCAGGAGGAGAGAAATCCTGGGAAAGCAGGAGGGAAGGAGGGCTTGCTGTTTGCTTTGGTGACCTGTCCATGGGCTAGAGGAGCACGGATCACAGAATCATAGAATGGTTTGTGTTAGAAGAGATTTTTAAAAAATCTTCTTGTTCCAACCCCTGCCTTCTTGGAGCTACCTCTGACTGCTGGTCATGACAACCCGGCCAGGAGAAGAAGCCAGGCAGGGACTTTCCCATTCTCCTATCCCAGAGCCCTTCAACAAACTCAGCAGGTCAGAGTGATGTGGTCTCTGGATCTGGCCAAAAGGTGCCTGCAGTTTTTCAAAGCCTCCTAATGTCATTAAATTGAGGGAAGCTTTCACAGAGGCAAATCTCATGTTCCTTTTCCTAAGGCTAAGGGCGTTAAAGCCTCTCTGAAAAAGATTACCAGAGTATTTTGACAAGACAAAATACAACCTAGCCCTGGAATTAGAGATAAGAGAAACTTCCAGCTAAGATTTTCCCATGTAGTTCAGGTTTAAGTAAATATTCAGCATGGAAATTTTAGCTAAAATATCTAATGTTTGGTAAATGTACTCGAACAATTTTAACAATAGAGCTGTCAGCCCCACCTACAAGAAGGGGTTTGCACCCTTTTGGCAGAAAGATCTAAGATTGAATGGGTATAAGGCAAAGCTGGGAAAATGTTTTTTACTATTTCCCAATGAGTCATCATCAGGTTTTTAAAAACTTTATAATAAAAATGTTTTTTTAGAACACATGAGATGCTTTTCTTCAGAAAGCAGCATAATGAGGGAGGAGTGGAAATGCATGTGCTTTTCATCTGCAGGGAACATAAAGAGACTACCTAATGTAAAGCAGGCCTTAAAAGAGACAAATAAGCATGTTAGGGAAAAATACTGGAAGAATAAATCTGGAGAACAACGTTTCAAGTGCACACAGAAATGCTTCCATATCTTCTGAAGTATATGAGCCAGGCAGAGGAAACTGCTCCCAGAGTCACGGCAGGGCTGATAGATCGGCGCGCACGCCTGGGACTGATAAACAGGTTTTGAGCAAATCTCTGTCAGACCGTTCCCCTTTTCTTCTGATAAATATTTAAAATGAGATTTGTCTCACCAAGATTACTGTAGTATGAGCAGGGAGTTTTATACGGACGGATCTGAAAGAGTTTTATGAACTTTTTGTTTTGTTTTGTTTTTATTTTGTTTTATACAGGCGGGCAACTGCTATCACTTACAAACTCCCACTGAGAGTCTTTGCTGCTGCTGCTGCTGCTGGCACCTTTATGGTCTTCCCATTTCCCTCTTTTTCTCCTCTAGCCCCTGCCTGTATGCAGAGCCCTGGAAAGACGATAGTCCCGGCCCCACTCTGCTGGTGGAAAGTTCCTGGAAACCATCAATCAGAAGGAGTTGCCTTTAGCAACCAACAACAAATCTGCCCGAGGTTACCGCAGGGATGGAGAGTACGTGGTTATTGCTGTGTTGATGTTCAGCTGAGAATTCCTGGCATCAGGAAGACAACCTGTAGGAGCTTTCAGAGGGCAAGTATTAAGCAATGTCTGCAGGGTGGGATGGGAGGCTCCTCCAGCCTGGCTGCACCCCAGTCACTGTCACCAAGAGCAGGAAGAGATTCTGAGCCAGTTTGGAAAGAAAGGACCATGAAGTGCCTGTCACAGTTGCTAAAACCACCATCAGGCAGCCTTGCAGTCCTCAGCAAGGCTTGAAAAATCTGCAGGGGTGGAAATGTCCCAGTCAGCTTTTCTAATAGCCTGAAAACACTGTAGTATATTTTAATGTTCTTATTGCTGACTTATTATGTAAATCCTTAAACACCTTGTCAGGGGAAGACACGCGTATCTATTAAAAGACATAGGTGTGTGTGCTCTATATATATTTTTGTATGGAAAAACCATATCTGCCTGTGGATATTTTACCCAGGTTCCCCACAGGTGTGCAGAGCTGTCTCCAAGCTCACGTTGGAACACCTCCCATCCCTTCCCAGTGCAGAGAAATGAGACAGCACGAGCAGCAAGGTTATGGAACACATGGATGCACAGAGTTACAGTCATTTGTAAGACTTACCCAGGGACTAGGTGCTGCCTTCCACAGAGAGGGGCTTAAAAAAGTGCAGCAGCCTCTGAGGGTGGGTGTCAGCTCAGGGGTTATGGATTCTGACCCTCCCAACTCAAAAAGTTTCCCTAGGTCAGGGCAGTGTGGTTTTCAGCAGCTGTCCCTGTGCTAACACCGATGCCCTTGGGAACAGGAGGTGGAGAGGAAAAGGAGGGAAAACATGAACATGCACTTAAAAATCAGCTCAGGTTTCAAGGGGAAAAAAGCCAGAGAGGAGGATTTCCTTATTCCTCTCCTCCCCTAAGCCCCAGATGTGGGGAAGGATCCAGTCGTGGTGTTGGAGCAAGGCAGAGCTGTTCTTGGGCAGATCCCAGCATCTCTGCTCATCCTGCCTTTGGGGAAGTTCAGTAATTTCAACACCATCTCTGGGATTTTCCAGAGAGCACAATCTCCCAGTTAGTCATTCAGCCTATTCTCCCAGTGCTCTTTTGAAAGAATTGAGGCATTTTCAGAGAAGTCAGAGGGCATCACTGGCTTGGCTTGACATTTACACTTGTATGTTTTTATCAGAAGACAAGGGAATGGCTTTCAATGCTGGTAAACGTGAACACAGTGAATTTTGTTTTCTCCTCGAGAGTTTTAGAGCTCACTTCCTCAGACCTATTCACAATCTAAAAATAACTCTCTTTTCATCAATTCATTAACAGACTCCTATTGCAGTGCACTGCACCTTGTTATTGATGTTCTTAGTGATATAAATAACTGCCTGACCACTTCTGCTGGACAATCAACTGCCAGAGCATATATTTATTTCATGATAGAGCAATCAATTTTTAATTTTCCCTCTCTCTTTTTGCAGCTGTCTAAAAGCTACAGGAATGCCTGAAGTCAGAGGAACTGCTGCCTACAAGAACAGGTTCTGTTCCCTGAGTATCTGGTCTGTCCTTTGGTAGGTCGGGCACCTGAACACAGCAGGGACCACAGAGGTGACAGTGGAAGAAACTAAAATAAAATACCTAGTTATGCAGTCTTTGGATTTCCTGGTGATAAGGTGGTGAATTCTTACTTTAAATTACATTCACTATGAAGTGAATGCATGCAGTAAATTTCCCAACAGATAAAGGGAGAAGTATTAAACAATATTATTCTTAATTAGCAATAGATGAACATTTTCTTCATCAAGCTGAGACTTTAGCTCTGCTGGGCTGTGTCAGAAGGTACTCTTTGCTTTGAAGTGTTAAAACCTAAAGAAATCAGAGTATACAAACGCACAGTCCTCTTTTCACAGACAGATAAATTCGACCTGCAGAAGTGCTGTATCCTTCTGCACAAGATCACTCCTTTTTCCATAGTTTCTTTTAAAAATAAGATGAACTTTGCTAATTAGTGGCATTGCACACATGATCTTTTCTTTGGCAAGTGTGTTCCTTAATGTGCCAGCTAAAATAATTCAGTTATCTTTGGCCCTCTCAGTTTATTTAGAGACCTCAAAGTACCTCAGCATACAAACAGCAATAACTGATAAGGGAATGAAATTATAAACAATCCTAATTTGTACAATGCTCAGTGCACCAAAAAGCTGCTTTTCCATAATCTGCTTATTGCCTTTGTAATCCTTACAACAAGATCTCTGAAAATCTCCCTAGGGCATAAAGATAGAAAAGAATTAAATGGGGAAGGGGCAAAAGGAAACAGGTTTAATGATTGAGGAAAATCTCATTTGAGCAAAGGCTAATAATTGAGCACATGGAGCTTCGTCTGGTTCCATGCAAAGGCTCCAAATGGGGCTGGAAGGGAGGAAAACAATGTCAGATGTAGATTATCCATCTAGACTAGACCTAGGCAAAACCTGAGCCTAGGATGGAGGGACTATGCTCTAAAAGGTATACAAGGAAGGAGGCAGAGCTAAAGCAGCTTTAAGCCTCCAATCCAATTCAGCAAATACCAATTTCCCACTCGATTGCCCTAGCGCTGAGAATTCATCTGTTTCCAGCACAGGTAAACGTGGTTTTACTTCATGTGGGGGGATTTTGTCCCTAAAATAGAACCTATCTCTAGGAGACAGCCCTATTGCCATGCCATGGGTAAATTCAATCATTTCAGCTCTGTTTTTTCCATAGTTTTCAGCTACATCAATCTCTGTGAGTGGACACTGCCATGTTTGGGACAGCCCAGTTTCTTTACTGGCTTCTCCCATATTTCTGTCCCCCTCAGTCCTTGGGACAGAGATCAGAAAGTAGTTCCTGTTAGCCCTCTGAGTGCTAGCATGGTAGATAAACACACAATGCACAAACAAATGCTAGACTTAAAGGGAAGAATAATCCATACCTGTGACTTGCACTCAGATTTAAATGTATTTTGAACTGATTCTTTTTTATTTTGAGGTGCATTCCTTAGGCAGTACTATTTGCTCCTTGTAGTAAATTTACATTCAATAGGCATGAAGGAAAGAAAACCAACCACAAGAGACAACCAACAGCACAGATGTGACTGAGGCCAGTTCTAGGGAGAAGTAAGTTCTGGGAAGTTTAATGGTCCTGGGCAGGCTCTGGGGATCTTATGGACCCTGGTGACCTGGCAGACCCTGCAGCAGATCCCTGGGTGAAGTGCTGGCATTGGTTTTACTTCTCCCCTTGAAGGAGTTTGCAAGCAAAGGCCTTGTGAGGAAAGCAATATCTTTTTTTCGTGCAGTCTCCCTGAAAGCAGAACACCATTTCTTCAGCTTTGTAATTCAAAAGTATTTTAATTCTGGCATTTATTCTTATAAATGGCATTTATTCTTCAGGCTGTGAATTGACCATAAATAGTTCTCAGCAAGAATTTGCTGTTGGGACTGTGGTATTTATTAGAGACAAGTCAGATAAAGCACCTCAGGCTAGACTGCAGCCCTTTTGGTCTCTGTTCATGGCAATGAGGAGGCTGGGAGGACATGAGGGGATGTCCCCACCCCAAAACACATCACAGCTTTCCACACTGCTTCCTTGCTGCCTTGACAGCATGGCAGGGCTGGGAGAAGGAGAGGGAAGGACGTGGGCACAGCACAGACTAAACCTGCACCCCAGGAGAGCTGACAGCTTTGGGGACTTAGGAGCACACTTAGAGCCTATGGAGCTCACCATATTGCACAGCCCTGGAATAAATGCATAAAATAACCACAGTCACTGCTTCAAGGCACCCATATTTACAGGCATCTTAAAATAATAGTGATTAGAGAAAACTGCCTTGAGTTGAGACAGTGTTTAACATTGTTGTGCACACACCATGGAGGGAAGGTCTTCAGTTCTTGGGATTCTGTGGTCAAACAGTTCTTTGCAGCATTTTAAAGTTAATAGTGTTCTTTATCCTCAAAGCAGGCATACTTGATTTTGCTGTATGATCATTTTGATATCTGCATGCACTAACTCATCTTTACCCAGTCCCACCAGTGAGATCTGTGGGGTGGGATCAGTCTTTGGTTACAGGAATAATTGCCTGAGTTTGGTGTGGTACTTTTCACATCTCACATCAAGAAAGGCACAGATCCCAGCATCACCCAAGGAAAATCTGTGCTCTCTGATTTGAATTTCCCATATACTTTATTCGTTTAAACATTTACAGTGAACATAACCTCAGAGAAGGAGCCATGGCACAGCAGATGAGAAAACAGCTGAACTGTTTGTTTCCAGGGACCAAATCCTAAGACACTTTGCAGGCAGGTATTGGCTTGAAGACTGATGCAGCAGGATGAAAGTTTCCTTGTATAGGATAATTTTATTGGAAGCAAAGCAGCCCCAGAGCCAACTCATCCACCAGTAATGTTGTCATTTTTTTGTTGCTAGGGGAAAATATATCCCAGTGATTACCACTGTGAGTGTCTAGTGCTTATTAAAAATAAATCCCATTCTTTCTGGTCTAGTCGAGAACTTTCTGAAATTCTTCTGCTGCAAAAGGGTGACTGATGTGGGATGCAGAATTCTCCTATTTTTAGTCTTGTAACTATACTTGCCAATCTTTGAAGAGCATTAATCTGAACCAGAAACAGCTGGATCTTCCGTCAGCAAAATGGGAAAGTAGGTGGTGTGTAGTCATTGAATTAAGGAGCTTCATTGCTGCCCATAATCACTGATTGCATATTATCTAATGGCAGAAGAAGAGAAATTGTTAACATCTGACAGTTCCAATTTCAAGTATTTTTAGGAGACGCATCAATTGAAGCACTGATTAGACAGAAGTGGACCAAAACCATCAGTTGATTGCTTTTAGATGTTACAATCTATTTTTAAAATGAATGAAAACAAGTCTATAAATTTATTCAGCTGCAATTTCAGTCTGCTTGCGTGTTGTGATCTTGTTCTGTTTTGCAAACACCAAAGGGAACTGATTTATGTCAATGACCAACCTCCTTTTCTCCCCTGTATAAATAACTCCTGTAGCTCATTTCTGCTGGGAAAGAGAAATATCTTTTATTTCTGTTCTGTGTGTAGATACAGTTTAGAGCAATTAGCTGCATTTAGGATACTTCACATTATTGTCTATTCTCCTGACAGGTCAAGAAAAGTAGCCCAGCAAGCTGTGTTTTGAAAGAGACATTGTGAACATGTCCAAAGCAGTGTCTGCAGCTGGGTTCAAGTGCTGCATTTCCAAGGTCTTTGTCTGTGAAGGAAATGATGATTGATATTAATGCCTGTATACATTAATCAAAATGGGTATTTTCTTGACTGCCTATTCAAACAAGACCTCTGACACTGTTTCCAGTCAGCGTCCTCAAGGCTCACAACAGATGTTTGTTTGATGGCCTCTCATCTCCACTGTTGTTTGGGAAGTCCATTTGGAAATAATAGCTCTATTTCCAACCACAGAAAGCCAAGGCAACATTATCAAAATCGTTTACCCTGGACAATCCAAAATGAAGGCTCTGAGAGGGAAGAAATGTAACCACCTCATCCATTAGAACTATTTTGGGAAAGTGCTAGGAAATAAATATGTTTGTTTCTGAATATCCCCTTGTCTCTCCTTCCCAAAGTTGCTAATATATTTTCAGTGCTGCTGGGTGTCCAAACATGCAAACACTGGATGTTCTTAGTGATGTGTAGTTGTAGCTGCTGCTGTGGTTTTCATTCAGTAAGGCTACTTTGGTGTGTTGGAATAGGAAAATGGTTTAACATGATGTTGGACTGGTTTTAATGGTCTATTAAGATAACCCCAGGTTCCTCACTCTGAAAAGAGTGCCTGAAGCTGTGCCTGAAACTGAAGCTAGTGAGAACTGTGTTTAAACAAATATTTAATAAACAAGGCACTGACATGGTTTCCTTACCATCATAAAGAAAGATTTTAGGTACCAGAGGCTCTCCATTTGATTTAATGTCTGAGTCACTGACTCAGGCTAAATAGTCATTTAACCTTGACACAGCTCAGTTTAAACTTGCCTGTATAAGTGGGAGAACAACAGTTCAACGGAGGACTTTAATGTGCTTTCAACACAACCTGACCTTGTCTCCACCTGTGTGACCTGTGAAAGTCAGGATGCTGTCAGCTGGACCACGACTTCAGCATAGCTGTGCTATCAAGGGAGAGCTGATCCATAACAGCATTTGGCTCTTAAGTGCTGCCTTTCAGCCAAAGTGTTTCTCTATGACCAATAAGATTCATTAGGGCTAGTCAAAGACCTACTTTCCTACTGTTGTCAGTTCTTTATTCCACAAAACTAAAATAAGGTTTTAGGGAAGGAAGAGAGTTTTTATTTTCCCCTTGGACTTCATTGAAAAGCTTTGGATTTTCATTGCCAAAAATGAGAAATAATAATAATCATTTAAAAAGTCTGGCTTGTGTGATTTTTTATTACAAACAGCCCAAACATTTACACATAAATAGGCATTTTCTTGCAAACAGCATCTGTTCTACCCAAGGTTTCTTTTAGGCTTCATAAGCTTTCAGGACAGCTCTAATTCTTATTTCTGCCATATCAAGAGTACCTCTGGGCCTCAGACAAATGAGATCTGGTGGCAGAGCCCCAAAGTGTCCTGTTCCCTGACATCCACTCTCATGACTGAGCCTCTGCAGGAAGAATGACATCCATCAATGCTCCCAAGACAGCTCCAATATTGGGAATAGTCTTTATCCTTGGAATAGAGAACCAGCCTGGTAATGGTATATCTGCTGAAAAATGCTGATGCTCTTTGGTTTTAAACATCCTCTGGAAAGATTCTGCTGCAGGCCAAGCTGTTGAGACTGTGAGGAATATAATTTATTATCAATCATATGCCTTTCTTCTGCTGCTGTCTACTGAACAATTCCTTTAAGAAGGGATGCAGAGGAGAAGGAAATATAAATTATGTTACTGAGGCCTTCCTGACCCCCATCAGAGAAATGGCACTTGGCAATCAGAGTCCTTTTAACACAAACAGTCACTGGGCATTTTTAATTGCAGTTGGATTAACTGGAACATATCATGCTCCAGTATCTGTGTAACTATTAGACCCTATCTGCCTATTGTATAAATTTCCTCTTTGGGGGGCACCAGGAAGGATCTATTTTCATACTCTGTCCTGCTGCTTTACCCACCCTGGGTTTTCCATAAAAGTGTATTTTGTGCTTTGAGGTGATTTATTGCTGTTGCTTCCTCAGCCTCATTTGCATCAGGATTTAAATAATTGGATTTCCAATCTTTTCGTCCTATTTGCACTGCTGTTATATGCAAGAAGCTTTTGTAGGACATAGGGAAGATCATAGCTAGGAAAGAGCATATTTTGCATATGATAATCTCTAATTTAGCAAATCATGTTAATTTACAAGGATTACAGATTTTGGATTGTTGCTGGTTAGTGGAAACATCCGGGGAAAGATGAGTGCTCCAAAAAACGGAGACAGCTGTTCTTAATGTGTGTGTTTTTAGTGTAACTTGCCAGCAAGCTGTGCCAGCTCATTATTGCACATAATATGACATATACATGGTAATATATATACCTTAATATTTTGCCTCAGGCATATTGACTAAAGACTTTCCTTTTCCTTTGACTGGTAATCTCTACGTATATTTACTGCAGGTTCCAAGGCTCGTTATTCTGCCTCTTCCTAATTTTTGAACCAAGGTAAGCTTTAAGTGTCTGTACCAGGTTTTGGATGAATGTCATTAAAAATTGCAAGGATAAATTTAATTTGATATGATCAGTGCCACAGGTGCCACAGCAGAAAATGTATGTCAGGGATTTGCATGAGTATATGGGAGTGACAAAAACATGTTCTTTGCCAGGTTTGAGGCTGTTTTTACCTGAGGAAGTGAGACCTTAGAAGAAATGTGAGGAACCAGGTTCCACTGTGTTATTAGGAGCTGGGAAGGTGCTTGGCTCCCAGAGGAGAAGTCACAGGCCAGAGGTGGGTTCAGGGTGGCCCTGTTGGGACATGAGCAGACAGGAGGTAGGTCAGGTAGGGCTGGCACTGCTCCTGCAAGAAAAGGCAGTAATGGTCCAAGCAGAGTTTCCTGGAGCAATTGTCTGGCTGCAACAGTCACTTCCACCAGAAAACACCAAGCTGCTCTCAGGAAAGTGTGCCTCAGTCCCTTAACTCCTTCAGAAAATGGCTTCTTCAGCTAATTCTGGCTTCCTATTTGGTTTAGACTCAAGTTTGAGCATGTTCCCTTTTCCCCTGGGAAATGTCTGCAAAAGTATCCATGAACTTTATCATCCCTCTGTTCATTCTCAGCCTATTTAAAGGGACTGGAGCAAAGAAAAAGAAAAGGTAACAATTTAGTAATCCTGGAGGTGTACTGAGAGACTAATCTGGACTGCAGGCATCCATCCTCCCTTGCTATTGAATTAACTCACTGTGTGTGCCCAGTGCATATAACAAATAATGAGACCTCATGCTGAATTCACAAACAGTTGCAGAGAAGCCTCCAGGTTGTTCCCAGTGCCAATATACATCATGCCAGGGAATGTTCTGTGGTGTAGTTGTACATCTCAGGCCTTCCCTGTAGGACCACAGTGCCTGGCTCTACTTTTTCCTATAAAAATACAAACCATGGATTTGTGTTTTTGTAGCATAACAGGCACTACTCCCTGGGTCTTGGAAATGCAAGAGCTGGAAGTGAACACTGATATAAGAGACACACAGCCTGCAAAAATAATTTTTTGTTACATTTGCGCTTTCCCTACTGCAATGACAAAAATATTTTTTTGGTTTTTTTTTTTTTTAATCTTGGTTTTTGTTTGTTTGTTCTTCTTGTTGTTTCTTTTGTTTTTTTTTTCTTCTTTTTTTGTTTAGGGGTGTGTTCTGTTTGTTTCTTTTGTTTTGGGTTTTTTTCCTCTTTCTTTTCAGCGGCAATAGATTATCTATTTATTGCCTCGTCTGAAAGGCATTTATAATGATCAGTGTCAATATTTAGGATGAAATAAAGCACTCTAAACCGTGTTTTCACTGAGACTATTTTTCACCTGGCATTAATTCACTCAGTGCATAATACAGTCAGATGTGTTAGCCAAGAATAAACTCAGGCCCCAGTGCAGGGCTAAGGATGTTTAATGTATCTTGACAGTCATTAAGTAGTTGGTAAAGGACTAGCAATGAATTCATTATTCTCCTTATGAATCAATTCTTATTTATAGCAAACTATCAAAAATTCCATATTATAATATGGAGATTGAGATCATACATAATGGTTCTTTCACCAGAGGCAGCCATGAAAGGACTGGTGAGACTAGAACAAATTACAGTTAATGATAGACTCTTTCTCAGAGAATTAAACACTTTAATTGGTCAATCAGGTTGGGCATTTGAGAAAGGAAGACTTGCAATTATGTGAAAGCCTGCCTGCTGTACTTTGGCAGCCTTATGGGCCTCTGGCAGTTTTTCATCAGGATTTAGATTTGTCATCATGTTCTAATCCTCACAGCTACGCCTTGCCAAGAATGAAAGCTGCTTCCTGAACTTGTGGGGTTTTGGGGTTCCTTTGGAGGAATGAAGCTGGTAGGTCAGCATTTTGGAATTGATGTACTGCTGTCTTGGGGTACAATTAAATCTTGACTTCTGTGTATCATCTGGAGTGTCTTTTGAAGGTTTAAGTGAGGTGTGATACCCCGACCCTTCTGCTTAAGGGTGAATTTTACCTTCTCTGCAAATACATGAGGCAGTGGCATCAGTTCCTTGTGAGTTTTGCTACAGCATTGAAGTCAGGGATGTCAGGGTGGCAGCACTCACTAGCAGTGCTTGAAAATATGGGTTTTGTTCTATATTCTTATTTTCCAGGTGAGAGTAAGCTTGCATCTAATTCACAAGAGATCACTGAACATTAGCCGAAGACCCAGTATGTGCAACAAAATTCAATACATGTGGTCCTGGGGAAAACCTTTCTTCACTCAATCTCAGCTGGCCTCCAGTTAAACATCAAGATAACTCCATGTAGTGTTCTGCCTTGCAAGTTTAGTTTGTCATTTGTTCAGAGAAGGGTTTCTCTCTCAATCTGTGTTTTACCAGTCTGCTCTCTACACTGCCCTGGTTCTCCAGGCTCTGAGGTGCTCATGTTGTGTTATGACTGCTTTTAACAGGCTGTGTTACAGCATCTGTAACAAAGCACCATTGTGCAGGATTCTGGGTGTCCCACATGAATCAATGAGCTGGAGCAGCTGTTCTACATCAGAGAAAGCCCTGCCTTCTCTCCTCTGGAGAGTTTCATATTAGAAGTGAGGGAGGATTTTGTTCAAAGCAACACAAGACTCTACCTTGCAGCAGAGAGCAGTTCTTGCTTGATGATTGTGGGAAACACGATGTGCTTTAGGCGTGGCTGGTTACTGCTAGCAGGGATTGCCCGACACCAGCGAAAGTTCATGTCGCAGGTTTTGTGCTGTGCTTGTTCAGAGAGCTTTATAAGTGAGCTTTTGAAGCACAAGGGAGACTTAGCTTTTCCCCCATGGGGAAGAGCAAGAGAGAGCTGCTGTGGGGACACCACGGAGCCTCTGTGCTGAGCCAATCTCATCCTTCATTGGGGTCACAGCCCAGTCTGCAGCTTTGGATTAGGGGGCACAGAGCTGCTTGGGGCCAAGCATGGAAGGCTGCAGAAAAGTGATGCAGCAGAATATAAAACTTTGCAGCTTGGATAGTTTAGATGTCAGGAAAGAAAGAAGAGCTGGAGCTCAGACCTCAGCAGTCACACAGCCTTGCCATGGCTGTGGGGGCAGCAGGTGCTGTCCTGGCAGCTTCACTTTGCTACGTTATCCTCTGGGACTGATGAGTGGCCATACATCCTCACCCCTCCCAGGCAGATGAGCTCTTCATCCAGCACTCAAACCATTTAGAAAATGACCTCATTTTTTTGTGGGTCCTGACAAACAGCAGTCACCAGTGCCCAGTGGAGAAAATCCATCAGTGACCATGACAAAACCCCGGAGAAAACCAGAACCAAAGCAGCTTTGTTCTCTGCTGCCTTTTACAGAGGACAACCCACTGTTTCCTACAGACTCTCATTTCTTCCCACACCCTACAGAGAAGTCTTTTGAGGTCTCTTTGAGGTGGCAAATGTGGCTGTGGCATGGCTGCAGTCACACCTGGGGCAGCAACTCTCAGAAAGTCAGGGGACTTCTCGTAGGGATAAACACATGAGAGAAGTGCCAGCCCACCATTGAATAAAGCTGGATTTTGTGCCTACTCAGGGTGGAGGAGCAATGAAAGCATCACAACCTCTCTCAGGGCAGCTGGGGGGAAAACTATGGAGGCTGAGGGACTGAAGGGGAGCCTCCATGGTGCTGGGTTTTGCCATAGACAGCAAAATAAGGACATCATGGTGCCTTGAGGAAGGTAAGAAACCAACCTTGTCAGTGCTGAGACAGAACAAGCACCACTGTCCAGCTGAAGAGCCCCGTGTGTACCCTTACCCAGACCCTGAGTCAGCCATGCTGCCCCTAAAATCCAGGTGGTTGTCTGGTTGTCAACCAGTCTGGGTCTTCTGAAGAAGGAATCTGCCTCCTCTGCCTCTTCCCAGAGGGCACTTAGAGCTGCCTCATGTCCCTGAAGACTTCTTTCCCAGTGGGAAGTGCAGAGTGGAAACAAACAGTGGGCAGCAGGGCTGTGCCATTGCTCTCATAGCCTCTGCTTTGCTCCAGCCTTTAATTCCAGTCCCTTTGGAATTCAGGTTTGCTTAGGTACAGGAGAGTTTGTTGAAATTAACCATGGCTCATCCGCCGAACGCATCCAAACATGATGAAATTAAATGTAAATGCTTTGGAAATACAAATGCCACCCAGTGTTTTTCTCTCTCCTGTGTTGCTTAGGCATACAGGAGAGGGGAGCTGGCTCATGGTAAGGTTCTCAGGAGTTCTCCAAGCTTTTAGTGTTCTGGCATTTAATACCCATAACTGCACTTCTCATATTCAGCTGATAAATTGGCCCTGCACCAAGGGAGCCCATGTTTATTCAAAATACACCAGCCTTGCTCATTATTGTGACAAATCCATACTCCAGGCTTGCTGCCAGCTTGAAGGACTGGGTTCCTGATCAGCAAACTTTGAGGACAACCAATTCAATATAACTTGCTATATTAGCAGATGAAGTGGGAATGGGCCCCAAGGAGATGAAAAGCCAGCAGAACTTCTGTTAACAATTAGGCAAAACTGCTGCCTTCATGTTGCATTTGCATGAGCAAAAGCTTTTTGATGCACTGGTCCTTCACCTTCTGTCCTTCCCCTACAAGAGGTGTCATGCATGACTGCATGTCACCTAACAACTCTGACCCTTTGGCTTTGCCTATTAGGAATATGTCACTGCTTGGGATATGTTTGAGAACTCATTTTTCCCCCTGTAAACCACAAACACTTCTGTGGGCTTTAAAAAGCAAATTATTTCTTGAACTGTTCTATGTCTTTAGAAGGTAGAGGAGCATCCACAAGGTCATGCTGGTCTCAGTTTCATACTGTGCTAGAAAATGGAGGGGTGTCCAGGTGAATTGCTTTCAGAGGTCTCATGTGTTTTGGACTTGTTCTTCTCACTGTATTTGTCTCTCCTCATCCCTTTTTGCTGTTAGTTCACTGTTTTTCTTGCCCAGCTGGAAACAGCTCCCCACAGATGTCCATTGCCATGCAATGATCCCAGTAAAGAAAAAATTGTATTGTGTTCTTCTTCCCCACTGTGGCAAGCAGGAAGCTTGGCAGATGATGTTTCCTGACAGGAAGCTGATGCAGGGCATAGGAATCTCTGTTATCTCAAAAAAATCACCAACCAATGCAATTTAACATGAAACTACTTTGGTGTGATTGACTCCAATTGTTATTCATAGCTTGGTCTCACATTTGCATTGTTATCTAGGAATGAAATTGTCACATCTCTGTCCCATGTAAGATTTGTGATTGCCTTGCAAGCTGGAGAGTCAATTTAAATTGAAGGCCCCAGTTAATAATGTACAAGATAATCAGTTTCACATGGCTGTTCTCAGAGATATTAAGGAAAGTATCAAAGAAATACAAATACCATGTGACATGATTAGCGTCATACAGAAGGATTGGGATCAGCACAGTGTCTTTGGTATCTACCTGGTAATTATTACTATGATTCCCCGGTTTAATTACATTTATACCTGCAAGATTACAAGATAATTATACTTGAATGTGTTGCAGGAAACTAGAAATTGCATGGTTTGTTAACAGCAGATAGGCAGAGTATAATTGGCGAACATGACATGGTTATTTGTGCAACATCTGAGGGCACAAATTATTACTTCAAAGATCCAAGATTGTTGTGTGAGAGGCAAGCATGAACCCCAGCCAGTTTAGCACCTGGTAATAGGAAAACAAAACACTAAGGAAAAAACTGCACTGTAAAGCAACCTGGCAGTTCTCCAGGGCTGGAAGCAAAATCTTAAAAATTAGGGTTTAGAAATGTAGCAATTTTCTATACCCTATTTCCCGTCCTATTTGTGATTTTTCTGTGTTTTCTGGGCTGGGATGCCAACAAGCATTTTTACCTTTTGCATATATTGTAGGCTTGGCTAAAAAGTATCTTCTGTGATTGCAGCTAGCTGGCCTTTGATGACCTGAGCTGTTTCCAGTGGAACAGAGGGATGTAAACCTGGCCACTTTATTCTTTGAGTTCAGGGGAAGATAACACATTCTGATGGGTAGGGCCCAGGGCAGAACATAACACACTTGAAAGGGTTTTTTCTGCCCTGCTCCTGGAGGTATTGCCTTTTTCCTCCTGCAGACAGATGCTCTCTCTCTGCTGAGACCCTGCCTAGCACACTGCCTCTCCAAGCTCAGATAAGCCTTCTGGGCACACGCAAAGCCTGGCAAGGTTAATAAAGATGCACTGGGAACCCAGTCAGTGATGGGGATGTTTTTATCTGTTAATTGGCACTAGCAGTGAACCACACACCCCAGGGCTGCATCCTTCAGACACTGGTCAGGCAGGTTTTGCTCCAGAGTCAGGGGGCACTTGATCTGAGTGACACAGGAAGGATTCAGCTCAGCTCCAGTAGAATCAACAGCACTGGCGTGGTACAAAAATGTCACCCATTTGAGACTCCAGCCATCAGCTGGGCTGGGGCACCAGCAGTCTTTTCTGGGAGTTGCCTTGTACCTACTGTGCTTTTCTAGGTAAATATGAAATTCTTGCACCTTGGCTTTTTGTTCCTTGCATACTTACTTAAAAAAAAAAATTAAAAATAGGACAGCAAAAGCCTCTTGGAACTCATAATCCTTTTCCTTGCCAACAAGTCATCTGGAGTAGCCTCCAGGTTTGCTGAATGTCCTGGGGCTTCAAGAACATCGGGCAGGATGTTGAAGTATCCAGTATCAGCAAAACCTTGGGTATTTCTACACATCCTGAGCTTTCTGTAGACATCAGGTGTGAATATTCCCTGGTGCTTGTGTGCAATAGCTATTTCACTGTGTGATGGCACTCTGCAGCATTCGGAAAGAATTGTTTTTACAATGGCAATGTTTCATTTCACCAAGAAACCTTGAAAGTGTTTCAGATCTATTTAAGCTTTGTGGCTAGGCACTGAGTGGATTAGCAGTTATACCTCCTACTGAGACTACTTAAGGGTAGGGGTACCAGGAAAATGAAGAATTTGGTTTGGTACACAGGCCGGGTTAAGGATTACAGAAATTAAGAATTCTGAATTCTTTGCAGTACAAGAACAAGGCTGGAAACAAATTCTCCTACAGCAGAGCTCAGCGGAAGATAAATTATGATTCTCTATTACAAAGCAGAGATTTTTTCAAAAATGTTTGAAGAAACGAGATGACTTCTGAGAAAAATGTCTCCTTATTTGAAAACACTTTTTCTTCCCTTTTTGGAAAAGAAGCGTAATAGGGATTTAAGCAAACCCTACTTAGTGAACCTTACTTGCCTCTGCAGCACCTTTAGTTAGATATTCTATATAGCAGTGGGCTGCCTTAAGTGACCCAGCTGTCTTTTAGCAGTGTGCATTCCACCATGCCATTGAAATTGGGAAATATCTTGGGCCAAAATCTGTGATCCTCAGGCTAGTATTTTACATAGCTTTTCTTTCTTAATTCCTAAGCTTTCCATTCATTACAATTAAAATTAGACAAGCAGCAGTTTTTAATCTTCAGTGACAATGTGTAACTTATTTATCCTTGTAACTTATTTATCCCTGTGACTGTCTGCTGCTCCCCAGAAGAAGATCTTGAGTCTGGTAAGAGAGGACTCAGTCCTTGCTGAACTGAGGTCCAATGTGAACCTCAATTTTTCAGAAATTTAGACTGGGGCTGCCGCCCTGCAGCAAGTGGTTCGCTTGCCAGAGGTGGAGCCAGGAAGCCAAAAGGCTCCTCCAGAGTCTCTGCAGGGACACTGCCCCCAGCACTGGCTCCAGAGAGCAGGCAAACAATGGCTCATGATCTTTTCAGAGCAAAGGAGCAGTGACTTAAGAGAGTCCTAGTGCAAATAACCATTTTCCTCCCAGCCAAGGGAGCGCTTCCTGCAGATTTGTTAAGAAACAAAGAAGGGAGGATCTAAGTCTGTTTGCACCCACTTTGTTTTCTTTCACTTTTTGTCTCTTTGCACAAATTGCTGCGTTCTAAGAGAAGGGCAAACAGAGAAGGGCTTTAGCAGCACGTCTATTTTATAAATCATCGAAACTAACCCGCAGACCAAGAGCTGCACAAGGAAAGCCTAGCTGAGCACATCCTGCTTTCACCGATGCAAAAGGCACTGGGAGAAGCAGGAAGGTGACACAGAGCCCCTTGCCACCATGGCAGACCCAAATTGGGGTATCTGAGAGATAAAGCAGCGCTGGTCACGCAGAGTTTCCGTGCTTGCTCCACTCCCAATTCCCAATGCTATTCACATTATTCACTGCGGCTGATTCCTTAAAAAAAAAACAAATCAAAAAACCCCTAAAAACCGACAAGCCCCAAAGCACATGCACAAACAAAACCAACATCAGTTTATTTCTTCTAATCCCCCTCCCCAAACATCAAGCCCAAGAAAGAGCTTTTCCAGGACTGGAATTACAGGACCAAATACTGCAACTCCAGCACCAGGTGGAAATTCAGAGATAATTGCTTAGAGGTCCAAAAAGTAACTTTGCCCATAAAACAGGCATCAGTGCCTCCTGATCATGATGTTGTTGCCACAGAGCTGACTTTCCTTCAAAAGCAGATGAGCACAGACTAATGGAACTGAACAGCTGCAGTGGCACTAGAGTGTTTAAATGGCCACACTCTTAAATGCTGAGGTACAAGACACTCCTGAAGAGTGCACAGTTTCACTTCATCATTTTTGTCAGCTGCATCTCTGCACTGCTGGGTCTCACTAAGCCATCTTTGGTGCTGACTGGCCCAAATTCAGCTGTTGTGCCTCACTGCTGAGCAGCCACACCTGTTGAGGCACCTGGTAGAGGTTAAATTTTCCTCACTTGTACCTGGCCAACTTTTCTGGTAGAGAGAGTCAGGAGCCGTTCTTTGGTCCTGGAGCCTGGTTGGGATGTGAAGCTGCTTTTTTGGATGATTTATCTGTGAGTACATCACACTTTAATAACATTGGTGATATAAGATGAAGAATGTTTTTTGCCTGAATGCAAAGTTGCTCTTGCTTTGTGCACTTACTTGTAGAGGTGTATTTGTGTGGTGAGTAGGTGCTGTTGCCTTGTGTTAGAGGACATGTGCCAAGACTTGTGAGTTTTGTTTTTGGGTGGCTTGTCACAGGTCCTTTATAAGAAGAATATATAAATAAGCTTTGAATATGCACCTTTTGAATAGACATAGGTCAAGATGACATAGTGTTATGTGTAGAATTCAGCTTTGCTTGGAGTACATGTGCTCTTACTGCAGGAAGGAGGAAAATCGTCAGGGCTGGGGGAAGTGTGGCTCTCTAAGTCCAGGCCCTTTCATCCAAGGAGATTTCTCTGTTTTTCTGGGGTTCTCAAAGAGCTAAGGAAGCCAAGACTCCATGGCTTGCAGCTCTTCCTCTGTGTGAATTTAAACAAACTCTCTTACTCTGTGCATTGCTGCCTGAAAGGAAGAAACTGAAGCCCCCCATTTGGATTTTTTGATGTTCCTTATGTGCACTTAAAGAGCCTTAGCACTTTCTTCTTCTCAGGAGTGGGTTGTTTGTGGCTCTGGTTCTTTTGATAAATCCAATAGGAGCTGACTTGCAGCACTAAACAGCTGTTGCTTAGGACCTGGAATCCACAGTATCTGTATTTTGGGCTGCTCTTAGCCTCATCTAGCAGGCTCAATGTCCATTAGCAAATGGATCTGATCATTCTGTTCAGCTGCACTTGAAAGGTCTTCTCAGTGTGCTCTCAGCCTCTCTGTGCTATCAGCTAATGCCACAGTGAGGGGGTGGTGGGAAACCTGCTTTTTTGGGAGCATTCCTTCTATTCTGGACACATCTGATATAGATTGACCTTTATGGCCAGCGTGCAATAGCACTTCCCTGGCACCCACCTGCTGTGGGGGGTAAAATAATGCTGGACTTAGGCTGGTAAAAGGTGAAAACCCCTCTTTCACTCATTGATTCAAAATGTACCCAGGCCCCTGTATTTCTAGTGGGTTTGGCTGCAGTGGTTGCTAAGGGAAGAGCAAACGTTCTCTCTGAGGAAAATGAGAGAGCAAAGTGTTTGAACAACCTGAAGTGCAGGCAGGAAAATCCAATGTATTATCGTGATGAATCCAGTCATTTAGTTTGGAAGGCGATGTGATGCTTAATTAATTAGTGTTTGCTAAGTGTTTTAAAATTCTGTGAAGAAGTTACCTGAGATTTGTGGAGCTTGCTAATGGCCTCATGCTGTAAGCTTTGAGGGCTGGATCATTATTTAAACTGAGTGCTAGAGCTGTTTGATTAGAGGGTCTGTCAGCACATAGGTTATTGAGAAGCGTTTTAATATTAATTCCTAATTTTCGTGAGCATGGTGGACTGATGACTTCCCACTCCACAGGACTGAGGGGTGTTCAAGCTCTGGTTAGTCCTGGAACTGCTTTTCTCAATCTGGTAAATGAGGAACTTCTTCCCTACTGAGATTTTTTGGTTGTGGTCAGTTAACTTAGTACAGCTGAGGCTCAGGAGCTGAAGGTGGGGAGACAGTGGGAGAGGATGATGAAAGTTGAGATAATGTAGTATTGGGGTTTGTTTTTTTTTAAGAAAATACATGCAAGAATGAAATCCTGAGGTCGAGGAGAAATGAAAGAGAGGTCCTTGGGATGTCACTAATGCAAGCTACAAATACTGTGACAAAAGCTGTGTACTTGGAACTATTTTAGCTGGAATGAGTATTGCAGGGTTCGGGTTTTCCACGCTTCCTCCTGAAACCTCAGGGTTAACTCTTCCATTTAGTCTGCTTTTGTTTTTCTGATGAAACTACTAAAATAACAGTTTGGCAAGAGAAATGTTTCCTGTGCATGAATTCAGAAAGAACAAGCAAAGCATAAATTAGCATTTGTATTAGAGACACTCGAGAGAATGAAGTCAAAGTCACAAGACAAAAAGCCCTGTGTGTGTTTTGGTGGTCACCTTGCTGATCCATAAGACACTCTTGACACTGACAATGAAAGCCCAACAAAAGGAGAAGGACTGGTTCTATGCTTAGGTTTCTGGCTTTGCCCTCTAGAGACCTGAGTATTTCCCACCATCCCTTTATCCTTGGGCAAGCAGGAGCAGCTTTAGAGCACAGCTGGGAAGGGAAAATTGTGAGGCCATGAGTTCTAATTAGTAAGTGAATATTGATGACTTCTACAAGAAATGAAGGTTGTGGAAAGCTGTGTTGACCTGAGTCCTCACACGAGTGTTTTTGAAGCTGTTTTTAAAACACCATCATCAACATCTCATGAACAAGAGTGGCTTTGCTTTCCTCTTGTGCCTGGGTGTGTGGCAGGGACTGACTTAGCCAGAGAACAACGTGAATTCTTGTGCCCTGTATTTAGGATATCAATGCTTTCTGCCTAAATGTGAGCTGCTCCTTGATTTGGATGGTTGCAAACAAAAACAATGTATTTGAGTGCTCTGGTAATGGCTGTCCCTTTGGTTCCTTGTGTAGACAGACAAGAGGCTGCTGGGAAGAAAATGTAAATATTTCTTAGGATAGTTTTGTCAGAGGAGGCTTTTAATTTTAAAATAAGTTCATTTGCCCTTGAAGCTTAGTCTGGCACAGCCTATGCACTATTTCCTTTTATTTATTTTCATTTTTTTGTAGCCATACACTTTAGAAAACTATGGGAAGGAGGCAGGAGTCATGTCAGCAACTGCTTAGGGGCTTTTTGGGGTTTTTTTCTGTGTGGTTTGTTTGGTGTTTGAGAACACTTAAAATTGCACAAGGTGTGATGAGAGCCTAACTTGCTGATTAGGAAACCTGTTGTTTTCTAGTAATGGGCAGATAGGAATTCCACTTTTGTGAGCACATTGCAAAGGAGCTGATGCAGAGTGAGAAGGCTGCAACCTCCCCTCGGAGGCAAAGGATTTTTGCTAGTGCCAAAAGCAGAAGCATTTACTTTAAATTAATGATCTGAATGAGAACAGTGATCAGCATTTGCTGGGTTTAATACCTTGCACAAACACAGGGATATTAAAAGTACATAGAATAAAGAAGCAGACAGAAGAGTACTGGAGTCTTCTGTCAGGCTGGGAATTGAAGATGAGTCTCAGTGCTCCTCTGTGCTGTCCTGTCATTATCAGCAGCCCTGGGGAATCACTAGTTCAGCTCTTCTGAGCACAGGACACCTTCATTCCGCTCTTCCACATGCTCTGTGGTGAAACCCAGTCCTCATCAGGAACTGGTTTGACTCTAGGTACTTTCAGGAGTAGAAACAATAGAACATGGCTTCAGGCTTGTGCAGAGTGAAGAAGCAGCTCACCCAAAGGAAAGAGCTGATTGGTAACACTAATGTTGCAGGCTGCTAGATAAAATGGGATTGGTCTTCGGCAATACACTGCATGTGAAAGTGGAACACACTAAAATGGAAGGGGGTTTGGGTTCAACGGGTTTTTTGTGGTTGTTTCCCCCCCCCCCCCCCCCTTTCTGTTGTGGACT
>JANRGV010000073.1:63830226-63843439 GCA_024734035.1 Alethe castanea
TCCCCCCCCCCCCCCCCCTTCTGTTGTGGACTTGGGTAGGAGCTGGCTCTGGCAGGGCCAGAGGGTTCCTTTCATCCCTAGTTCAGACCTGTTTCCATAAGGTATTCCACTTCTCTGTGATCCTTTCCCCTCCCTCTCCAGCCCTTTTGGCATTTCCACAATACAACACAAAAGCAGAAGCACCATTTTGTCCCTGGAGTCTGTCACTCTGCATAGATACAGAAGTATAGTTCTGAGATGACAAACTCTGCTGCTTATGCCCTGTTGAGGTGTTTTATCCTTTCCCAGTGGAAGCATCCAGGGGAGTCAGGCTGGGGACTGCCTGCCACCTTGGAATGGGTGTCCACAAGGATGTGGTTACCTGGTAGGGGATGCTCCAAATCCAAGGTGCTTGCTCTATGTGAGAAGAGCCATGACAAATGGAAGGTTCTCAGTGACAGGGACAAAATGACTTGAGAGGGAGTGCAGCCTGGTGCCCTGGGACTGTGGCCATTAGCAGCAAGCCAATAGCAGGGCATGGCTGCTTTGGCCATCCCTGCTGTCCCTCTGTCCTGAGGAGCAAAAACCCCTGGATGGACGCCAGGACAAAGTTTTGGCACTTGCAGCAGGTTGACACAAAGTCCTGGCTAGTTTGCAGCTGGAGGTGGGGGGTGAGAGGGTAGGGTGGGATTTGCTTATTTTCTGTCTTTTCATCAGTTGGTTTTCTTGGCTGTTCCTGTGCATGTGTAAACATTTCCTCCCTGTGTTCCCCTGCTTTTGTTATTTCCCCTGGTGAATTGATGTTGCTGCCGTTATTGAACCATGATGGGTTTTTTTCCTCTTTATTTTCAAACATGAAGTGAGGTGAATTAATGTGTGGGTGGAAAATGCCACGGGCAAGAAGTGCTGCACTTGGCATGAAGGGGAAGATCTTTGCCAATCTTCCTGAAGTCCTGAGCTGCTGGCTGACCTGTTCTTGTACCAAGCAGAGATGGACACAGATAAAAGCACATTGTGTTTTGTGCGTGAGGGCCACGGTCAGAATTGAAGTTGGGTTTTTTTAACACGTATTTATTGCCTCTGTTGGCCCCTCATTCTGTAATAGCAGCACCTAGGGCTCTAAGTCTGGCTGCTGGGAGGTGTTCTGGGTCCAAACCTCACAGACTTGGCTGCAGCATTAACTGAGGTCACTCTGATGAGGAGTTTGCTCACTCTTCTGCCTCCTTTCCCCCACAGCAGCTCTTGATGTGTTAAGCAGGCTGCTGGAACCAGAGCCATGTGCATGATGTAACTGCCCAGCACATGTAGAAGAGCTCTGGGAATCTCATCAGCCAAAAATTTGAGCATGCCCTCTCCAGTGCTGAGTGCTGCTTTCCCCCATCCCTTCCTTGCAGAGGTGGGATTAGCTTCTGACACTACACAGAGCATTTGGGCTGTCTCTAAATCCCTGCTGGTGCTTGCCCTTGCTCCAGAAGAGTTTTTCCATCTGAAGCATAAACTCTAACCTGCAGTTTAGCCCCAGCTAAAGCTCTGAGGCAGCAGGGAAGAGCAATGGTTCACCTCAGCCAGCTACTTCAGATAATTCATATCATATGTATTTGTGTGTCATAATAATGAGCACAGTTGCTTTTCAGTGGAGTAGAGTTTCCACTCTTCAGCAATAATAAATATCACATAGGTATTTTTTCTATGTAAAACAAATAACCAGTGCTTTTTATTAAGAGAATTCTTGAAGTGTTAATATATGATATGGTTTTATAAACCAAGATGCTTTCACATGAATGAAAGGTTTTTTTTTTTTTAATAATTCAATCCTACATCTATTTTGGTGGGTTTTTTTTGTCCTCACATTTCCATAATCTATTGTGAAAATAAGACTCTAGTTTGTACCTCTGTACAGAGATGATGGGTGACATGTGAGATAATAATTTAGAAAGTAATGGAATATTAAGGCTGGTGTGTGTCTGTGTGGTGACAAGCCATCCTTTCAACTAGAAAGCAAGAGATGCTGCATAGGACAGGGCCATGAGGAATAAAACAATTTTAAAGGACTGGGGTGAAAGCCTACTGCTGCATTGTGGGTGATTAGTTGAAAGGTGCGGACTGAAACACTGAAAAGTTTTACATAATTTTCATGTATCTGTATTTACTCCTTGGGAAGCAATAGGTTGCAACTGGAACATTTTTTCTGTTGTTGACTTGAAAAGTATAGTAAATTTATTGCTAGCTTTTTTTCCTCCTGCTTGCTACTCTTTGGCACACAGCAGTTTGTAATTGAGTCTAACAAGGAACATAGGTGTGTTAGAGGTTCCTCTCTTAAAACCAGGCCTAGCAATCAAATAATTGGTTCCTTTCAGCAGATGCATGGCTCCAGAACCTGAGTGAGTTGTTTTTTCAGTTTTTTGTTTGTTTGTTTGTTTGTTTTTTTGTGGTAACAAATGCTGTATGGCCATGTTCTATTCCCAAGACTCTCTCCATTTATCTCTTGAAATAATACAGATGCCAGCATGAGAATAGGACTTGTGTGGTCAAAAGCTTTCCTTCCACCCAGAAGGAAACCTTTGGCACCTGACTGATGCAAACCCAGATTTAATAGCTGAAGCTCAGAAAACCTGAGAAGCCAAAGGAGCAGGGGCAAAATTAATTGAAGGTTGAGCTGTAGCAGCCTACCATCAAAATCTGAGCCTCTAATGTATAACATGTGTTCCTGCTTTCATTTGTCTGCTTTACAAGAGTTTATACACAGAGTTTTCAGGGTTCACAAGGGGGCTTTTCTCCCTCTAGGCTATTAGCTACAGTAATGGCTTATTTAGAAAGTTAGACTTTCTCCCAGCTGGGAGAAAATGTGGCCCTGAAGGAGAGCAAAGGGGGAGGAAGAGGAGAAAACTGAGTATTTTGTTTAAGCAACTTAACAATAGTGCCAGAGGAAATGAATCAGAAGAGAGTGATTTCTGTGAGCGTGTATTTTTTTGTTTTAAGAAAACAAAGCAGTTTAAATCCAGGTCTCTCAAGAGCCAACAGGGTCCATGTTTAACTTAGGATGGTAATATGGGGTCCTGGTCCTGTTGCTAGGGGCAGAGGAAGGTATTTCCAGAAGAACAAAGGGTTGTTAGCTTGGCTTCTGTCTTTTACAACCTTCTAGGGCTACTTCCCAGGATTGTTTTTTTGTGTTGTTTTTTTAGTTTATTTTTTTTCATAAGAGAACTTCCTCCTTCCTTACCTCACACCTGAAAACACATGGCTCTCTTCTAATGTCGTCTTCCACAGAAAATGAGGTCACCTGCACCTCACACAGTGTGGTCTGGTCTTGGTGGCACTTGGCACAATCCCCTGGTTCCTTCCTGCTGGGATTTATCCCAGCTCTGGGGAGCCCTAACACAGCCCTAAGCTGTGCCCCACCAGGGAGCTCTAAGGGACCATCTGGCAGGCAGGGACTTTGGAGAGCTGTAAATAGACCCCTGCTGTTCTTGGACTTGCCCTTTGTGAGGAGACACGAGGAGGTTTCCTTCCTCTCAGTTTCCTCTGTTGGTGTGGTTTGCCCCTTTGGAGAGGGCAGAATGGGAGGATGTGCTCCCAGCCCCACACCCAGGGAGGCTTGGAGCAATCTGCCTGTGCATGTGCAGGCTGTAGATTATTAATATCCAGTTGTGGGCAGATTGTTGGTGTGGTTTTGTCTGTGTGCATTTCCAACTCATCCTGGCCCTTTCTTAGGGTGGTTTCCTGGAACAAGCCCTCTGTGGGCTTTCAGTGGCTGATTCATGATTGCTGTTCTTAGACTAAGATTAGTGGGTGAGAGGGGTGTTTAATCTTGGCCTTTCACATGGACTGACAGCTGTTTCACACCTCTGGTGGTTTTTAGTGCTTTGACTATGTGCTGTTGCTCAACTGGAAATATTGCTCTTTTCCCTCTCCATTAGGGCGTATGAATAATTGACTATCTGCAGATATTTTGAAACATCAGCTCCTCTTTCTTCCTCCACTCTAAAAGCCCTTATTCCATGTACGCTGATACATTCTGGTGGGCTTTCTGTGTGTCTTGTGTTGCCCAGCTCATTTATCCCTAAGTGGTGACAGCAGGGAGGGAGTCAAATTCTGCTCAAAGCTTCCATATCCTGTGCCCTACCTGTGTCTTTGTGCAGCATTTCCTGGCTCCTGACTGCAGGCCCTTGAAAGCAGCAGTGAAGTGTTCTGAAGCAATCTCTGACCTCTTCTCTTGCCTTTTGGGAATGAGCAGCATTTTCCCTGCTACAGCACTGGCTGTGGCCAGGCAGGACGTGTGTCCATACATAGCACACAAGTGGGTCAGGGGGAAAGATGTTTTGAGTGTTCTACATGACTCTGTCATTCAGGGCAGAACACAAAATTCTTGTGATTATTGACTTGCCCTGATGTGGTGGAGCAGCCCCACAGGGGCTGGGCATGGGGGTGATGGCTGTGACAGAGGGTGATGCCAACAGGGGCTGTCCCCAGAGCCCAGGGCTGCAGTACCTGGTGGCAGCAGGTTGTCCTCTTCTCCCAGGCAGCCAGAGACAGGACAAGAGGACACAGCCCCAAACTGCACTAGCGGAGATTGAGGTTGGACCTCAGGAGGAATTTCTCCACTGGAAGAGCTGTCAGGCAGTGGAACTGGCTTCTCAGGCAGGTGGTGGAGTCACCATCCCTGGGGGTGCTCGAGAAATGAAGTGGCACTCAGTGCCATGGTCTAACTGACCAGGTGGGGATTGTTCCAAGGTTGGACTCATTGATCCTGGAGGCCTTTTCCAACCTAAAAGATTCTGTGACAATGGCAGGATCCACTGACAGACCTAAATAGGTAATAGATAAGGTGGTGGAGCAGGTCTGGGGGAGTCCTGCTGTGAACAGCAGGAGACCAGACTGGAGATGGAGCTACCTTGAGTGTTGGTAAATCATTATCCAGTGTACAGCATCAGAAATGACCCTGTCTGCAGCACAGCCCTGGGGCTTTTTGGGCACCTGGGATGGGGCTGCACACAGGTGCCAGGACATGGCCCAGCAAGGGCTGGAGTCCTGGGGCTGAGCTGAGCCCATGGACAGGGGGTCATTGTCCTGGGTCCCCAGGTGAGGCTGGCCATTAAGGCCACAGGTGCCCTCAGGGCTCCTCTGAGAGACAGATCTGTTAATACTCCTCAGGATTGAGGCATGTTTTGTCTTTATGAAAAAGCACTCACTGGTCAACATGCTGTCATGAAGCATAATTTGCAATTGTCCAAGAGAAAGCACAATTAGTTTTCTTGCTATTCGACAGCCTTTTGAACAATGGCACTGAAAATGCATTGGTCAGAAACCAGTGAAAATAATATACCAGTGAAGTGTGTGTGTGAGAAATGAAACAAAAGAATGTGAGTAATTGGTTGATCTTTTTGTAGGATGGCTGAAAATGCATCTTGGATGCAAATTGGAGGAGTCTGAGAAGGCCCAGGAGGGTATTCTCTCATTCCAAGACATGTGTCCCTTGTCTTATTCTTGTCATATTCTCATGGATTTCAGATCCCTGTGTGAGCAGTTGATTAGCAAAGCATCAATTCTGCTAGCAAATAAGTGATGCCTCTGCATGCTAATAGACACATCTTCATTTGAAATATTATTTCTCTTAAAAAGAACCTCAGTAAGGAAATCTAAGTGAGAGTTAGTGATGAATTATTAGTGCTGTTTTTTGAAATGTTGCCCAAAAATCTGTATGTTCTTCTGGCTTTAGCTTAGCAAAAATGTAAGGGATCAAAATAGGACTTCTTAAGGAGGAACTCTCATTTGGGTTGCCTGTGTATGAAGAGGTGTGTTACTGGAATTGGACCACAATATGAACTCTTTTTAGCCCAGTCTTATAAAACCTTTTGGGAATAGCAAGGAGGGGAACTGATTGCAAAGATTTAAGTCCTTGCTTTAATCTATCCCACATCTGAGCACTAGGGATGTGTGGTCAAGATAGAGCAAAGGGCTTTCAAACACTCTTTTTCACAGGTTTTTTTCATGTCTCTTTGAAAAATTGTGCTGGATGTCAGCAAGGGTTGTGTCCTGCTGTCAGTTTTATTGTTTCTGCCACAATTAGAAATGCTAAAATAGTATTAAAAAGGTTTCTAGTTCCACCAGAGTTAGGAAATTCTGCACATCTACTTGGGTGTTCCTGAAACTTCTAGCCCCAAACTGCAGATGCAAGAAATCTGCATGAGATGAGTTATTTTATAACTTGTAGTGCATCAGTCTTGGAGGATCCATGAACTCTTTCTGAGAGGCCATAAAAGATAATTATCATCAGGCTTAAGTGCCCTAAACAGATTTGCACTTCCACTGGAAGAAGTATAAGGATCTACAAATGGAAAAAACCCCAAACCCTTGAATGAGTGCCTTAAATAACTCTGCCTGCAAGGAACTCATCATGTCTTAAGTTTGTCCTCAGTCATAATTTACGTATGGGGACAGCAGTAGGGCCTCAGTTCTGGCTTTTGTTCTGTACCCCTGAGCTGATTCTCTAATTATGATAGCTCTTCCTTCAGACAGGGATTAGTTTTGCTTTTTTTTCTGCTCTGCCTGGGCACTGAGGTTAATTTCTGCTGCTCTATAAAACCTATTTGAAATTAGCCAGTAAGTCCTAAAGCTATTGGAGGTGAGAGGGACTGGTGTGTGTGTGCCCATCCACATGTGTGCATGTGTTAATAAGCTGCTTAAGCTTCATTTCCTTAAGGAACAAAAGAAATAACCTGAGAAAATCAGACTAAAAATTTTTATTGAATAGCAATAGAAACAGACATTGGATTAATTAAACAGCCTATGGTTCCCCCCATGCAGTTACCATATTTTAGGAACCTACAAGTCATAAATATGTGAGCTTTTCACAGATCATAGAATCCTTGTGATTATTGGAAGGATTGTTTACTAGAGGATGGATGTTTGGGATTAGACCAGAGCCCTCTTCTGCTAATAGGACTGAAATTGTTATTTGCCATGCCAGGTTTGTGTGCTTCCCAAGGCTTTCATCCTGTAGTGTTTGGGTGGGATTTTTTGACTATGTATTGTCCATATTTATAGACCTTTGTCCAGTGTGTCATGGACTGAGAACTGTCACAACCATTACTGCAATCTCTACATCTAATGACTAAACTTACCATCATGTGGAGTAAAATTGTTTGCAAGCTAACGTGTTTTTTTTTTGCCAACAGACCTGTAGAACTGGGGTCATTGCAGCAATTTTTTTCCTTTCATATATAGATGAAAACCATATTTGACTCACTTAGAATAAATAATCTGTTAAATCACTTATACTTGAATAGTTACTATTTGGCTGTTTTTTTTTTTTTTTCCTCCAAGAGGAATATCAGTGTTTGTCTTTTTCTAGTAATGTGTAACTGATGGGATTGTAGCTTAATTCCCTGCCTCAGCCATGAAGGGGGATCCCAGGGTGCAAAGCTCTGGCATGGATAAAATGAATTCCTCACTGGGGACAGTCTGCAAGGCATATGCTCCCAAGTTGGTTAAATGTCTCAAATAACATTTCCCTTGCTATTTGATTGGGGGGAAGCAGCCCCAGCTCTCCTTGCAGGGGCTCTGATGTGCGTCAGTGGGGAAATTTGAGGAGGTAAATGACCACAGTTCATCAGCAATTCTTCTTTTACATCATGTTTCTGATCAGCGGGTGTGCCTCTCCTGATGAGCTGCAAATGTGTACTTAATATTATATTAGCTATTAAATCCCAAAGTCAACAGTTTCCCTGGTAAGTTCAGAACATTTAAAACATTACTCTGTATTTAAAAAAAAGTAGTGGGGTTTTTTTTCAGTGTAAAAGAAGCCTTATTAAAACATTTACAGATACTTTCGTGATGCTGTATTGTTTTCCAAAAACAGTGATCAGCTCTGATGGATATGTTTGTCTGTCATCATTCTCCACCCCCTGTAGCCTCCAATTCCTCCTCAAGAGGAGAAAGTTCCTCCTTTTCCAGCATCTGAAGGTGGTCCAGACTTTAATGCTCTGTTATAAGCTTGAATTGGAGTGTGAGGACCTAAAGCAAATGTGGAGGCTGTTGGGGCACTGCGGTCTCCTTGCAGTGTGGTGAAGGGTGTTGTCCTGTGAATATCCCATCTCCTGCTTGTGGAGCAGCAAGAGGAGAGCTCTTGGTGCTTCCTGGAGCTGCCAGGCTGCTCAAACTCCTCAGCAGGAGAGAAGGAACACCTCTGTGCCACCCTTCTCATCCTCTGTGACAGCACAAGAGGTTTGAAATGTCAACTCTGCCAGGGCTGTAGTCTGTTGGGTTTGTAACATCTGCATTTGGGCTTTTATGAAGCTCAGCAGACTTAATTCCTGAGTCCAGATAGTGACACTGGTGTCCCTGTGGTAGTGATATGAGCTTGCTGTGGAAATGACAGTGCCCTTAGAGTAGGGAATGAGGGGCCTGATCCCACTTGAACAGGGAGAGGATCCCCTGTTGACCTCACCCCTGGGGGTGAGTTAGGCTCTCAGGTAAATGTCAGCTTCCCTGGAGCAGCAGTCAGCTGTTTTAGTGCTGCAAGAGGGGTTAGTTAGAAGAAAATGGTGTTTACCCAAATTCCAGGCTGGCAGCGAGTTCTTATACACCTGTAACAGAGGTGTGCTTACCAAATGAGTGTTGTGAACAAGTGTGAAGATGACAAGCTGTCAAATGGATCTTGGCTGCATAAGAGGAGGGTAAATGGTGAGCAGGAGAAAAATGGATGTGCATTTGTCTTGGGAAATGTGCAAACACTCAGTGGGCAGTCCTTGTGCTGTTCTGAGCATCCCAGGGCACTGCCCTGTGCTGTTTACCTGATCATGGTGTGCAGCCTGAGTGCCAGGTTCTGACCCCAGCAGATGTTTACAGGTCTGCTATCAGCTTTATCAGGACCTTGGGTGCTTTTAGGGGAGTAGGAAGAAGGATAACTGTGACAGTACCATTAAACCTGAGCTGGTGTGTCCCAAATGGTGGGTCTTGACTTCTGATGGGTTCTGAAAGGTTTCAAAGAGGTGCCAGGTTGTTTGGACTCAGGTACAGCACTGCCTGCAGTGGCTTTCTAGTGTTCCTGCTCCAATGTGGTGTCATTGATATCTTGGTTTGGCTTTTTTAATAAAGTAAAATGGATATTTGGAGTTTTGAGCTTTTCTGACTTGGGTTATTTGTTGATTTTTGGAAGCTCTAAACAGTACACATGGGGGTGAGACTCAGTAGCTAGAACAGTGTTTGTGTGAAGGGAGAACAGAAAAAAGCATCAACATCTTCAGCCAGCTCTGTGCCACTGAATCTCATGGCTGCTCTAGGCCATGTGATTGTGGCCTCCAGAATTGCCAGGTCTGCAGTTGTTGGTTTTCTTGCAGGGTAAAAGGGATGAGAACAGGCTTTAATTAATGGCTGAAAATGTTTGAACTGGCATAAGAACATCTGGGTGCATTTAAGGGTAGGATGGTAGGAGCTTGGCACCTGTGGGGTGCCATCAGGAATAGATCAGGCAGGAATAGATCCTTGTGGGTTTGGGCTTGCTTTTTTTTTTTTTTTCTTTTTTTTTTTGGGAACAGGCCTGATGAGAAACTAATACTCAATGGAAAGATCATTTGGCTAGATAAAGTGGGAAATTGCAAACCATATCAAGCAGTGTAAGAAGATAAAAATGCTTCCCAGGACACTTGTGCATTTGAGTGAAAGGAAGTCACTGACTGATTAATCTGTCTTGCGAGAAAAGGGGGTTATTTCTAAGACTTTGGTCATGTGATGTGGTAGTTACACCTGTAACATGGTACAGGAATGTTGTGTGTTAAGGTCTTTAAATTAAAATATGATTATGTGATTCAGAGACTTTTATAAAGCTGTTACTAATAGGTTTGTTTAACTACTGACCCATTAGACTTTCTAATACTCATTAATAGTTCTATAAATCAGTTAGTGGCTAAGACTAAGCAACACACCAGAAAGTATGTTTTTACTAAACCTAATAATATAGCTTGAAAGGAAAAATTATTCTATTCCTGTCTGCAATTATCTTGCACTGGAGTTGCTCCTCATCACAGATAAAATAACTCCTGACTTGCTAATGTGAAGGGAGTCAGGCAGTAGGTTTAGGTCTGTAGTATCTCTATGGGTGGTATATTTATAGTAAAGGGTGCAGAGTGGCAAATGCTGTTGTGCAATGGGTGGCACCCATAACTCACCCCTCATTGAATGAGGGAGAGCTATCTGAGCAATAAGTAATGCTTTGTCTCATTTCTGGCACGCTTGCAGTGTGTTCTGGAAGTTACAGGCTGGCAGACTGAGACTTGTCTGCAGTCAGATGATAAATACAGTGCAGCCTCTGAGGCCTGAGTGGAGCCTCCTTCCACTGATGCATTTTAATTCACCTCCCTGAGAGCCTCACAAAATGGGTCTGAATAAAAGGAACAATGAGAGAAGGTGAGTTCAAACAAGAATGCACTTGCAGTCTTTGCAGGTGTGGTGGTTTCTGCCTAGTGACAAGGATTTTTGGAGTTTTCAGCCTACCCAGCAAGTGCTGTAGTTTGGGGATTCCCCAGAGAGTCCTTACTCACCTTTCTCATTGCATGTGTGTACAGCTGCTGCACCCAAGGTGGGTTTAGCACTGGTGAGAGCTGGTGTGATAGCTCTGAGCATGTGTCAAATCCTCAGCCAGGCACAAGCACCAGTGGCTCTCAGTGCTCCAGCTCAGTCCTGCCCTGGGACCAGGCTGCTGCCAGCTCCTGCCTAACCCCTGGCCTTGCTGGGGCCAGGAGCAGAACTGCTGATAGGTACCACTTGCAAAGGCTTTTTGGATGTGTATCAGCAAGCCTGAGCACCAGCTGCCCCACAGCAGCTGAGGGGGAGGAATTGCCGCTGGGCTGAGCTGTGTTGGTGCCTCTGCTTTTGGGTGAAAGCTGCCAGCACCAACCCCTGAGCATCCAGGCTCCTCTGGGCCACATGAACTGAACTAAATGAGAGTGAGAAGCAAGAAAGCACTGAATTCTCTCTGAATATTGACCCAAAGAGAAGCTCTGCTACTGCCCAACTTCTGCTGAGGTGGCTCTGAGGCTGTCTCAAGCCTCCAAAGATGCTCTGTGCTGGGGACAGTAGCCCCAGGAGAAGGTTTGTGGCAGAGGTGTGGATATCCAGTGTCCCAGGTGTCTGCCTAGTGTGTGAAGTAGGAGAGGGGTGAGGGTGGGAGAGCACGAAAATGGGAGACAAATTAAAGGTAAAGAAATCCGCCCTGAGGTTGTGGTTTAAAGAGCCTTCTGTCTCTGCCTTTGAGGCAAGGGACATGAAGTACCCATGAGACAAGCAGCAATATTCTCTTGGGGTTTTCCCCAAGTTTCTTCCCAGCTGGTTTGACTTTTTCTGTCCTAGCAGCGCTCCTGGCAGCATGGAAAAAATGCACAGATCTGTTTCCAAAAGTGATGTACCTCCTCAGTCCCATAGATTTGTCTTGTGCTATGGCTATAAGCAGACCAGACCTATTGTAACTATAAAAACATTGGGATTTGTTTTATGTTTCTTTGGGGTATATTTGTTTTGCTCTGGATATAGTTTTTTGAACTTCTATTGTGCTTTGTTATTACTAGGGTAAACTAGGTTTCCTTCATTCTGAAGGGGAAGGTACCTGAATGTCAAATACCCATGAGAGTTGGAGGGAAAGGGCAGAAATTTTGAATAAAAATACTTAATTGGAGCTCAGAATGGAGGAAGCTTAAAGAGGGGGGAAAGAAACCCTTGCATTTGACTTTTAATTCCATAATATTGTTTACTTAAGAGCAAGATGAAAAGGCTTTAACGTTCAAGGAGTTCTTTTCCGTAGTCAATTTGCTCCATTCAACAATAGTCTGTTTTTGTATCCACCTTATTTAACAGAGGTCAAGTAAAGAAAGAAGTGCTGAAATAATTGAAATGCACTCCACTGAGGAATAACAAGTGATTTTATTTTTTCCCCTGTAGCCAAGACAGAGATAAGTAATTATGTTAGACCTAGGATTTGACATGTAAATATTAAGGAGAGAAAAAATAACTTGTTTTTCTTAAATTTCTTATATTTTATGTTTCAAGTACCTCTAGACAATAACAAAGAAGAAAAAGTAGCAGGGTCGTATTCCTGTGTTTCCCCATCCAGGCATGTGGCTGAAGGCTCAATTTTGGCAGGAGCTGCTCACCTTTTCTATTTTGCTTTTAATTTGTCCCTGCTAGTCACAAAATCTAAAAATGCAGCTGTTCCATGTCTTTATTGCCTGCTGATGATTATTCAGCTCTAGTTGGCTTCCTTATATCTGTGATGGGACACCTGTCACTGTCAGTACAGGGGTGACTGAGTTAAGATGAGCTTTTTGATTTCTGTGCCAGAAAATGTCAGCACATGTTGAGCAGAACATCTGGATGGAAAATACCTGTTTGCTGAAACACAAACTCTTGGTGGTCCATGGTGCTTTTGTAAGGATTTCTGACCATGGAGAGATAGGCAGAGAGTACATAGACCATAAATTCTTACAGAGATGCTGGAGAAATGCTTAATGATTCAGATGAAGTTAAATGTCAGAATTCTCTCCTGGTGTTGCCAAGGAGCAAATGCTCAGCAAAGGCTAAAGCAAGAATTCCCTTGAATACCTTCCTTCTTTCTGCTTTGGGCCTTCCTGAGGCAGAAGTTGTTTCTGGGTCACTGTGTTTGAAAACCACTGATGGATGGATTAATTCTTTTTCCACTTGCTTGTTTTATTCTTAATCTGTTACAGGGAATATTTTGTGTTTTCTGTTTGAGGCTATAGAACCATTAATTCTGGTTTGGAGAGGTGTTGAAGGCCAGCGTTGCTTGGAGCTAGGGGATAATCCAAACTTTGACAAAGTTACTGGCATGCTCAATATTTGGGAAGATAAATAAATAATCTCCTGGGTTGGAAGCACTGATTTGTACCTACCCTGCTTGAGATAAATGAAGGATATGTTTATAGCAACATGTTACCCCAAATACTGCCAACAAGAATCTCTAAGAAGATTTTATAGTTTGTGTTTTCATTATTGTATTCCCAGATAGAGCATAAGAAGTCTGGGTAAGATTTGGGTTCTTTCTTGTTCTAAATACTTAAACCCACTCTCTGTATCAGTGACTTGAAGCTCTGCTATCCAGAAGACAATGTAGTTCAATGTATTCCTTTACCAGTATTATTCAGGAGGATTATGATCTTGTTTTCCCCCTTAATTTTGTCCAATTACTCCTTCAGAGACAATGTATAAGGAAAAGTGATTTATTTCT
>JANRGV010000073.1:63846758-63870833 GCA_024734035.1 Alethe castanea
GTTTTTATCTAGGTAGGAAAGGCTTGGCTCCTCCCCCTGGCTGGAGCATCTCCCAATGGGATGATGGAATTTTATCACATACAGTGGGACTCAATGGACCATTAACAGAAGATATCTCCTTGGAGGAAGGGTGGGTTGTGGGAAAGATAAAGATGACTGCCCCACCTAGTTTTTAGCAGATGGCCCATTAGCAGAGGATATTTCCCACAGAGATAAGGATCACTGTCCCACCTGTTTTCAGCAGATGGTGATAGAGTACAGACTTTTGGGAACATCTTTACATTGGAACCCAAGGCAAAAGGACCAAGAGGGCTTTGCAGCCACCTGTTCCTACAAGGTGAAGGTTTCTGGACTACTTGGAGGAGAGGATTAACCATGATCATGTGCAAGCAGAAAGGAAGGGTGGTGTCACCTCTCTCTGGGTTTTCAGCTTGCTTTGCCCATTCTCAAACAGGGACTTGCCCAGGAGGCATTTTTGGAGTTAAAAGGCTTTGTGCCAACTCTTAGCCTTGGACTGAGAACTCAGTGATGTGAATTCAAGTTCTCTCAGAATTGCAATGAGGGATTGGACATGTTGGAAATTTTCTTCCTCTATCCACCCCTTTTTTAGGTAGAAAAGGCCCCCAGGGCTGTGCTTCCTCCAGTCCACAAACCCTTAGTAAGGATGCCTGAAGTGCTTGATGCTCCCTGCATACCACGGGCTGGAAAATTGCCTTGCTTCCATAGCAACCAGTGATGTTATCAACACAGGACCAAGCAGATGTGGGGAGTGCTCTGTGGCCTCTCCCCAGCTCAGGGAAGGGTCAGCAGCTCTGCCACCCCTCACCCAGTTCCCCTGCTGCACTGGGACTGGTTTGAGCCTTAGCAGTGTGGTCTTGGCCAGCTTGGAGCTTATCCACAGACTTTATCGATGTGTACACTAGCAGTCTGTTAAAGTTGTCTATGTTTTATGTCCTTTGTGCTTGCCTGAAATGCTGATGGTGCTCAGGAGCTTTTTGTGTAATAACCACCAGGAGAGTATTGAAAACATCCCTCTGTGCAGGGGGAAATAGAGAATTTGAAAGTGTGTTTCTCTGGGAAAAGATAATTTATATGTGCTTGCCAGTACTCTCTGCAGCTAAATAGCTTCTCGGTCTGATTCACCAGTATATTAAAGCTGTTCTTTAGCACTCTCAGAGTACAAAATGGCTTTATAGCAGATCAAGTAATCACTGGAGAGTGTCTCCTGGTGTTGGAGGACCTTATGCCTGGGATGGTTGTCATGGTAGCTCCAGCTGTCAGCATCAGAGATGAACCCAGTAAGAGAGCCAGCATCAGTTTGTTTTTAGGATCACCTCCTCTGGATTTTCAGGTAGTTTTGGGCCTATCAGTTACCCTCATTTTTGATAGGGACAGATATAGAAGTCGGGTAGACTCTGTAATCAAACAGCTTTTTTAGAAAACATGGGGGTTTTCTGATTTTTTTTGTGTGTGTGGAATCTTCCTTGAATGAACTGTAGAACTGGTCTAGTTGTTTCAAATTTACTGTATAGGTTTCCATTTTAAATTGCTGTAGCAAATCATTAAAACTAAATTATCCAGGTTTGAAAGCAATTTAGTTGTATGTATATTTTCACTTCTCTAAATGTGTGTGTATTTATTTTTATATAGTGAAGTATTAATTTTCATAATGACGATACTAAGTCTGAGAGCAATTCTGGTGAGGGGGATTAAATTTGATTTGCAGGCTTGAGTTCAGTCAGTACTGCATAGAAACAGAACCCAGGTGTTCCTCTTCATTTTGCTCTGTTTTAACAACATTGCTGCTTTTAACTATGAATTCTTAAATACATTGTCTAGTTAATGTGAGTAACATTCCTTGTACACACTGAGTTTACATGGTGCAAAGCAAGCAGAGGTAATGTGTAACAGGTCATGGTGTGGCTGAGAACATACTGGAAGATGGAAGAGTCTTGATGTTCCTCTTGCAGAAGACCCACTGTGGAGGGCTTTTTATTTCTTCTAGCAGCCATATAAGCAACTTTATTCCTATAATTTAGCATTTTTCTCCCAGACTGCACACCACAGGCCTTCCTACCCCCAATAAATCCAGCAGACTATTGCTTGGAGTACTGTTTATTAGTTTCTAAAATCAGTCAGTAACAGCATTCTCCTGCTCATAAAGTTTAGTAAATGACTCTTTTTAGACAGAAAAGATCTTCAATTTTGACTGGAATGCATGACTGAAAAGGGCTTAGTAAATTAAAATCTGTGCCAAGCACCAATGCTTTATTTTTAATGGAGAGGAAATTGTTCTGTAGATGCTTCTCTCCATGCGTTAATTTTGAGCTCTGCAATATTTATTGGCTATGACATTGAAGAATAATCATGCCTTCCACTTTGCCTGTGTTTTGAAATGCAAGGATGAAGGTGGTGTGTGAGCACCACACTTAACTGCAGCCAGCTCCTCCAGGAGAGGTGTGTGGTCCTCTGGGTCAAACCATTAATTTAAGGTACAGCTTGTTGCATGCTCTGCAGTGATGAAGTGTCCCTGCTGGGATACACAGCCGGGAATGGCTTCACCCACCAGCATCAGGCTTTGGGCTGGGTTGTTGTTTTTAATCCCTGATTTGTTGGGGCTTTTTCCCTTTCTCAAGACTGCAGACGAAAGGAAGTCTCAGTATTTTTGTTGCTCTTGATATTGACATTTGTAGGTTTGTTTTTGTTTTTTTTTTTTACTTGCCTTGGTGGTAAGACAGTCCCAAAACAGTAGAACTACCAGCAAAAATATTTCTAACCTCTAGAAAGCAACATTCAAAGAACATAGAGCCTTTTCTGGGGAAAAAACTGACTTTGCCAAACAGCACTCAATGTTTTTTCTCTCCCCTGCTCCTAAGACTAAGTCCTGAGCAAATGCTGGTTTGACTGCATGCTAAATCTCTCACGATATTTTAGTTCACTTGAAGCTTCATTTACTGTTAAATAAAAGCCTAGATCCTACTGGGACCAGCAGTTCCTTGGTATTTTTAGTGTGGTTTCTACTCATACAATGACGGGTTGTGTCTTGTCCTCTTGAAGCCATCAGTTCTGCCATTGTTCTCTTATATGAGAGCAGAAAGGAGAGAGTTGAAGGGAACAAAAGAAGGTTCTAAACCATCTGCTGTGGCCCCTGGGGACACTCAGGAGCTTGCATGGCTCAAAAAGCAATTTCAGAGCTGATTGTCTCTCATTTCTCCACTAAGCTCCAATGAGCTTATGTCTCCAATTGAGAAATTGGATGAGCGATTTCTCCAATGAGCTCTTCTCCAAAGAGCTTGTGGCTCTTTGGAAGCAGTTAAGTTACAGCATAATGTATTCATCCACAGTCCCCTTGACACCTTTTCACCATTCCATCTGTTCTCTGGTGTGTAGAGAGGACAAAAATGATAGGAAAAGTGGTGGGACTGTAGGACAGTTGAGAATAGGGCCTATTTTATTTACACCTCCAAAACTGCAGCACAGACAAGCTGGACTGAACTTGGTCCTGAAATTGATTCTGGAGCTGCTGGAATGGTGTCCCTTGTTTCTTGATTTTGTTCCTGCAGCTCCAGCTATGACTCTGGCTCTGTTGTTTTCCAGGCAGTGTTTTTTCCTCCAATTGAAGGAAACCACAAGTTTCCAGTGCTTGCAATGGCAATCCTGGCTGACCTCAATGGTCTTGGAGGTGTTTTCCAACCTAAACACTTCTAGGATTCTATACAAAATTTACTCTGGCCTAAAGATTTTTGAGGTGTTAATGTTTAACTAGTTGGGAGGGAAAGGCAAAGCCTGGTCCACCTCCTTCCCTTAATACTCTTCTTAAGCCTGATTTTGACTTCATTCATCATCACTGCACAGGTTGAATAATAAATTAAGGGTTTTTTAACTGCCAGCATATTAATAAGATTATGTACTTGTATACCTACATGAAGAAAAGCTAGAACTACTGGCTTGAGGTGGTTTTTTTGTGCATTAATGGTACATGGAATGTGTATTATGGATTTGGCTAGTCCTGTAAAAAGTAATTTTCCAGTTATCTACATATCCACACACTTAGAGTTAGAAAAGAGCCTTAAAATTAATAATTACCAGCTCAAATATTTGTAGCAGGCAAACATCCCAGGCAACTCCTCCAGCAGTATTCCTGACTGGAATTGAAAAATGCATTCTTCTTAGGTTGCCATTTACCTCCCAAGGATTTTCTTGGGACTGTTCCTCCCTTCCCTGGCACTTGTTTGCAGTCTACCTCTGCATCCTATCCCTGGGTGGCATTTGTACCTGCAGAACAAATTCCCTGGCTGATACGAGGCTTACTTTGTCACCTGACTTCTCTGCCTTAATTTCCTTTGTCATTGCCCTTAATCTAGAAGAAATCTTCAAGCCACTCTTGAAAAATGGAAGATGAAAATGTTGTAACCTGACATAGTTAATACTCAGTGTGTTGCTTTACTATCAGCACAAATCACTAATCTGCTCAAGTCCTGTGGTGGTGGGGAAATGCCTTGGATAAAGAAGCTGAAGTGAAATAAGTTTTATGTGTGTAAAAGTTTCATGCATTTTAATGGAAATGTAGTAGTAACACTGTTTAACTAGGAGCTGTATCAGGGGGATTAAGTTGCTGAAAGAAAGTATTTCTGATAAAATGTACTGCAGTGTTAAGGGAAATCCAAATGAATGTGTGCACATGTGCTACTCCTTAATTGTTCTCCAGGCTTGTTTCTAATGAGACTTTTGTCATGGCTAATATAGAGAAATTTGGAGCCACTTCTTCCCTCTTACCAAGCTGTGGGCCTGCAATTGGCCAGCTGGGGTGTGGCTCATCATATAATAAATGTTGGCACTTGATTTCCACTCTGATAATTCTCCAGGCTGCTTTGTTTGACAAGTCCCTCACGTACACGTGTTTAGTTATTGCAGTTTCACAAGCTGGAAATGGGGCTTCACGCTGACAAAGTCATGCTCAAACAAGAACAAGGGGAGATCCAGTGCTTGGATCAGCAAGTTGCCAGTCTGTCAGCTGAGTTTATGGCTCTGCAGAAAAGGGTGAGATCGATTAGAAGGATAATAGAGGCTGTTGGATTGTTTGAGCCTTGGGAGCAGGTCAAACCACAGGTTTTTATGCATTTGAGGTTTTGCATGGGCACGTTTGCTTCTGCGTGCCTCAGAACATAATTCACTGTGTGAGTAACACTGCAGTGCTGTTTACTTGGAGATATTATGAAAAGATAACCTGGTGTTCTCAGTCACACGTGGTTCTGGACGGCTTCCAAGTGCAACACTGCTCTAAGTGCCTTGCATTGCTGTGCCTAGAGTCACCCAGAGGGGACTTGGGAAAACTACTGTAATGGTTTTGAAATCAAAACCAGTGAGAGACTCTAAGTCTCAAGTACAATTTAGTAGGGGGAAAAAAAAGGAAAAATAAAATACATGCAATAGTATGAAAAAAAATCCACAAAAACCCACTGACAGAGTCAGAATGCAACCTGACACCCCACTAGTGGTAGCAGTCCAGGTGAAGTGGTCTTGTTGACATAGTGATTTTGTAGAAAGGTCTGGTAGCTCTTGTCCTCTGGAAACCAGTGGGTAAGGGCTGCTTTGGTGTCCCAAATTTCAGTTTTTATCTGGGTAGGAAATGTTTGGCTCCTCCCCCTGGCTGGAGCATCTCCCAATGGGATGATGTAATTTTATCAGTCATGCAGTGGGACTCAATGGCCCATTAAAAGGAGATATCTCCCTGGAGGAAGGATGGGTCATGGGAAAGATAAACAACATAGGCCCACTTGGTTTTTAGCAGATGGCCCATTAGCAGAGCGTATCTCAGAGGTAAGAATCACTGCCCCACCTGGTTTCAGCAGATGGTGATAGCATACATAGGTTTGGGCATATCTTTACATTGTAACCTAGAGCACTAACTGCAGGTTTGGGGTTCTTTCCTTTAAAAGGAGTTGACGTCTGATACAGTTACATGTTTTAAAGGGAGATTATTGAGCTGTTATTTAAAATGTGGGAGGTACTCAACCTTGCCATGGCTGGAGAAGGCAAAAGGCATTTGCTGGAGGCAATAAGATGCCCTACACTTTATGACTGCTGCTGCAATAAATTGCATTCTGGTAGGTTTTCCATACTAATAATGCAATACGTTTTTGGCACACTGTAAATCTATGCAAACAGCGTGCCTAACTTTTCAGTAGTTGCACATAGATGTCTATAGCTTTTATATCTCTTGACACAGATTAGCTACAAAATGTATGAAACCCGGCTGTGTTGCATTAAGTGTCAGTAATTATCCCCCAACTCCAAAAAAAGGACTGGATTTGGTCAGACTAGTGCATGGGTAGTGCATGCTCTGTGTGGAATCCTCAATGGAATGGTCCATAAGGATGAAATTCTGCTCAGTTTGGACTCAGTTCAGGGTTTTGTTCTCTAGCTCAGTCCTTGAGGATCCATTGAGGTCTGCAAGTGAAGGTTGAGCTGAGCTCCACGTGCTGGACCTGCGATGGGGATGCAGGACTTGGACAAGCAGCAAGAGGCTGTGGGTTCTGCCTTGCTCTGTCTCTGGAGACAGAATACCAATAGGCAGCTGGTGTCAAATGTTAATATTGAAGTTTTCAGGGGAAGAGGCGAAGGCTGCTCTTCATCTGTTCAGCAATCTAAACTCTTGATACTCCTGCAGCTTGATTGGTTTGTGTCAAACATCTGTGTAAACTCCAAAAAAAAAGGACTATTTTCAAGCGTTTTTTTTGTTGTTGTTGTTGTTGTTTTTTAAGCAGCACATACATATTGCAAGGGAAATCTTCCCTGCACGTGGTCTTAATGGTTAACTCCTGAAACATTTGTAGATCAAGCACTGGAAGCAGGAGAGGAGTCAAGTTTGGTCAATTTTGTAATTGCCCGTGTTAAAAGGCTAGGACTGACTTAATCCTAAATTTGCTTGACAAAAAGTTAAGAATCAAGTTGTTCTTAAATGGATGTTTATCTTCCTTCTGTAACCAGCACAGTGGGTACGACCTATTCTAACTTAAAATTCCTGGAGCTTTCTCTGTCCTCTCATTAGTCATTGCAGTGGTAAATGTGACAAGTCATTTCAGACTTTTGTTGTAACGTAGGAGGAATAATTTCATTTGCTGTGGGGTTTTCTCTTTGTCTGTAGAGGGTGCTTAACTGCTCAGAGGGTTCAAGGAGCTGTTTGTCCTTGGTGTCCCTAGTTTGGTGAGGATATGCTCTGGAAGAGGTAGCTGAGGTTTTTGTCCTCCTTATTTAAATGTGTAAAATGCTTAAAGTGAGGTTGTGCAAAAACTGCCTTCTGTTTAAAAGTGGGTTAAAACCCTAATGAATGTAATTTAAAGTATACCTTTCATCTTGGTCCGGACAAGATCAAAGCCAAATTACATTAGTATTTGTGGAACAAACGAGGTTATGTTTGTCTCTTTGGAGGCAGTAATGGAACTGAAAAACAGCTTTTGAGCCTATTGGACTAAAATTTTCTACTCGGGGTATTGAGTCCCACATGAATAGTGCTGTACTGCACATACTGGATTTTGTACAGTAAGGTAAAAACAAAGAGGGTGATCGTTAGGCATCTTATCTTAAACTAAGATGTGTCTGGCAACCCAGAAAAATGTAGTTAGGTAAATGGCAAAAGGGCTGTAACCATTTTTTTAAATTTGGTGCAAACTTATTGTCTGTTTGTCAAATGATAAAATATCCTTCTTCATCAAAAATGCCTGAAGTACTCCCAGCACCTAAAAATGTTTGTGTGCTTTTTAAAAATGCATTTCCAGTAGAAATGTGATGTTTGCACAGCCACAGGGTTTTGGCTGCCTGTGTTTCCAAGTGCAGCCCCATGGCAGTGCCAGCTGCTGTGTCTCCAGGCTGCACTCTCAGTCCAGGGGAAGCTGCACCCTGGATCCCATCAAGCCTGGTGTCATGATGTTTGTTGCACAGCTGGGAAATGAGACTTCCACTACTGAGAAATGCTTACATGTTCCAGCTAGAGTAGGCCAGGCAGAACAATCTGAGCTGTCCCCATCCTGTGGGTCATGCTGAGGCACACCTGCTTCCTGAATTTCTGCTAGCAACCCCAGAAACAAAAGGTAGATCTCTGCGCTGTTCAGCTTGGATGCTGCAGTAACTTATTAAAAGATAGGTGTGCTAATCAAAGGCTACTGTAGAGGCTATTGGAAAAAGTATCAAGACAAAGGACTGTTTTTCACTAGTTTTCTATGTGAGCCCTTCAACTTAAGGGATGAATGTTCAGAGAATTGTAATGCCAATAGTGTTTGCAAATTTGTATGCTTGATGCATTCAAGGATGGCTCTGCTCCCCTTTGGTAGGGAATATTTTGTTTTCCTGCAACTAGGGCAACATTTTGTCTCAGGAGCTAGTGTTTGAATATACAAACATGGAATAGTTTGGGTTGGAAGGGACTTGAAAGATAATCAACTTCCTATCCCCTGCCATGGGCAGGGACACCTGCCATTATCCCAGGTTGCTCAGAGCCCCATCCAGCCTGGCCTTGGACACTTCTAGGGATGGGGCAGCCACAGCTTCTCTGGGCATCCTGTGCCAGAGCCTCACCAACCTCACAGGGACAGTTTTTTCTCAATATTCAATTTAAACCTGCTCTCTTGTCAGTATGGACCCCATGGATGTTGATGAGTTTTGGCTTAGCAAATGAGAAGCCACATCCTCAGGGATGTTTAACAGAGCAAAAAAAAAAAAAAAAAAAAAAGGGGGGGGCTGCAAAAAGGACAGGTTGGTGTGCAGAGAGAAGGGCTCTAGGGCACTTAGCTAATGTCTGTCTAAAATAAATGAAGCTTGTAGGAAACTTGACAAACTGCACTGACAAGTTTTTCTAGTGGTTAGAGGGTTTTTAGCTAATTGGTGCTGTGAAGAGTAAGTTCATAAAAAGGGGAAGTGAGATTTGCCCAGATAATACCAGAAGTGAACTTTGAGTCTTCTGATTGCATCTTGAGGGGATTCAGTAAATGACCTAACCTCATGCTTCAGGTTCTCTTAAAACAATATTTTCAACTCTGAGAAGTAATAGATTGCTAAAATAATTGAATCTAAATGATATTTTAGCTTGTTTTAGTGAATGTATAATTAAATGAGGGGAAAATAATTTTATGAAGCAGTGCTTAGAGCAGAACTGCCCAAACAATCCAGTAATGACTTAAAAATCAAAGAGAAGCACATTCTAAGTCAGCATATCAGAAGTTAAATGTATTTTGAGTTAGGATAAAGACTGTTCTCATGGGTAAAGAACTGTGCTAGGTTAGAATACTGTACACTGTGTGGTGAAATAACCCAAAGATACTCTGATGTCATGGTGTTCTTCATCATCTGGGTCAGTTTAGGGCTGAAAATGTGTTGTAGGAATTACAGAATGTGCATACATCTTGATGTATAGCAAGAAAACTGATCAGCTCTCCAGAATGGATTTCTCCTTCCTCTAGATTTTGCCTGGAGGCAACCACATTTTATACAGTCCTGGCAAAACATAAGGATTCTAAAGCAAAATGCAGTTTGTATGGCTTAATTTAAGTGTTGAAATAATAACTTGGGAGTTGGTAGCTGGGATAAGTTTGGGGTTTTTTAACAGGAGTTTCATCTCCTTTGTAGCTGGAGGATTTTAACAGGCATTTTAGCTCCTTACTTAATGAACAAGCATGAAATCCCAGTAAAACTTCTGAAATGATTTTGACTTCTTAAAGTCCGGGAAATACAAAAGCAGCCTTTCTCAGGGTATCCAGTTACTCTGATCAGCCAGAAGAGGACTGGGTATTTCATGAGTCAAAGCAGGTTGTAAGACTTAAATCCCAGGCTGGTTTTGGAGCTTTGTTTCTGTTGTAGCTGAGCTAGTTTGCTTTTACTGAGTATAATCTAATATATGTGGTGCTAAAAATTTTCTGGCTGTTTTTGTGACATGTTGAGGTTTATTTGCTCTTGAATTTATTTTTTGGGGTCTGAAGTCAAACAGTCCTCACAATTGCCATAAACTTTCCTTAAGGGCATGGACATTGGGTGGATCTTACCTGCACTGCTCTGGTGGGCTTGGTGTGTGTGAGCTATCTCTGCTGCCTTGTGTTTGTTTCCCTGCCCTAGGTTTGGCTCTTGGTGGCAGAGACTCAGAGGTTTTGTGGTCTGACAGCTCCCCATGTATGTGAGGAGTTGATGACTGATGTGAATTCTGTTTTGTGAATTGTCTGTGTGCATTTTCCCTTTCTGTGGCATCACTGTGCGTGTGTTTCTGCATCCTCTTGTGAAGCCTGTGTGAGCCCCACAGAGCAGCAGAGCCACCCTAATGAGACCCAAGGTGCTGGCAGCCCCTGGAGGCTCTGCCAGAGGCATTTTCAGCCCCCAGGTTGGCACTTGAAGTGAACAGACTTGCACCAGGATGAGGGTGGGGAGCAAAGCAGGCTCATGGTTGCACAGGGTTCCCAGGAACAGGTGGAAAAAGCAGCAGCACCCTTAAGAGAAGCTCTTCTTTGGGGGTGCCCAGGGCTGTACCAAGGGAAAATCTCCTCTTTGAGGACTATCCTGGAGGTTTCAGCCAGGCAAGCCACTGGCAGGCAGTGAAGTTGACATGGAGCTGGTTTGTGAGCAGTGGGATGCTGTGGAAGGCACAGAGAAGCCCCTTGGCAGGAATGTGTCCACATTTATTGTAAATGGTTTTGTCATGGTAGCCTGGATGCAGTTAAGAGGTGATTTGCAGTTGCTTTGTTCAATTTGGCACACTGTAACTTAGGTGTCACCACTTGGCTTTTCAACGGTGAGCTTCCACCCCACCTCATCTGACATTTCCTGAATGTTAAACTGTCTCCAAAAATTATTACTAGCGTGTCATAACTACATCAGCTTCTTAATTATTGTTACAGGCAAGATTTACCCACCCCATCAAGCACACTTGCAAGGATGCTCTGGTCTCCTCCCTTCCCAGGGTTGTGATGTTACATATTCATAATGACAAAGCAGGAGCAAGCCTCAGATGCAGATGTTCTCCTGTACCTCAGCAGGACTGCTTCCTGTACCTGCCACTCCAAATAAAGACCAGGCTCAAATGATGCTCTAGGAATGTGGCACAGCAGCAAGGAATCCTGCAATATAAAATTGACTAGCTGGCACAAGTGAAATGCACAGCACATGTCCTGGGTGTCATGAGATGGCAACTGCAATCCTCTGTAGGGCCAAACAGGAGGACACATGGCATGGAAATGCACTCTTGTGGGTTTCTTTTTCCAGCAGCAAAATGCATCACCATAACCCAGAAATTTAGCTTGAGTTACAGAAGTTTTTTGTTTTCTTTTGGTGTGTTTTTTTTGTTGTTGTTGTTTTTTTGTGCTGATTTTCTTCTAAATTGTGCTTAGGAACAGATTTCTTCTGCTGCAATTGCAGGGAGTGACAGAAATGAGACATCACTGGTGCAGTGTGCAAGAAGTGATGCAGGATAGACCTCACAGTAGTGCTTGGATTGCAGAGCAAGTCAATACATCTGTCTCTGGATGTTGCCATCCATCTGTTCATAGGAGTTCTGCTGGTGCAGAACTAAAAATTCTAAGGGCCTGACTTCACCCTGTGAAAATTCAGCAGCTCAACCTCTTTGTGGCTTGCATGTCTTACTGGCAGACACAAATGCTTGGATGGAATATTGGAGCCATTCTGAATTAACAAAAAAAATTTCACTGAGGGTTTAGGCTACAGCTTCAGGAATATTCTTTTTTGTCTGTCTCCTCTGCAGAGGCTGTTGGTGTAGCCTTGGCTTCCTTTTTCTGCTCCAGGGCTAAGCTCATTGTTGCAGGTCAAGACCAATAATTGTTTCTCTCCTCTTTTCCTTGAGGACAATTTGGGGGAGCTTGGTTACACCCTGCTGCTTGATCAGGACCTGTGGTGAAATTCCTTATGAAAGGAAGTCATGATTTTTCTCTTTTGGAGGTGGATGGGGAAAAGAAGAAAGACAAATCACAGTAATTCTGCTAAGCCACGAGCAATGAGGATGAGGCAGGAGTTTCCATTTGTCTTTTTGAGCTATGATATGAATAAAGCAAGAAGTCAGTAACTCCTTCAGTAATGCTCTGTCCATCTCTGTTCACACTCCCCCACCTCTGCTGCCTGGTAATACAGTGTCATTTTTATTTCCTGTCCTTCTGCTTTGTCTAGATTACCTGCTCAGGGCTGAAGAGCTGAATTTTCCAACAGTCTGCTCCACGGCGGGTGTTCTTGTCTGGCTCTGTCAGCCCCCAGAATGTGACACCCATCATTGCAGCTGTGACTTTTTTCTTCTGTGGACCAGTGTCACTGTGGTTTATAGTTCTGCCTGACTAAGGGATTTGTATTTTAAAATAGCATGGGAGGAATCCCAGTTAACTAAATGCATTTCATTGGCACTGAGTATCTGGGACTAGGTTTGGGGTGATAAATTTGCCATGGAGGTTGCTCTTGGGTTAGTGGAGCCCATGAGACAAGGCTGTGTGCAGGCTCCCTGTGCTTTCTGCTCCTTTTGTGTATTGGAGGGCAGATTTTTGGGGAGATACAGAGAGTGATGAGACCTGCTAGGAATTTTTTAATAAAGTTTTTGGCAAAAGATGGGGTCCTGTTAAGGAACATTGTTTGCAGCACATTACTTCGAGGCTGCTGACAGCATTTCCACTTCCAGAACTGGGTTACTAAAGATTGAGAATATTCAATTCAGTGAAAAATCTTCTGATTAATTAGAAGTGGCTGCCTGCATGTATGTGCACATACATGTACTTGTGTGTAAAAGCTGCATTTCCCAGCTGTAATGAATACAGTTCTTGTCTGTTGGTTTGTGTGGAATCCTTTTTAGAGATACCTGTGCTCTCATGAAATCTGTAGACTTCAGAAAGGTGCATGAAGAAATGCAGGTTTATATTTCTAAGGTACAGGTCAAAATGCTCCTTCTAAAAAAATTTCTGATTTCAAGTCATCCAGTGGCAGTGCTTGTTGCTGAGAAAGATTACCTCAAATAAGAGGGGAGATGAACATTGGTTGAAAAGCAGTGTTTGTGATACTTTTAGGGGGTTTGTTGTATGATTTCTGAGCTCAGTGGCTGCCAAATGTTTTAAAGTGCCTTTCATTCATTTCTAAACCCTCACCTTCTACTCTGAAGGACTGACCAAGTAGGAAGTCAGGAACTTCAAATCAGAGACTTCTGCTTGGAAGGAAAATATTTACCTGGGGTTGGAATGATTGTGGCTACTACAGTCTGGGATTTGCTAGCCATGGTGTGCTCCAGCCCCTTTATTCATGCTGGGTAAGGTGTTTTAATCTCAACAGGGTTTGCTATTGCAAACCTTGCATGACAATTACAGAATTAGGCTGTCTCTCTAAGCATGCATATACTCAAGGATATTCTGCCTTTGGGCTGAATAATTGCTCACTTTAAATGTTATATATGCATTTGTGGTGAGTGTGTACATATGGGGGTGGGAGGGAAGAATGGGCAGGCAGAAGATGAAATTATTTAACAGAAGGCTTAGCCTTGAATTATGAATATGGATCATGACTTAAGGAGCCTGAGGACATAATATATTCATCTTCTGCTCGAGTATCTACTTTTAATCATAGATTTGCCTGGCATTCCTTATGGAAGATGTGCACTGACATTTAAGGTCCTTGTGACGTGTGCGCTGTCCATGTGCAGAGGCAGTGGGCTCTGGCAGCAGAGGGGCTGAGGAGCAGGGGATGCTGAGTTGGAACAAGGCCAGTCTGCCTTTTCCAAAGAGGAAAACTTTCCATGTACCAGAAAATGCCTGCAGGTAAGGCAAGCACATGCTTAGCATAAATGTCAAATCATTCAGTTGAAAGGAGGCAATTTCTGGAGGCATCAGTGTGGGCACTGGGGAGTGGGCTGGCAGAAAACACGGGTTGTGCCACAGCCCCAGCTTTGGATGGGTTGTTTAACCTCTTCCCTCCCAGCTCCTCTGCTGGCTGCTCCTGCCCAGCCCCAGAGCTCCCCCAGAGAGCAAGGGCAGAAGGGAGGCAGGAGAAATGCAAGAGGTTGTGCAGCCCTGCACCTCCTACATGGCAGGAAATAGCTGTGAGCTACACGAAAAGAAGAGGCATTCACATGGCCTCCTGTCCCCAGTGCTGCAGAGGCAGAACTCCCAGGGCACAGCCTGTGATTATCCAGAGTCTGCATAGTAAGGATTTGATATTAGCCTTAAGGCTGTCCTGTAATTCAAGGTGGGTACTGGGCAAAATTAATCAACATTTTGGCAGATCATACACCTCGCTGTTGCATGCTTGTGATAGGCAACCACAGGAGTCTTATTCTGGTTTAAAAAAAAAAAGTTATTTTCTCTTATTTACAGTTTGGAATTTAATGATAAAGAGACTTCTGCAGTACAGTGCCTGCAAAATATCAGATATAACTTGCTGAGATCTTATTAGACATTAGGCAGCCTCTTGCTTTGTACACAGTTATTCCCATAGCTCAACACTTGAGTAATTTGACTATTTAGCCCAGCTTGTGGTGTTGCACTGATGTGGAGCACCAGAGTGTGTGGCTATTTGTGGAATGAGTGCTTTGTTTTGTGAGTGCTGGGCTCTTAACTGAGATCAGGCTCTGGCAGAGGTGGGAAATAACTCTCAATTCTGCCTCTCTAGAAAGACAGAAGATGATGAGGGGTGTGCTGGTCTGTGGTTGCTCAGCTTGTGAATATACTTTTTTTTTTTTCCCCTCTTGGTTTGGTTGCAGAATTTAGGCTTTGTGGAGTAGATGAGTGTAGGTGCTGGTGTGTAAGGGGGAAATCAACTTATGGAGCCAGAGGCCCAATAAATAAAATCAATGGTTTGATATCAAGAGACTTTTGTCTAGAAATTATGAGTTTTGTTAATCAATATATCATCCAAGCCTTTCCCAGTGCTGTGAGAGAATCATCCCAAGTGGCAGCAGTGTCATTGCAAATGTTGTCCTCACAGTCTGTCTGGTGTTTGTCTTACATTTCCATGGCAAATGGTGCATGGTAAGAGTCTCTTCTCTTTTGGGTTACTCAAGGTTTTTTCAGAGCAAGATAGGGATTCTTCCCTGAAAAAGCTCCTGAAATTTGCAGCATAATTACTCAGTAATGTTGCAGGAACCAAAGACTGAATTTATTGAGGAGCAATTAGAACTTTCCTTGAGGGAACAGGCATACTGTTAAGGGACGAAATTTGATGAGACAACTGACCTTTACTTTTTCCCAAGAAAAGAATGAGCTTTTCTTTTATTCCTTCCCCCCTGCCCCCCATAGCTTGTGGGGTCAGGCAACATAGCTATGAATGTGTGTGTGATACACTTAGTAAATTATTGCTTCAACACTTCTGGAAGCAGCAGCAGTGTAAGGCCCTCTTTGGATGTACCAGTGGCCTCCTGAAGGAGCCCTTTCCAAGCAGCTCCATGCTGGGATGTCCTGCTGCTGACAAACTCCTGGCCAGCCAGGAGTGCTGCCATGGGCATGTTACCTGTGCTCAGCCTCCTGACAGGGTGGGAGGGCAGTGCCAAGCCTGCTGCCTTGCAGCAGCATCTGTATGTTTGTCCTGCCAGCCAACACAACCCAGGGGACCAGAGGGCCAGAGCATTTTTGGCTTTATGTCAGTTTTCCCTTGGAAGTGCTGTGCCAAGTCCTCTGAGTGAGGAGAACCAGCATAGCTCATGCAGAAACACAGGCAAGCAGTTCCCTCCTACAAAAATTGCAGTTCTAGCAGGAGAGATTGCAGGTGCTGCTGTGTGCTTTGTTCATTCAGTTCTATCTGAAACATCACCTCTTTTCCTACTTTATTGTGTTTAAATAAGGAGTGTTAAAACAGTTCATCTAAAAGAGAAGACAAAAGCCAGTGGTACAGGTTTTATCTTCCTGTTTAGGATTTTAGCACTGGAAAGAATTTTCTTCCTGCCCTGTAAGCAGATGCTGAAGCTGAAACTAAAATGCAGACAACTTTTGCCCCCACTATGGACAGAGTCCTGCTTTCTTTTCCCGCTATATTTGCAGCTTGCAAGTCTTTCTGTGTTGTGTGTCTTGATAGTTCAGGATTAGTTTGGAGACAGCTCCTTAGTTCCTGTCTGTCCTGAGCATCTGTAGATCAGAGATAAAGAAGAGATGCATGTAACCAAAATACAGAGCCAAGAGGAGTGTGCCACATGGGTTATTTTTCCTTTGGCAGAACCTCTCTACACACACACCAATTCATGTTTCTGTGCCTACTTTCAGTAAGTGAGAGATGAAGGGGATGGTGATGCCTGGTTGTTGGAGGAGGGATGGGATATCTGAGGTATCACCTCAGGCATTCTCTTGGCCTGTGCCTCAGTAACTGGGAAGGGGGTGTCCCTTTGGTGCACTTTGGGATCTGCAGGTGCTGGATCACAGGAAAATGGGGCTGCTGAATGTTGTTTTGGGGTTTGGGCACATGCCAGCTGATCCACTAAAACAAAGAGCTCTTCCTGCAGGCACACTGGCAGCTGAGGGTGTATTTGGTGTTCCAGGTGTGCCCTTTTTTGAGGGATAGGAAGCTCCAGGACACAGCTAACTGTCCATGTGGTGGCTGGCACCTTGTCCCAAAGCAAGATGAAAGGTACTGCACTGCAGAGTGCCAGGAGGGGGTGAGGAGTGTTTTGGAGGCTTCCCTTTGAGCCTGCAGAGCTGATTGAGTCTGACTGCACAGTGTGCACTAGGACAGGACCTCAAATGTGTTTGTGTGTCCCCAAAGCTGCTGACATGCCTGATCATGCTGGGGTTTTTCCTCCTGTGGCCAGGTGCTGGTGTGTGAGGAAGAAAGCACTATGCTGACCTTCCTTGGGCTTGTGCAGTGGAGAGTTGCTGTCAGAGAGGTTATCCAAAATAGAATCAAGAGTTTGATAGGAAATGGAGCTGGCTTTTATCCTGTGCTATGTTAATCCCAGCAGTATTTCTCTGTGCTTTCTGTTAGTAACCAGGCTACTGTCCACACAGCTGTGTGTTGTTTGTGTAGCACCATGGGGATGTCTTTGATAAGGGCTGAGCCCATGGGCTCCAGTGTCACAGGGAATTTTCCACAGATTCTTTTTGAGGAGCTTGCTTCAAGCTCTCCATCTCTGTTCCAGTGCTACAGAACCTTGTCAGGGGGTTGTGAAAGAAAACTGCACTCAGAATTAGAGTCAGGGAATGCTTTGGATTGGAAGGGACCTTAAAGATGATCCTGTTTCAACTGTTCTCTGTTCATTGTGTAATGTGTGTGTCTAATGAATTAGTGAATGAAGAATATGTGGAGACCAACTCCTACATCTTGATGGATAAAAATGAGCTCTTGGGCAGCTGTCTGTGGGGGAGAGATAATTGCTGAGTTGATATAAAATGGAAAAGGTGTCCATTGAGCTGGGTGGGGACAGGTTGGTGAGTTTGACTGGCACCTGGCTCTGAATTGTAAAATTGAGCCAGAAAGGTATAAGTAGTCCCAGTGAGCAGTCAGTGTGTGTGATATCAGTTGTCATATCTCCCCTTGTCTGATGCTCAGTTTTGTAGAGCAGAGTTTTCATTCTCTGATTTCTCTGCTGCTTCTCTCAAAAACAAATGTGTGTCAGGAGCTGGCTGACTTTGAGAGACTTCACATAATTCTGCTCTACACATCATGGGAAAAGAGAATATCTTCAAGTTTGTACTCAGAACAAGACACTTCTGTGCTTGAATCTGCTAAATTGAAAAAGTGTTCCTTTTATATCCATATTCCATTTTTCCTCCCCTCTTGCCAGATGCCACAGAAGTACAATCTCAAAGTGATAGCTATTTTGTGGGACAGCAAACATGTTTTCTAATGGGACTTTGAAACATGAAATCCAAGTGCTCTCAGCATGGGTAGAGTGGAAGGGTCAGGTTTGGATCTAACTTTGAAATTCAGACCCAGTATTAATGAAATAATTGTAATCCTTTAAAGGTTTTGGCTTAATTTTTGCTCTTGACTCTTGTTCAAAGGAGGGATTTTCAGATTGCCAAAGGCTGTAAGGTACTTCTGCCAGCTTATTCTGTGACATGGACAATAAAAAACTTCCTGGCATGTGGGCAATGTGCACAGAAATGCTCAAGTGTGGGAGTGGGGCATCTCTGGAAATACTCATGGTCTCTTATCTGCCTGTGATGTGCCCTTAGAAGCAGCTTCTGCTGCTCTGAGCCTGAACTCTGTCTGTCACAAGTGGTTTCCTAGGATTTTGTACTCTGGTGAAGCACTGGGATGAGTATTATAGGAGCTTTCTGCATTTCCCAGTTTCCACTAGAAGGCTGAATACACGTATAGCTGGAGAGATTATGAGCACTTGGGTATAAACTGCTGAGAAGTGTTGTCCTTTTTGCCTGCCAGTTACTGCTGAGATCCCACCAGCACATCACAGGTTTCCAGCCTAGTTCCCAGTTGCCTTGTGCTGATGCTGTGATCCCAGGGTGGCTGGTTCCTCCTCATCCTCTCTGGCCCTCCTGAAATCCCTCTGGATTTGTTTTAATGCAGCACCATCATAACAGAGAGCTTGGGATAAGGGGAAAAAAAATAGCCTGGTTTTTTTTTTTTTTTTTCCCCATGTGGGTGACTCTGCTCCTGTCCTGGCACTATTGCCAACTCTGTAGAGGAAATAAATCTGCACTTTAATTCTCACAGGCAGAGAAATTGTATGTTTTGTCATTTCTGTATTTTATGTGTTTTTCTTTAACTCTGAGAGGAGCTAAAAGTGAAGTGATCATAGAATAGAGTGAATTGGGAAGAGACCCACAAAGATCCTTCTAGTTCAACTGCTGAGGGTATTTCATTTGCATGTAAGCACCTATTCTATAGATGTGCATTATAATAATGTGGTTTCTTTGAGAATGTATGACTTGTAAAACAGCACTGCATACTATAGGAAAAGTGGGCACTTCAAGGATGGCTGTGCTGCTTTCCCTTCCCACTTACATTGCAGCCTGCTCATTCCTGTTCTTTTTCTTCACTGCTTCTATATTTAGCTTACAGATCTATCTTGGATCATGCTGCTGAAACTCATGTAGGAATTTGGCCACTTAGGTGGCAGCTATACCTATATTTAGAAAATACTTGTGATGACTCCAGTGCCCCACTGAATTCTACTTTCCTTACAGTGATGCTTATTTAAAGAGTAGCATATTAATGAGCATCAAGATTTGACATCCATACTGCAATTAAAATAATTGACTAATTAAGAGGATAATTTCATGCTTACTAACAACACTTGCTGTACAAAATAAGACTTATTTTTCACCTCGTTGGCATAGGCCTAGGCCCAGTTTTGCACCTGAATATGTGCTAAGTATAGAGTTCTTTTCTTTTTTTTTTTTCTTTTTCCTGAAAGTTATTATCAGGTAAACTAAGGGTCAGAAAGTTTTTAAGTCATATGCCAAATCTTAAGAAACTTTGCCATGGTTGTGTACAGTAACCAAACAAATTCTTCCAGCCTTTTCTCTCATTTTAAATAAGAAAATAAAGTTAGTGGAAATAATGATGAATGAGGTGAGCAGTTATCTTCATTAAGGCCTTGAAACTAGATCTGCTGTATGTTACTCTAGAACAATTCAGCAGTGACACATTTTTTTATAAATCAGAAGACTTTGGATGCTTTTATCATTGTGCAATGGGCTTTGTTGAGATTTTGCTATATGGAATCTTAGCTGCATGTTCTCTTTGAGATGGTGAAATAAAACATTATATTCTTCTAGACAAATCTGTTTTTTTTTTCTTCCCATCTTCTTAGCATTTCATGGTATTTTGTCCTGTTTAGTCGTGCTATAATCTACTTATTGCCATATAGGTGTAAATTATTGGGGTGCATGATTTGCTGGCTTGCTCAAAACATAAGAATTGACAACATGTGAATTGTTTTAGCTTTCCACTACCCAAGGATGTTCCCTCTGTCATTCATTGAGGCTGTGATGACTCTGCCAGTCCCAATCATTATCTTGAAGGTGACCCTTCCTTTGGTGTCTGTCACTGCTTTCCCATTAAGCTATTTTTACCTATTATCATTGAGGAATTACATAAACATATTAGGGCTCCCTCTTTATGAAGAGGTAGTGCTGTAATTTTCTGTAAGGGTCTGTAATTTTATTCTAACATCACAAGTCCACCACAGATGAAAGATTTCACTAGTGATTTTTTGATAACCTACTGTTCCAAAAGAGCCTATAAAAATGAAGTTATCCTCTATTAAATAAAAGGATGCAAGTGTCTGTATGTAGTTTGGATATATGGAAGCTTTGGGGATGGTTTTCAGTTCTGTTCTGGGCATCCCCTTGAAGCCTGAGGGGATAAGTGTTTAAGGAGACATGGTGAAAATGCCAGAATTGGGTTTGATCACTAAGTAGGTGGAAGCTTTGCCTGAAGCTGGCACTGAACCAGTGCAACCACATGATTTTTGGACAAGGTATGACTTTTTAAAACTATCTCTGTTTGCTTGGATTAACTTTATAGGGATTTACATGGGTGCAGAGTTCTTTTATATAGAGCATCTTTAGCTGACCTTCAAGGGAATCCCTTCATCCAGTCCACCCTTATCCCACACTTGATTAACTACACTTAACTGTGAAACTGTAGAAGCAGACAATCCTATTGTAAAAAATGAATAAGGAAGGAAAAGATGAGTGAAAAAAAGGCAAGGAGAATAAAGACACAACCAAGGAACTCCCTAAATCAGGCATTTCCCCCCCAGTGCATTTAGTCCTTGAAGGGAAAACAAGGATTCAGACTCAAGAGGGATTTGACTTTGCAGTGCCTGAGGCAGAGTAGGAGTCAGTGTGGGCATCTGTCGTGGCTTTGGATTAGTTATTCTCCAATTCAGTGCTTCCATCCTTCACAGCAAGCTGTCACAACTCAAGGAGCAGCCTAGCTAGTCCAGAGAGCTTATGGGAAGGCTTCATAGGGATGGATAAGTGAGGAAAACTTCTTGGTCTCAGCTTGCCTGGGGAAGTACCAAAACACTGGTAAATGCCTTTGCCCCAGCTCAGTTTCCTGCGTATCCATGTCCTCATTGCCTCCTCAGTGATCCCTCAGCTTTTTCTGTAATTTGGATGTCATGCCTTGGCTACTTTCTCCTGGATTGAAAAATGCTGAGCAACGTGGCTGTTCTGCTATAAATCCCCTTTCTGTTTAGTAACTTTGTCTTCCAGCTTCAAAAATAGTTTCCCCTCATTGACTTGAGCAAATATAATAAATACAAGCAGTTGAGTCATCCTGAAAGGGCATTTTCTGGGGATTTTTTTTTTTTTTCATGAATCATTTTAATTGGCTTCTTTGAAAGCTGCAATTTTTTGAGCATTAAAAATTAATTAAGCGAGAGGAGGGAGCACTTAAGAGCAGTGTGTCTTTATGAGATTAACTGAGATTTGAGAAGCAGAATTAAATCTTATATGGAGCCAGGTAAAATGATGTTTCCAAGTAGAGAGTATAAAAAGACTAGATCAGAAACTTTGATTAATTTAAGAGCTTATAATGTGGCACAAAGCTTCTCTAAATGTACAACTGTGTTCTGGGTAGAGAAGTAGGAAAAGTCTGAACCCTGAGTGGCATAAATTAGCCCACATCTTCTGCAATCTAGAAACTATTTTCTATGGAGGGAGGGGAAAGATTAAAATCTGCAATGCATAGTGTGCCATCCTCATTTAGTTCTTTTCAGTTTTTCCAGAAGTGTAATTAAATGTGTAGACCAAGCAACTCTAAAAGCTGAGGAGAGTGGATGACCTTAGTCTTCAAATATCCCCTAGTGGCCTGAAGCTTCTTCAAAGATTTGATTTAAATTTCTTGAGTTCTTGAATTTCTTTGATTTAAATTCTTTGAGTTGACAATGTTTTCAATGCCTGCCTGTGTTTACAAAAAGTGGATTAAATTAAAACCCTTCCCAAGCATTTGTTGTGATTTGACAGCCTGCTGAGTAATGCTCATTGCACATGTTTTTATTTTGTGGGACATCTTTTCCTCACAGGTTTATCAACTTTTCTGGACAGAGATTTAATTGTGGAGCAGCTGGTCTGATTATAGACAAGCTCTTTTAGCTCATCTACAACTCCAAGTTGTACTTTGAGTTGTAGAATTACATATGGTTTAGTTCAGTGCTGGGGGAGGAAATATGTGAGGTTTTATACAGTCCTGGCTGGCTAATATTTAACCATGCTTATTATGGAGTGCCTGGAGGCAGAGCTGCTTCTGCATTATGTGATTTGGGAGAGTTGCTCCCTTTGGTGGCAGCTCTGGAGTTCTGTACAGGTTTTACCTCTAAAAGATGGAACATTGCTGAAGCTTGCAGGTGGGGGGATTAAGACAGTGATGTCTGTCCAAAAGGAAATTTAATTAGTCTCATTTAATCCAGATAACTCTGGCTCAGCTTTTGTTTGCTAGGATTAAATGGGGGAATGTATCATCATGCCTCCCAACAAAAATATTCGTGAGGATTTAAAGTTTTTTTCATTAGAAGCCCAACTGGATTTATAAAGACTTTCTTCCACACACACCAGGCTTCTTATTTTTCACATTTTTCTTTCTTTTCCCACCACTTATTTTTTTTGTTTGTTCAGCTTTAGAAATGCAAGGGGAAAAAAAGACTGCCTTTAGGTAGAGGGGAAAGAACAAATTCAAATTTATTTTCTGTTCAAGGTGGTAGTACTTCAAAACTTGATGTGAAATTTTGTGTGAAAACCTCTTCACACAGCATTCTGCTTTGGGTTGGCTTTAACTGCAATGTATGAGTCCAAATTGCCCCTTCAAGGGGTGTGACAGCAATCTTGTGGTGGCTCTTGGAAGCAAATCTGACACTTCCTGACCTCTGGGAAAGAGCCACCAAGGGGTGAACAGCTTGGTCTACTTCAAGTGCCAAATATTTCTCTTTTTCCAACCACCTGCTCATCTTTCCTGTGACCAAAAAAATCAGAAAAGAGAATTGTTTTCCGTATAGGTTAAAATATCAGGTTTGTGGCCATCAGATGAAATTGATATAAAGAATGAGATGGAGGGAAACAGTGCAGTTTTAAAACATCCTTCAATTTTTCTGACTCTCTCTGGTTGCCCAGGGCTGATTTGCTCCTTAATGCAACCTGAGAAAGGAACTCTCCATATGAAGATGCAGTGTCACAATTTACTGGTTGGAGGGGAAAATTTCTATTTGCTAATCCTTTTTTACATATATATAGCCATAGAGAGCAGAATCTGATTTTTTAAAGATAATAATTGTATAGTTTTATTAAACAGTAGTCAAATGATTCAAATGTAATTTAATTTAAGTTAAATTATTGAAAAGCATGCTTTTTTTAAAGCACTGGGCCTTAATAAAAGGCTGCTTTCTGCTGCTCTTTTATCAACAATTTTATTCACAATGTTGAATATTTTATGGTGCCAGGGGACATTGCATTATTTCTTGACCTTGCCAATCTGATAAAATAATAAAGAAAAAAAAATCTCTGCTGTAATTTCTTTACTCCTTTTGATGAGAAACTATCTGGTATTTGATTAAAAAAGAATGTATTGCTCTGAAAATGCAAATGAATAAAGTAACACCGGCATTAAAAAATAGCAGCCAAGGATTTATCTGATCTCTTAAATGATTTGTGCTTAATCCAATTACTTAGCAATTTTTTTTCCATACTGATGGGTTTTGATTTGTGCTCTGGGGGCTGATGAGTTCTGTGTCACTGGGTTCCAGCAGTGCTGACACCCCCCAAAGGTGTCTCAGTTTAGGTTGGGCTGTCTGTGGTGGTGAATATTGCCCTCAGTTTAATGCTCTGTGGTTGTGAATAGCAAATCTGGTGTTGTGCCTCAAGCAGTGGCCAATCTGTGTATGTATAAATAGATGTATGATATGTAAAAATGGACAGTGATTGTTTCATGTAGGGCCTGTAAGGGCTATTCCAGCAGTGGCCACTCCACAGAACTGCCCAGGGCTCTTGTGGTGCTGTCTGTCCCAGCTGTAGAATCCTGGATGGTTTGGGTTGGAAGGGACTTTAAAGCCCATCCAGTTCCATGGGCAGGGACACCTTTCACTACCCCAGGCTGCTCAGAGCCCCATCCAGCCTGGCCTGGAACACTTCCAGGGATGGGGCAGCCACAGCTGCTCTGGGAAACCTGTGC
>JANRGV010000073.1:63870933-63904104 GCA_024734035.1 Alethe castanea
TTTTTAAAATAAGAAAAAATTTAACAAATTATCTCAAAAACAGAATACATTTTTTTTTTTTTTTTTTTTGTTTTAAGTGGTTGTCTTCCATCTTTGCTAAAATCTTTCCAATTTCCTCATGGTGTAAAATATACCATAATCTGATTACAGTCTCTAGTTAATAAGTAAGAATTTTTAGGGTTTTTTTAAAGATTTTTTTTTAATGTAAAATTTTATGTCAACGTTGAATTCTATAGAAAAATTATTGTATTAAAATATTAAGTGTATTTAACCTGGTTTAACTCTACATGACTGCAGAATATGTGGAGTTGGTAAAGCTAACGAAGGATGGAACACTGACAGGGCCTTTGCTACAGCAGGGGCTGATGATTAATTTTTGCTTATTAATCCAGTCCTGGTTCCTCCATAAGGTTTAAATTATAAACCCACACACCAAATAAAAACGTGAGAGAAGGCTGAAAGGAGACCAACATTCTCAGAGTTGAGTTTAGTTCTAGTCCTAGGCAGATTAGAGCAGGTAGGCTCCTGGTCAGGATTCTGGTGCCAGCCAGCCTCAGCCTCCCTCCTCAGCAGCTGCTCCCATGAAATGCACTGGGTTTGAATTTCTTAAAATTATTTTGGCATTTTGGATTAAAATAAAAAGGGTTTTTCTTTATTCCTATTTAGTGAAATGTTTTACAATATTAATTTTCTGTGTAAGTTGTGCAGTGAGCAATATTTGTCCTGGGGAAAGAAGTCATTTGATTATAGGAATAACCTAACATACTATTCATTATGAGTGAAGAAAGATAGTTGTGAGTTTTTCTGGGTTTTTTTTACCATCATATATTTTAGAAGATGACTGGATTAGCTTGAAGTTGGCCATTCACATACATTTTTCTGTCAAAGCCTCTACAGAATATTATAGTTATCACCTGAAACTTTTAATTGCTAAATACATTTTTTTAATTACTATTGAGTATAAGTGTAAGGCATTAATGGTTATTGTTCAGATATTCAAGTTTTTTCTTGCTGACTTTAGTCAAGCAGAACTTGTTTTCATCGGGAATTTTGCTGACTGAAGACTATGTAATTGCTCAGTAATTAATGTAGTTAAAAGATATCACTCTACATGTAGTTTGCACTTTGGAACCCGAATGTTCTGCTGGTTTTTGCAGCATTGCCAGAAGGGATACTTTTGCATAGTAATTTCTGAATAAATTTCAGTAGTTCTCTTTAAACAGTGCTGGTTTCAAAAGCCATTAAGCTCTGTGAATATATAAGGCCCTTGTTACCTTAAATAATTTCATGCATTTTCAAGTATATATTTCAAATTTCACTGTGTGCTTGTATAAATAAGTGTCCACTACAGCCTGTTACTATTTTGTTTTTGTACATGTATTCTACATGCACGGAAGTTTCATACTTTAGAATGAATACCTGTTAGGCATGCATTTATTTCCAGTTTAGCAAAGGTCATAGAGGACTTATAAAATCGTAGTTTAAAAATAAATTGCATGAGAGAAGGAACAATTGGTTTCTTTTAAACCGGGAAGATGTGGAGCATTTTGGTTTTGTCTGTTCGGGGTTGGGGAGGAGTTTAACTCTTCTTGAATGAGAAATAATTTTTGCTTAATTGTTAATTGATGTCTGGTATTCTTGGTGTCAGTGCCCTCCTCACATACTTGGTCCTTGAATGTCCTGGTAACTTACTGAGCATGGAAGCTCTTAGGAAATGTCTCTCTTTCTGAGAAGGACCTGGTAGTTCTGACAACTCTTTGTCAAAAGCTTTGGGCCCAAAGAAGAACTGTATTTTAGAAATGCAAAGTAGGCATAAAGAATCAACCTGAAGTAATAAATTATTTTAAAATATTGTGATCTGATTAAAAGAAAAGCATTTAAGTGTTAGCTCAAATCCTGTTTTTGCTCTGGCCTGATCTGGAATCTCTGTTTGCAGCTCCCCTAGTGTATTACAAAGGCATTGATGGCAATCAGCCTTTTCTGTGAGAAATAAATTTTTTTTTGATTGCAGAAAACATACAATTATGATAATATCCATTTGGTCAAAGGTTGTGTGATGAAAAGTGTTGTGTTGCATGCTTTGGAGCAGACCAAAAACAAAGATGAAAAAAAGAAAGATAATGTGCACAGACATTGTGGCAGCAGTGTTTTCTGTTGGAAAGCACATTAGCATTTTCATTTTACTTGTTTATGAGTTGGGAGTTGGACAATGTGAAACCTCTCCGTTTGCTTTGTAAGAGTCATATGAAAACAAATTTTAAGTCACATCATGAGTTGCTTCTTCATGAACCAGACCATCTCTTTAGGAGAGTATGGAAAATCGATCTGCTTAATATATGGACAAAAAGTCATCAGGTCTTCTTGTTAAGTATTATTAAAGGGAGAAAAATGTGCAATAAGGCATTCTTTCTGTGTGAGAGGGAGAGTAATATCTAGCCTTTTCTGCTTCTAACAGTATATCTAGAGCTTGCAAAACAAAGAATTGAAAGGGTTTTTTGGGCCAGTTGTGTTGTACTTCAGTTTTTGCATTAAACTTCCATAAAATCTGAATTTCTAATAGGTGTTTTGGGGGAAATTAATATTATTAGAGTTATTTAAGGTTTTATTTTTCAAGTCTAGGAATTGAGTCATGTAAAATTGTTAATCTTTTTGATCATGTCATGTCATGTCAGAGAAATAGCTAATATCTTTTCTCTTGCCTGAAATGAGTACCTTTCCCTGTGGGAAGTGGTGTACTTCCAGGGTTTGGAGGAAGCTGAGGGGAGTTGTTTTATTAATTGGAAAAGTGAGTCTTCCAGTCCGTTAAGACACACAGAAGAATGATAAAAGAAGGCTGTGTATTTTTATTTAGTACAATTCTGTCTTACATAATGTATTTATTTAGTATAATCCTATCGTACAATGTGCTGCTGATTTTGTGGGATTTTTTGGTTCTTTGGGGGATTTTTTTTAAGTATCCATGGTCACTTGTCAGCTTTTCTAACACAAGATTAGAACGATAACCTGTAAACGCTGAGTTGTCAGAGTTTTTGTGAATTGTCTATATGTAAGTTAAAGAGTATCTTTTTCATAATATTTAACTATCAGGTTTACTGATTATCCTTTGTATTTAGGCATGTACTATCTTATTTTACTTTTAATTAAGAGAAAAAGCCTCATTTCAAGTGCATAACAAGATGATCTCCAGAATTTTTAAACTTTTATTTTTTTTTTTTTTACTTTAAAGATTCTTCTTCTGGTGAAGGAGTGTTGGTTTTTAGAATAAGTGATTCACTCAACAGCACATTTTCCTAGGCGGTGCATTATGCCAAAACCTGGTATTACCCTGGGTTTGGTTTTGTTTAGTTGAGTTTTTTTACTTTTTATTTTCCTGTAAAGCACATATTCCTTCTTAATGTGAAAGGTCTTGAGCACTCTTTTCATAACATTAATGACATTTATTAGTGCAAGTTACCACACATCCATATAAGCATGCATTCAAAGACTTAGATGTTTGTTTGACATGTTGTTATATTAAATTGTGTTGCTATGATGCTCTTACTGTTACTAAGATTGTGTCAAATCTTCTATTTTTACATACCTGTTCCGTGACAAAGTTCGCTTGCGGCACAACTTGGTGCCTTTTACTCTTGGAAAGCTTCTCCCTTGTGCAGACACCTCTTTTTAAGTCCTGTTAAAGCTCATTACTGGGATCTGCAGGTAAAAAGAATTGATTGCATTTGTTAATGCTGCTTGGTAACATGGGGAAGCAGGAGAATTTCAGTTGTCAGTTTGAGTTCTTGAAACTCAATAATATTCTTAGTGGGAATGTATTTGAAACGTGTGATCCTTGTATTTTGCTTTTAAACCCTCCATTTCTGAAGTTTATCAGATGTGAACTGTAGAATAAAGGCCCTGATTTGTTCTAGCATTCCCAAACCCTTAACAGGTGTTTCTGTGTCTTTTATTTGCTTTTAAGTAAAAAGACTGTGTTCCTAAAGCAGTGCTGTATAAAATTCAAGCGTGTAGTTGGAGTGCCTGATTGCATGAATTTCATGGAACTGATATCAGCTCTTCTTTTGAGAGGGAAGCCCTGAATTACAAAGCACTGTGTCTGTTAAGGCTGAGAGGAAGATAAAGGCTGAGACTTCTGAACCTATCTCAAAGAGCCATTGATTCATCAGGAAGCTTTTCTTTTTGAGAAAGAGTTGTTATTTGTAAATGTCTTACTATGTTCGTGATCAAATGGTACCATCTAATGATTCCTAGGAAAGGTTTTGAATTATTTAATGAATTAACAAAGTGATTTATTACTTCCAAAGAAGAAGCATCCTCGTGCAGGTTTGCTTTCTTGTCGAGATTTTTTTCTTAATGCCAGAAGTTCACCTCAGCCTTTTTCAAGAAACATTTCTGTTGAGTACCAAGATTTATGTAAGACATTTTTTCTTTGAATTCATGGTGAAAATATTTCATAGAAACATGGAATCATAGAATGGTTAGAGTTGGAAGGTCAAAGCTCATTCATTTCCATCCCCCTGCCATGGCAGGGACACCTTCCACTATCCCAGGTTGCTCACAGCCCCATCCAGCCTGGCCTGGAACACTTCCAGGGATGGGGCAGCCACAGCTGCTCTGGGAAACCTGTGCCAGGGCCTCACCACCTCCATAGTCAAGACTTCTTCCTAATATCCAATCCAACCCTGCTCTCTGTGTGGAGTCATTCCTCATCACTCCAGGTGCCTGCAAACCAGCTCTCTAACTTTTGTGGAGTCTCCCTTCTTCTTCTGCCTGGCTTTGGAGATTTTAGCAGAGCTAGGTCTTCCTTGATTTACTGGGATGCTCCTGGGTGAGGTGGCACATGCCTCCTTTAGGATAGGGACAGAATCCCAATTAATGTGAGAGCCCTTTGGTACCAGGCAGGATGCAGCTGGGATTCAGACAATGCTGATCTGTGCACCCATTCTTGGTCTTTTTTAGCCCTCTGCAGCCATGAAGTAATGAACCAGCACTTGTGCCCTGTGAGCAGCTTGGATGTGAAGCTGGGAGGAGAGTAGAACAGGCAGGAAATTCTGCTGAGGTTGCAGCAGCAGCTTCTTGCTGCAGGAGCTCTGAGGGAGCCTCAGGCAAGGGAGGAGGATGTTTGCTTTCTGTTGGTCCCAGGGCTTTTCTTCAGGGGGCAAGGCTTTAAAAAAAAAATGTGAATTAATAGCATGATCCATGATCATGTAGTCCTCTTAAAAATTAAGTCTGTGGTTGACACTTTCTATCTGGAGATTGCTGAGTGTTTGCAATGAGCACTGTAATTCCATAAACTGACATTACATCCTCATTTCCCAACACTTTATAAAGGCTGCTATCTCTGATGCTGTTGTTGCCAATTTCCTGATGCTTGCTGTTTCCAGCCCTTTAGATCTTCAGCTTGTCATCTGCTTTTGGATACTTGGACACTTTCTTGTTAAATATTACAAAATAAATAGCTGTTGGTGCTGCCAGCAGTGCTGGGAAATTTTTGTTCAGGTCCTGCCCTATATATTTCAGAAGACATGGAAGATTCCCTTACTGATTTTATGTACTGGCTCTCCCTGGGCACAAAGAAATAGCCAGCCTAATAAAAAAATCTGTGAGTAATATTGACTTAATAGTTAATTCCATCCCTGCCAAGTTCAATGGTTGTGTGGCAATGACAGTTTTTGTATTTCAGACATATCCCAGGACACTTCTATGTGTTTTTCTTTGTTGAACAAGATACACTTTCTAGGGAATCCAGGCTACACATTTCATAATTGTTACAAATATTTCTGATTTTGGGCCCAGCCCAATACTGATTGTTTTTCTTAGGCTGGAATGGAAGAATTGCTTAAAAGGGAAAAAAAATTAATTTAGAAGGATTTTTAAAAGTGAAAGATGTTTGTGTGGGGAAAAAAACCCACTTATTGAAGTTGAAACTGGAGGAAAAGTTTTGAGAACACGAAAACGAAATGTAAATTTTGGTTTCAGACTGAAAAAAAAAAATTTTTAGTCAAGAATGAAGATTCTCCCCCCCACCCCGGCACACTTTATTGATTCTGCTATTGAGCCATTCTTTCCCCCATTTTCTATTGCATATCTCTATTCCAAGCTGAGTGTTGTTTCTCTCTTAATACAAAGTGATTATAAAGTAGACTCAGTATTTCTTGATGGTCAGTGTAACTCAATGTGTTTTCATTTTTTTATGCCATTTGAACTATGTGGAACAGCTACTGCATTGAATCTGGTTGATGCAACTGCACTGAAAATCCTTCTAGGCCATGAAGGTTCTAAAAAACCAATATTTTCTGAGGATGTGGTAGAGGGAAAGCCAAATCCTGCATGGAAATGTTCATTTTGAGAGAGCAGCTGCTTTTTCCTTGCCACCTACTGAAAGGTGGAGTTTGAGATTTTTCAGAAAAAGCCTTGCAGAGATAAATATTCAGTTTTTACCTGTCTGGCATCTGCTGCACAGGGAGCAAATCAATGGGATATGTGAACAGCAGCAGGGCACAAGGTGCTAGAGACCAGCAAAGGCTTCCTTCTGCTTCTTTCCATGTTGGAGGATGCTAAAAAGGCAGAATCTCCCAGCAAACAGAAAACCAAAAAGAAGAGGGACATTGTACCCTTCCAGCTGCTTTTGTTTTCCTTTCCCCTAGTAAACCCTTCTTGTTGTGTTCTTGTTGAGGACTTTCCATCACTCTTTTCCCACTTAAAAAAACTTACCAGAAGTTAAGGATGCTTGGAAACTGCACTTTGTGACACTATCAAATACTTCAATCCCTTTTAGCATCAACTGTTTGTAGGGTACCTGATTTACAAGGAAGGCAATGCCCTTAACTTTTACCCCAGAAGTAGCAGCAGAGATCTTTGATTCATCTCCTGGCAGTTCAGCTTCAGACAGTTTTTCAATTTAATTACTTCCATGTAGAATAACTTGTCTCTCTTCTGATCCCTGAGTTGACCAGTATGTTGAAAATGACAGTAAAATGACTTTTTAGAGAAGGTGAGGGGATAATATGGCTGCAAATCCCAGAGTGTATTTAAAGAGATGAGGGCATCACTCTACTGTAGGAAATGAAAGAAATTAAAGATGATAATAAGTGGAATAATAATTAGCATGACCTTCATCAAACAAGGTAATTATGATGACAATTGGAGTTACTTTAAATCAAGTGTAAATTAGTTTAAAGAAGTAACATTAGGCACTATTTTTGTGGCTGCTGTATCAGCAGGAGGAAAACCAACAGCTTGAAATAGTTCATTTTTGGGGTAAGGATCCAATATATACAATGGAATTCCAAATGTGTCTGTGGGCAAGAAGTGGGGCTGCATCAGACACTGATAGCCAGGAGTGCACACCTCTTCCACCAGGGGAGAGGACACAGAATAGAAACCAAATGGTTTTGAGCACTGGCTTGAGCCCTGTTACTTGGCCAAGATTCTGAATGGCTTTTTATGTGTCAAGCCATTTGTTTTAAGGATTATATCCTTTTACTCAAATGTCTCTTATTACCCTTTCCTCCTTGTGTTGTGGTGGGTATTGTTTCTAGGATTCTCTTTATTTAGGAAATTCAGGGATGAGAATACAGTAATAGACACTCATGTGATCTGGGTAACAGTGTAATGTGTATTTTGTTGCTAGCAAGGTTAGAGCAGTAGCAATCACAGCAAAATTCAGTGTAACATCTCAGTAAGTTAACACACACTGAAAATGTGCCTTATTTTTTGGAAAGTTTTTTCCTTTGCTTCTCTAGAAGCTCTGCAGAGAACTCCTGGCTAACCAGAAGCCCTGGTCCTGAATTCAGGGTTGCTCCATCACAGGCTTGGCCTTAGGTCCCATCACACCACTGTTGCCTTGGTGACTAATTTCTGGAAGTCGTTTGTGTAGAAAAAACTCTCTTCAGAGAGCCTCTTCACTTTTCCTGTGATGACATGGTCACAAGGAAAAGTTGGAGTGAGGTTTCAGCTCCTTGCTTTTGGGTTTTATTAGAGGTGCCCAGAGAGTTGTGTGTTGAAAACTCTTCCCCCCCATACTGTGAGTTCTCTTTGAACCCCTATTTAAAACACTTCTCCAGGATGCTGATTGCTTGAGTTGTAAAAATGGTGGCACATGAGAGGGGGAAAGGCTGATGGACTGCTGAAAAGTGTATTTGGAGCCTTGTGGATTCCAATGAAGAATTTTGCCTTAAACAACACCAATTTTAAATAGCAGTAACACTGCCATACTGTTTTGTATCTAACTTTTCCTCAGGAGTGGATTGTACCCAAAAACACCTGGCCTTTCTAAGGTCCCCAGTTAGCAGGTGTGGGACAATTATTAAATATTGTGCTGACATCAGCAGGTGAACCTGTAGGAAGAGCTTACAGCAAGCTACTGGAAATTGATGGATTTCCTTCTTGTAGACACTGCCAAACTGATGCTGCTTCAATAAAATCACAGTGGTGAAACTGAGAGGAGTTGAATCCCTCATCCAGTTCACAGGCAGCCCAAGTGGGAGGGGTGGCAGTGCTGAGGAGCACCCCAGTATCCTGAGAGGAGCTCTCCTCTGGCTGCACTGGGATACACCTGCTGGATGGGATCCTTGTGTCCTGCAGAAACCACTGCAGAGCAACTTCCAGGATGGTGTGAGAGAATTTGGAGCAAGGAGCCATTCCAAATGAAGCACAGACAGTGTAAAAGGTGCTTTGCAAAACCTTTTTGTACTTGAAGTGCATGGGCAGAAATACAGATGTATGTGGCCACTGGGTGAGTTTTGAAGGCTTTGGCTGTGATAGTTGGAGTAAGTGATTATCCTGCCTCCTTCACTGCAGAGCATTTTGGTCTGAAGTGTGGGACATGTGATTTTCCTGTTCACAGAGCACAAAGCAGACACCTCGCTTGGAGGAAAGTGTTTAGTCTGGGTGAGAGCTGCTCTTTGTGTGCATGCATGTGATTTATTTATAATAGATAATTCCTCCCAGCCAGATGATTTCTCCCAGCTCCCTTTGAGGCAGAGCCAGGGCAGCCTTTGTCAGTTAAGTAAGGTCTGCTAAGTGTGGTGCATAAGCAGCAGCCTTAAATTTTCATCCCTGATGGAAAATGAGATGAGCTATCCCACTTACCCCAAGAAATGATAGGGCTGTGTTTGGAAAAGCTGCTGCCCAGCTGGGAGGACAAAGCACTGCACACCCTGTGAAGGTGGTAGCTGAGGGAAATCCTGGTGCTTGAGCAGAGCCATCTACAAAAGACACACAGCCAAGCAGGTCCCTGAGAGGAGGGAGCTGCACTTTCAAATTATTTTTCCTCTCTTTTGTGTTGTTCTGTCTTTGTCCTCATCTTCAGAGGCAGAAGGGGCAGGAAATTCAGGAGGCTCTCCAAAAAAAAGGCAGTTCCCAGGCTATGGGAGGTGGATGTGCAGGGGCACAGTTCCACCTAGGGGTGTTTGATTTACAACTTATCAATATACTTCAAGCATGTGCTTAGTGAAATAGTGTGTTTCTACAAACAGGGTAGAATGGTAAATCTGACTTTTAAACGTCCTCTGAAAATGAGATTGTAAATAGAGGTTATGATATCGTTTCTGCACATTCCCAGTGAAGACAGGCTGTGGAAGTTGGGGCTGAGAGTTCACTCTTGAGAAGAAAAGGTTTTGTGGAGGCTTCACAGCAACCTTCCAGTACCTGAAGGGGGCTCTTCACCAGGATCTGGGGTGAGGGGACAAGGAGTGATGGGTTCAAAGTGAAAGAGAGGAAATTTGGATTAGATACATGGAAGAATTTCTTCCCTGTGAAGGTGGTGGAGCACTGACACAGGGTGCCCAGAGAAGCTGTGGCTGCCCCTGGACCCCGGAAGCATTCAAAGCCAGGCTGGATGGGACTCTGGAGCACCCTGGGGTAGTGGAAGGTGTCCCTGCTCATGGCAGGGGAGTTGGAATGGGATGGGCTTTAAATAACCTTTTCAACCCAAACTGTTCTATGGTTAAGCAGTATAATTGCATAATAACTTGACTTTTCTAAAAACTAGGCATGTGAAATTTATCCTTTATCTTGAATTGAGGAGTCTTTACATCCTAAGGTCTGTACAGACATTTCTGTCAGAGAAATGGTTGCACTTTACTCCCTGTTTTTATTCATTCTGTCCATAGCAATGTAAGTGATAGTTGCAAGCTGCAAGAGTTTGGAGTGGGTCAGATTGGAGGGGAGGATGTGTGGGTGGAGAACTTCTCCTGCATATTTTTCACAGTGGCCCTGAGCTCCTGTGCCAATTGCTCATGCTCTCCCTCAGGCAGGCTGATGGAGTTAAGGGTAAATTACATAACCCAAAACTTGTGTTGTCTTTGCACAGGCATTTATGATTTACGTCCTCTTGGCCCTGTCTCATTTTTCAATGACTTGTGCATTTTACAGCCTTTAATAGAAATACCTGTGTTCTGAACATTAGCAAGGAAGTAAAATAGTTATACAGATTCTTACAATTTATGGCACTTTACTATGTTTATTTGCCAAGGGCTGTAAAAGGAGGGCTTGTGTTACTTTCTAAAGAGAAGTCAGAGGTGAGAAGAGGCTGAAGTGATGTGGACTAAGCCTGTTATAGGGACTCTCCTTTTTTTTAAACAGTTGCCCATCCCTGCCCATAAATTGCAACCAGAGAGATGTTGTACTGTAACAAATATGGCCTTGCTTTCCCCTCAAATTTCAATAGGCTGTTTGTATATGTGCAGAATTAGTTGGAAATAACACAGATTTGTGTGTGGTGCACATCTTATCCCTGTGCTGTTATGACAGAGCAAAGAAACTGTTCCCCAAGTGGCTATGAGGCTTTCTCTGCTCTCCTGAGCTGCATCAAGCTGCTGTTTAGACTTGACCAGAGAGGAGGAGGAGTTGGGATGTTTCAGCTGCAGTCTTTAGCAAGCCTGTTCCGTGTGAAATCATAAACTCCACAGCATGGCTTTTGCAGCTTCCCCTGGACCCCAGAGACCCCTGAATGTGTCTCCACCTCTCTCTCTCTCTCCACATCCAATTCTCCATCTCCTCTGCAGGGACATGTACTCCCTGTTGGGCTTATGAAGCATTTGATGCAAATGTTGGTGCTAGACTGTGTCTCTCCAGTTTAAACGTGGACTTGCTCTTGTTTTCTTTAGCTATTACATTATGTGTTTCCTTGAGTCTTTTCCCCTCCCATTCTTTTCCACTTACTTTAAGCCAAAGGTGATAGGACAAACATTCAGTCTCCTGAAACATCTTTTTTCCTGTGCTTTGTCTCATAAACAAGTCATGAGTAAAGACCTTGACTGATCAGTACATAGGATTTCTCCCACCCATGAAGGAGAAATTAAGTAAGAGAGAACTCTTCTTTAAGTTCCAGTAAAGCTGATACTGAGGGGTCCTATCCTTTTTTTTTTTTTTCTTTTCCTGAAGGGAAAGTAGGGATAGTGAGGAGCAGGATCTCTCTCTTTCCTTTTTCCATTGCAGTAAATCTCAAAGAATTTTGGGAAATTGGTCTGACTTCTGTTTTCCAGCCCTATCCTGGGATGTTCCCCAGCATTGCCACCCAGAAGTAACCACACTCAGCAGGTTGGTGGGAGGCAGCAGTTTCTTGGGGAGCCTTATGCTGCCCAGTCCTGGCACAGGAAAGACAACATTTCCTCCTATCAGACCCAAAAGGCTTTTTTTTTGTTTTTTTTTTTCCCCTGTGCAGTTAGTAAAATAGTAACAGTAATGGACTTTCCCCTGGGGCTGTTTGTTTTGTTGGTAATTATAATTAGCAGCACTAATACGTTTACTCTTTCTGATAATGTATGGAAAGACACTTTGATTTTGTGGTTTTTTTCTTTTCTAAGTGTCTACACTGTCAGAACTGAAAAACACTCACACTGTGCTGTCTCTTGTGACACCAGCTACCCTTTGAAATGCAGCTTATTCCATTTCTGTAGTCAGTGAATACCATGGCCCCTTTTTGTCCAGAGCCTGTTGTTCTGTTAGTGTAAGTCTTGTTGTTTTTTTTTCTTCCCCATTATGAAGAGAAGTTCATGGTCAGGATCTCTATTGTAAATAAACAAAGGTGGATGAAAACCATAAACTGTCTTTCACTGAAGCTATTTGTGCAGAGATAGGTTTGGATTTTCAAAGCAAGTACTGGATAATGTCAGAATTGCTGACAAGTGACAGTTCTTGGTTTGCAATCAATGCCAGGTCCCAGCTGAGCCTCAGAAGGGCTGCTGCCCTCATTAACACACTGGAGTTTGGGCTATGGAGAGATTAAAAAGGTGGAGTTTTTGTGTGTGATGACAAAACTTGCTGGTGGTCTCCTACTGCCTCTTTGTACCTGTACACCTCCCTGGCCCTGAGCATCACACAGCTCCTGCAGTTTGTCCCTCTGCTTCTCAGTAGGAGCTGATCACCACATCCATCAGGGTAAAACCAGCCTGTTTTGGATCTGAACTCTTCCTCCAGTCCAGCCTCAGGCTTTGCACATGCCAGGGTGTGCAGCTGCCTTTCACCTGGGCCAGAGCTCAATGTTTTTGGCAACAATTTCCATTTTTATCTGGCTCAAAATGACAACAGGAACTCTTCACACTTGTGGCAATATGGTAGATGTGTCCTGGAGTTTGGTGCTTTTTGTTTTGGATTATTTTAGAATAGTTATAAATATCTCCATTTCACTAATAAGTGTGTTTACTTGGCGTATGAAGTCTCTCATGTTTAAATTTTCTTTCATTCTGCATCTATGAAAGAAATAAGGCTTTGTGAAGTCGGTGCTATGGACTTGAAGAATTCAACCTTTTTTTTTTCAGCCAAAGTTTCTGCTGAGAGTTCAGGAGAATATCCAATTACCTACTGATTTGGATCAGCCAGGTTTCACCACTTCTCCTCTGAGATTTTTGATTTGCCAAGAACTAGAACCACCATGTCCCTGAAATGTCTGACAGTTACTTTTACCAACCTCCCTCAGCTTTTGGCACCCCCTCCACACACTGTTTGTCTTTAATGTGTGCAGATATATGCCGCTGAACCAGAGGTATGACTGAGCATGCAAAGCATCCATTATAAGCAAGTTCTGATTTCTTTTTCTGTTCGTATGCTAGTGAAGCTATCACAGTTCCTACTGCCAGGAAAATTCTTTTTATGCTCCTTATATAAATATAGCAATTGCCCACATCTCTATATTTACATTAAAATGAGCTTTTACTTTTTTTTTTTCCTTTGAGTAATATCAGTTCTACTGTGCCTAATTGTGGGATATGTCGAAATCTCTAATCTTTATGTTTTACTGAAAACTGAGTGATTAACCTCTTGGCAAAGCTATTTGGCATATCAGGGGGGATTAAGCTGTTGACATAGTGCTATGGACAGGCCTTTGGGTCCTTGACTGGATCCCTAGCTGAGCCTTTTCCTACATGCCATGCTAAATGAACTCAGTATTGCTCCTGGACTTGGCTTTTCTACAGAGGTTTAACAGTCTGGTGGCGCAGTGTGTTCTTTCCTAAAAAAATGCCCAAACTGCACCTCCCATTTGTTCAAATAGCCTTTCCAGGTTAAATTTCTCCTTCTGGAGAGTCAGTCAAACCATATCCTGCCTGCAGTTGGTTATCCATGACTGGAGTACAGTTTAATAACTCTTTTTTTCTTCCCCCTTTAGCAGTAGTTCATCCCCTTCCCCTTACTGTAGGAAGTGGCAAAAAAAGTTTCCCAGGGCTCGGAGCAAAGTTAATCCAATAATTGTGGTAATTTATGAGTGGATGGTTGATAGCAGAAGATGTAATTATTCTTTCCCAGCATTAGCTAGCTCACTGTGATCAAATATGATTATATGTTATTGTTCAATGGATCATATGCTGGGCACAATGCACTGACCTGATGGCTGATGGCACTGTGCTCCTCAGTGGCATTACATTATGAATTAGATCAGTTCCTTATCTTGATTATCTAATCCCACAAATTCTTGTGAATACTTTAAAATTTACTTTTAAATAAATCCATGTCTGAAGTTTTGTGATGCAGCCTGAGGTTGAAGGGATTTTAGGAGTTTTCAGTCCTTGTAGGTACCTGTCTTTGCTGGTTTCATCCTGGCTTCTGTTTATATTTGTTGTCTTTATACTTTGATTTTAGCCCAACATTTTTTCCAACCGAATTGCCTTTGCACAAAAACTGAGAGTGATGTGACCTTTGCTTGTCAGCATGGGAGAGGGTGTAAATTAATTCATAGGCTTATTTTGTGCAGTAGGTTCTGGCCTAGGTGCTTTTATTGGAGCATCCTTAACGTCAATAGCTAAATAAGTCCAGGCTGGGTGAATGCTCTGTGTCCTTGCATGACCCCTGTACAATCCAGGCTACACAGAACCACTATCACACACTCAGAATCACCTTCTTGGCATCAGACCTGCTGACTGATTTATACCCAGTGCATGTTTATTGGTCTGTGCATATTTATGCATCTGTATGTTTTCATTTCAGGTGGATGTCCCCCTTAAATCAATATTTGATTAATGCCATGAGAACAAACCTAGAAAATGCAATGCCTCTGGGAAGTACTTAACCAGGCAATTTTACTAGTTATCTTTTGATGTGACTACAATAAAAAGCACAATAGTAGAAGCAGCTCTAATTTGCATTTAAGATCTGTCTTAAGGCAGATGGGAGGAAACCAAACCAAAAGCTGTCTGAGACAAGGCTTGAAAACCTGAGGAAAAGCATCCCTCAGCTTCAGAAAAATATGCCAAATTCAGAAATTTGGCATGTGTACAAATCTGCCTGAGTCTTCCCCACTGCCCACAGTCCTGTAAGGCAGACTGCCAAGCAGGGGTGGTCTGTTTAAGGCAGAAATAGGAGAGCAAGAAGAGAGTGCTGTGGGGATCCCCAGCTGTGGGAGTCATCCCAAGGAAAGGGAATGTGGCTGTGGGTGGGAAGAGATGGTGTGAATTGCCCACTGATAGCCTGTGCAAGACCTACGAAAGAAGGGAAAAAGGGAAAGAACAATCTGGGAAGCAGGGAAAATGTGGATGGTGCAGTTGGACAGGGAGACTGAGATAGAGCTATGGAGTAAACCCATTTCTGACCTCAGCCAGGTTGCTCTTTCTGCTCTCAGCATCAAAGCTGATTCCAGTACCCACAGACTGCTCTCTGAAATGTGTGGTAGTGGTGTTGTGTCCTGCAGAACTCTGCCCCAGTGACTGGCTGCTCTGCCAAACACCTCCTGGAGTGGAACAGATAAATCCACACTGCCTCCACTCAACTGTATGTGTGCCCTTGTGAAAAAACAAGTAGGTGTGTTTTGACACCTAGCTCTGTGGTTGGATTCATTTTCTGCTTTCCTTTACCCCATGGAGAGGTTTTGTGTGTGTTTGTGTTCAAAAATACTGCATTATTTGTTTGCTGTTTGTTGGAGTCCCTGCTGTGCTTCTCAAGTGCTGTTCTAGGTACAATTTCATTTGCTAATGAATTGCTTAGGTTGTGATAGATCTTAGTGTGCAAGTCACTCAAAGTGAAGGGTCAAGCTGTTGGTTTGTGGGTGTTACACTGTCAAGTGTCCTCTTAATCCAAATATAACCCAAAGATTCCTTTGGGGGTTGCTGCAGTGTTCAGTTTATCAGGGCAGCCCAGCAGTGATGGAAGTGAGTGCTGTTTTTACCCTCTTTTCATCCAGGATTTTCTGCTCCAAGCCATGTGCTGGATGCACTTCTAGATGCTGCTAGAGCAGTGATGCCTGAACTCTCCTTCTGACTGAAAGATAATCAGTAATCCCCACCCTTCTCCTTCCAGATATTATGCAAAGCTGGGGTGTGTGTGTGATTTGGGCTCTTCCCTGTCCATCTGGACCAGGGTGTTTTAAAAAATGCACTTTTCTAAAGTTTTTAAAAGGTTTTAAAGACCTGGTTATGAATGCACTGTGGCCTTAGGGAGATGGTTCTGCTGGCCCTGTGGTAGAGGGTGACCTGTGCTCCTCAGGATGGCACCACTTAATTTGGGAACTGAGTCCCTGATGAAGGTGGTAAAGTCTTTTCTTGTCTCTGCCATGACCAGATTGTCTGAGTAGGGAAAACGATGGAAGATAAGCTTGCACTTGCTCTTAGAAACCTACTTCAAAGAGTATAGACACTTGCAGAGCTAGGCCATGGATGTGTAAGCAGGAGTTTTAGTAGTGTATCCAGTGTTTCCCAACATTCCAGCCCTTTCCACAGGGTCTCTGTATTGTCTCTTCCTGAGAGCTTCCTAAAGGCTTCTTCCAGATGCAAAAGGTGATGTGGACACTGCTGAAGGCTTGTGGAAAAATCCAACTCAGATTTTTCCTAGGCTGGAGACTTTTCTCAGAGACAAACAGGAGAAGGGAGAATGAATTACACAGATCAACACCTGGTGTTGACCACAGAGCCGTGTGTCTCGTGATGTTCTGCAGAAAACATGTTTTCAAAAAGTGTTGTCTTCTTGGACCAATGAATGTTTTCTGCTTTGTTTTGCACGGTCTGTCTTATATAAATGCGATGGCTTTTCAAGAAATCGCTTCTTCTTGCTGCTCTGTAAAAATTGTATGTGTTGCTGTTCCTAATCAGACAGCAACAGGGTGAGGCCCTGCAGTCACCAGCTGTGTTTTACTTTATGTACACATGGGCTGCTGCATGTGCAGCTCCTGTGCCTCTGTGTGTGGGTATTAGGAACAAAACACTGCATTTTGGCAGTGTGTTTGTCTAAATCCTCCTGTTCCCTTTGTCTCACATGCTAGGAACAGAAGGGGAGCTTGAGGCTCCAGGGCTGATTTTTACATGGTGCTGTGAACTCTTTTTACTCTGTGTTGCCAATGGGTCTTGGTTTTGGTTTGGGAAGAATACTCACAAGAGTTTGTTGGTTTATGTAATTAGTTTAATCTCTGCTGGCAAGGAGACACAGTTTAGCCACTTGTGATCCTGAAGAAGGTTCTGATGTTGGCATCTGTGCTATAAAATAGGTCCCACACTACCTTCTGCTGTGGCTTTTGAGTTGCCTTGAGAAGTTTTTAACTGATGCTATCTAGATAAAGACATATTTTAAGGTAGCACTTTTTCTGTTATTAGCCCTTGACCTGTACAAAAATGTACGGACCCCATTAAGTGTGTTCTGTGTAAGTTAATATAGGAACTAACACGGCTCTTATAATGGAAAAATAGAAACTTTCTTCTGAGAGTTGTGCTCTACTGCCTTCTCTTATAGGCAGCACAGTGACCTGTGTAAAAGAGAAGATTATATTGATTTATATGTGGAGATATTGATTTATATTGTCATCTAGAAACACAGCAGACACTTCCAAACACTCCTCCTTTCCAAGATTGCAGGATTAGCAGGAATCTGGGGTGAAGCTGCATCTGAACTTCTGTAAGGTGCTGCTGGGAGTGGTTCCTTATTCTCTCAGGCACTTAAATGGAAAGGACTTTTCCCAGTTTATCACTGTGGTTTATATTGCATTACTGAAATACAGTTAACTACAGTAAGCATAATAATTTATCCTGTGCTAGCACCTCAGCCAGACCAGGTATTGATCAATCCATGTTCACACCAAAGGCTGTACAAGAAGCACACAGTGATGGAAGTCTGCACAGTTTTGCTTTTTCAAAAGCCTGTCATAAGTTTCCATCCAAACATTGCATTGGAGATCAAATTGAATTGGCACAGCGTTAATGTAATTTATCCTATACATAATGTGGTTATTTTCTAACACCAGCTTTCTTTAATTTGTGAGATTGCTGGTGTAATTTTATGTCTAGTCATGAGAGAGGCAAATTCCACCTGAACTCTTGAGTCTGCAAATGCCAAAGTGTGCTTGGGTTTCCCAGACTTCTCATGAGTACAAACTACCTTCCCAAGGAACTTTTCTATTTTGGGGGGAGTGTTTCTTCAGCCTTAACAACTTAGTAACTTAACAATCCCAGTTATCTTCTTGAACACATAATTGGGTTTAAGTGACTTTTGTTTAATACTGGCTTGCATCAGGCACTTTTCTGTCAGGAGGAAGGGACAATCTGCTGATGCAGATAAGGAAAACTGGCTCAGCCTTTGCCATGTTACGTAAATAGCAGATTTGTGGAGTTGCCCCAAGGAAGATAATTTGTATTGAATTGGGCAGTCTCCAATGCCTGTATTCCAGCAATTTGACCTCAAATGCACTGAAGTTGGTGGAGAGACTTTCCTGTGTTTTGAAGAGTCTGATCCAGACTCCAGTGGTGATGACCTTGGATTTCTGGGAGCAAGCACAGCTTTATGCTTTCATCTTCCTCTGACCCTTTGATATTTTGTTCAGCAATCAAATCTAGCCACTGTGAGAGATCATATAAATCAAATTTAGGAGCAGGATTTATACAGTTCCCACATATGTTGGCAAAATGAATTCTCAATTTTCTTATCTGCTTCTGACCACCACCTTTCCCCTTCCCAAACATTTTGACCTTCTCCAGTTAAGGAACCAAACTCACCCAGTGGCAACTTAAGCAATCCCAACAAATGATAGTCATCCTAGTTCTGCAAATCAAACCCTCACATGACTTGTTTCACAAGAATCCACCTCCCAAGATGTGTCTGAATTGGTAAAAATGGATAAATAACTTCAAATAGTGACATTTGTTGCTACCATTGTGTAGCTAAAACAAAATTTTGTATTAATTGACAAATGTATTTTTTTTTACTGAGCAGGCAACGTTTACAGCCTCTGAAAATTTATTCTGTTTATTTTCCTGTGCTTAGAAGACAACAGCAATTTGTATTCATTTGCATCTCATTTTAAAGGACAGTGATAATAAGAAAAGTTGTGGGGGGATGTGTGCATGAGTTTTGTGTATATATAAACATGTATATATATTTATGTACATATACATGTATGTATATGTACACAAATAAAAATATTTGTTTTCTTATAATGTTTGAAAGGAGATAATTGCTGCTGCTGGGATTTTACCCAGTTTTCACATCCTGCAGCTCTCCCTTGTACTTTTTTTTTTTGTTTTACATGCCTAAAGTTTTAAACTTTACACAGATCCTATTTATGTAGGACCAAAATAATTCTAAAGGTCAACAGACCTTCACCAAAAAAAAACGCTCAATGAAATTAATTGAGGCTAATGTTTTAACAAATATTGCTCATTGCCCAGTTCTTTATCAGAGCTATTGAGCAGGCAAGCTCAGTAAGCTCCTGGGGAAAAAAAGAATCCCAAATTTGTGTTTTTCCAACTAGGCCAACATTTTCAGTTACTGGGGGAAAAGAAAAGGTAATCTTTTTAGACCAGGAGCAAAAAATAAAAGTTAAGCATTAGAAAAAATTAAGCATTATTAAATATAAGTGCAGAAAGTGGACTAGTGTGGGTTGATAGATGTCCTAAATGAGTGGATTTAACAAGTGATTTTATTTTATCAGACTTTTTCTGTAGTGTGTGTTTGGTTATTAATAGTTAATAGCACACATAAGCTGAAGACAAATAGGCTTCCATGGACCAGTTGGTCTGGTTCTGAAACGTTGACTTGCTCATGCAATATTCATGTTTAATTTATAGGCACTTGCATCACCAAATGTGTGAGTTAAAGGGATGGGTAGGAATACACAGCAGTTACCACTCTTGCTGATGCTTGCCAAGATATTTTCCCTGTTTTGAGAGGCAAGGAAGAGACTGAGATAGCCAGGATGTCTCTCCACGATAGGAGAGGAAAGAGTGAAGCTTTCTTTTGGAACAGTAAACTCTGCTAAGCAGCAATCTCAGCAATAAAATGTTTCTTAGGCTCCCAGGCCATAGATTTGTACCAGGTTTTGATTTGGTGGTGAGATGATAAAAAAGCATCCAGGTGTCCTCCCTGTCGGTGGCTGTGGCAGAACAGAAGGGTTGGGATGCTTAATCTGGGCTGGGACAGGGAACAAGGAACAGGGATAGGAACAGGGATAAGGGGCATAAACAGGAGTAGGGTAAGGCTGACACTCCAAGTACCACAGATCTGCTTCTTGTGAAATCATCAGAAGGGCAACTTGTGGGATCAAGTTTAGCATCTGGCAGCATCCCCTCAGGTACCCCTTTAACTATGCTTTGATTGCACACAAAAAGAACATTAAACTCGCCCCTGTTCTTTTTTCCTCTGACACCAAGGCTCAAATAGGAATTGTGAATAGCTGTTTGCTAATGATTTCTCTCTGGAAGGGGTTCTTGCCAGTGCCAGGCACTATCCCTGACCTGTTATGAGTTGTTAGTCAGCTGTGACTCAGTTTTCTGAGCCCACTCACACTGATATCCTGCAAAGAGCTCCTGGGAATCACTGTGACTCAGGCTGAGCTGAGTACACCCCAGTGAGGCCATCAAAGTGGCATGAGTTTATTCCCAGTGTTTTCAGTGCTGTGAGTTTCTTTAGGCCTAAGGAAAATATGTACCCTGTAATAGTTCCCATGTCTTGCCAGAAAAGTTCCTTCAGGTTTTATGCAGCTGCTCCTAGGGAGGTGGGAATGTCATATCTGTATCACTCAGTCATTTCTTATGCCTCAATTCAGGATGTTGCAGGATGGGTTTGTGTAGAAATAATGTATTTTTTAAAGTATGTTTGAACTGGGCATATAAGCTGCTTGAGCAGATTTTATTGCATCAGTGATTTTTGAAGTACTGAATGGACTATGGTGGAAAACAACCAGCACAAGCAGTCAAAAACACCATGATGCTTACAGGGGCTCATACAAAGTCCCAGGGAGTTCAGTGTAAGTTTTGCTGCCCAGAGTATCTTGCTTTGGACCCATTTTTTTCATACTTATGTTGGAGTTTTGCCTCATAGTCCCATGGAAAGGAGGGACAGCCTTGTCCCTGAATGCATGGAGCATTAGATCTATCCCTGCAGGAGCACCCTGGGTGTTCTTGCTTCTTCAAAGGAGAAACAAAAGGTCTGTGGAGATCTGTCAGCTTGTGTTACACCCCCAGGTCGCTGCCTTTTGTCTGGGAGGTTTATTTTTGTGCACATATGAATTTATGGATACACATGTGTATCCCTTAGGGGAAGCATGCTTGCATTCCCATCCTCTGTGAGAGCCAGCAGAGCAGTGAGTCCTCCACAGCTGAACTGCTCTTTCTCTGGGCCATTGCTTGTCCATCTTTGTGTTTCTACCTCCTTGTTTAGTGGATTTTGGCTAATAGGAAAAAATACTTTGATTTATGCACTTGTATTTTTGGAGTATGATGGAGCCTGGCTCATTAGCCAAGATACAGAGCTGAACAACTCTCAAATCTGTTCTGTGCCCGAAGGATCTCCTCATTTTAGCAGTTCATTATAGTGTGGACTGATAGATGTAAATACAGAGGAAAATAACTCAGTTTGGTGATTTCAAAGGAGAGCAACACTGCAAAAAAATCTTCCTACTCCCCACATTCAACTTGAATAAATCCCACAGCTCTCAGGACCTCTGATGTTATCTCTGAACACAGTCCTGCTGCAGCCAGCAAATTATGAGGTTTGTGCTTTTTAGCAGAGATATTTCAGAAAAAAATCTCGTGGGAGGAAAAAAATTCTAATCCTGGCCTGTTTGCTCTGCTTCTGGGTCCAATCCTCCATCAGAGCTGTCCCATTAGAACCATGAAACCATTGCCCTACAGTCCCACAGCTTTCCAGGGGTAAATGAGAGAATGGCTCAGAGCTAACACTGATAGCAGGAGCTTGGGCTGATGAAACAGAGCTCCAAGGCATTTTCTGTTAGCACCTGAGAAGTAACAAACCCAGGTGTGCATTGAGCAAAGTGTCAAATCCCCTTTTTGTCAGATGTTTGAACGTGTGAATCTTTTTTTGTTTTTATCAGGGACACAGCAATTTGTCCCTGATTCGTGTATTGATTAGAAAATGAAGATGTTGGGAAGTGGAAAAGTAAAAAGGGCTGATTTCTTGGCTTGGCATAATAAAGGGAATATATTTCACAAGAGGCTAGGCTACTTTTATTAGTGTATTTAAGTAAGAAAAGAATACTATGGAAAAATACATAAATAAGGATGAAGTTGGCCAATATCTGTTTTCTGTTTCTGCCTTCCCAAAATGAATGATTCCTGTTATTTCTGGAAAACCTGCTGATTTTCTGCCACTCACAAAACCTTGTACGTAGGTAATAGAGTAATACAGCAGATTTATTCACACTGATGAGGACAGGTGACAGCACAAATGGGGCTACACAGGAAATCTAGAGAAAAACAGAATAATGATAATCCAGTGTCTCTTTGCAAAGCCTCATCTGATCCTCACTGCCCAAAGTGTAGATGCACAATACAAGAGAAAAACTTCACATCTGTTCTTGTGATTTTACCAAGAACAGAGGTTTCATGTGGTTCAGGGAAAGCATCTGGAAGAGTACCAACAACAAAATGCTGTTGGAGGGTATTTTATGAAAGATAATTAAATCCTGTTTTGTTCTTATGCTCCTCAAGTGTGTACCATGGGAATAGTGTACTATCTTTGGACAAAAAGAGATTTCTTTTCCCAAAAAGGCTCCACCCAAACACTTCTTAGAACTTCCTAACATCATTATTAGCTTTTAAGGAAACACAAAGCTCCCAGTGAAGCGTTCTTTGCACAGATGACTCAGAAGAGTTGGTTTCACTTTTGTTCTGTGCTTGGTGCTCATAAAACAGAGAACTTGATGTGACTTCCTCTGTGGAGCTCTGCTAGTGGTTGTTGTTTAATTCCTGAGCTAATCTGTGCTTATTTCAGTGCTGGGATTCCCCCTCCCATGTACAGAACAGTTCTTACCTATGCAGATGCTGTGCTGGGAGAGAAGAGGAGGTGACCAGAAGGGACTTTGGCAGTTACAAAAATTAAAACAACCCCAACCAACTCTGCTGCCTCCTTGATTTAAGAATTGGACATCTGTACCGCAAAGAATAGAGTGCAACTTGTGTTTGTCAAGTCTAGGGCTACAAGAAAAGAAACTTTTAAGTTATATATCCAAGATTAGAGTTTAAATGTCACTTGTAAAACACTCCAAATGTTGATCAGCCCCTATGTGCCAAACCAGATTGTGACACTATCCTGTAATTTTTGCTGAAGAGAGGGGAAAGCTCAGTAAAAATATGAGCACAGCCTGAACTTCAGTGCTTTTGGATATTGCTGTGCTTAGTCATGCAGTCTTATGTTTTGAGAGAGTCCTTGTGGTTAAATTATTATTTTATAAATTCACTCTATGTACAAAGATATCATGCATATTAATCTCCCGTGTTTAAAAAAATAAGAATAATCTAAAGATAATTCTCAAACCATGTATATAGAAGAATATTTTGATTTTAGCAACCTGTGGGTTAGACTATTTGAAAATTGTCTTGGATTAAGGTTTTTTTTGAAGGCTAAGTTGATTTCTGCTTCCATAAAATCTAAAACTGCTACAGGAGGCAGAAGCCAATTTCTTCTTTTCTTTGGCTGCTCCTGGTAAATGCTGCAGATGAATATATCTGCAGCTATGAATTTCAGGTAAAACTGCTCAAACATAATCAGCTTAAGAGGAGCTAGTTCCTGAAGCAAAATGTATATAGTTGATGCAGTTTTAATGAGTTAAAATATAATCAGTAATCCTTTGTTTATAAATTTAAGTTTTGCTTTGACAATATTTATACTATATAATTTAGGATTTAGTTAAGGCTGTGATTGGGATGCTTTTTTTTGTGTGATGGACTTTCTCTCTCCTTTTTTTTTCCTGCCACAAACAAAAGCACAACCCTCAAGCTTGAGCTGTTGTAGTGTAATTTTGAGACATCCGTTTGCCTTCCACTTCCTCTCACATTTGCAACCTTCTCAGAAGGTGGAGTAGCCATAAGATTGGTTTTGCTTTGATGTGAGACATCCTGCACCTTCCTGGCATCCTGGAAGTTGCTGTGAGGCAGAAGATGGAGCTGACAATATTTTTTTATTGCGGTGACAACAATCTTTATTTCATTTGCTGATGTTTAAACACTGGTAAAGGCACTTAGCCCAGGCAATATTCCCTGACAGTTTGGGAATTGTGCACGAGGAAACACAGCTACAAGGACATCTTCCCATCCATGCACACTGAGTGGATGCTGGCAGCTGTTTTATGTTCTTCACATGTCCTCTGCTCTGAGCACATCAGCTTGCTGTGTTGGTCAACATTCAGACCTGCACATGTACATGGTTAGCTGGATTTGGTGTAAAATATTCATGACAGAGCAGAGCTAGACTAGTTTTTTTTTTCCTGTCTCCATATTTTTGTCTTTCTGAGGTGTTTTTAAGCATTGTGTTTCCAGCTGTTCTCAGCACAGCTGGAGTCCAGGTGTGCTGTCCCATTCAGTGCTCCCCTCCTTTGTGGGAGCCAGGTGAGCTCACAGCAGAAACTCCAGAGCTCATCAGTGCTCTTACAGGCAGGTAGGGCTGTGGGAAAACTCCCCCAAGAATATTTTTGGATGGTGAAAGGATTATAGCTGAACTTGAAATATTTTTGTGAAATTATTCCAGTGGTGCAGAAAATCAGTTATAGAGGGAAAAATCCTGTGCTCATCCCATTTTGATGTGTTCTACTGAAACATCTATTTTCAGGATGAAATATTCCTCTTTGAATAAAAAATCTTTGGAAGTACTTCTTTCTATCATCTTCAAACTTCAATTCACAAAGGGTCAAGACAAGTCCCTCAGGGCACCACGTCTCCCCCTTTCCAATTTCATATTGCATGTGAAACTATTTCATATTTAGTATCTCAAACCCCTTTCTGGGTGGAATTCCCAGCCTTTTCCCACCTCTAGTCTCAAACCTGGAGGTGTGAACACCCCAGGGTGTGAATTCCAGGTACTACAAGACAAATGTAGGTGACAGTGGTGGTGTCTCATCTGCAAGAACACTTGTTGATTTAGCAAGTTTCAGCACTAATAAAATCTAGGTGATTTTAAGCTTTGGTGTCTTTTTGCAACAGGGTTTTGTATATAGTGTAAAACATTGGTGATTGTTCTTTTTGGGTTGGCAAGGGTTGACCAGTCTCTTGCATCTGTGTTCACCAGGAACAAGATACTGCCAGCTGTATTTTTTTATTTCATGAGTGAGAATACTAATAAAATCTCCATCCTTTACCTCACAATAATTTTGAGGGAAATTAGAAGCTCTTTGTTCATTTTTGGGACTAGTAATCCCCTTTCAGATGCACTAGTACTAAGCAAAATCCTTACAAGTTACTGACAGCTAAATCACACCAGTAAGAGTAAAACTGGGATGAGTTTTAGTCCTACACTAGTTGAAAGTCATAGTTTGTGTTTTTTTATTTTTTTTATCTCATCCATTATTTAGATTAGGTTTTGCATAAATGAAAGCTGTGTTGAAGAGCTTTTCTATGTATTACATCAAGGCTGAAGGTGTAAAACACATCTATTCAAAAAGGAAAGGCAACACAAAAGAAAAAGTATCTTAATGTTTCTGTTATTAGTGAGTCTCCAGGCAACTCCTGGCTGAGGGCAAAGCTAAATTAAATGATTGTAGTAGCAGACTGATACATACATATATTTACATACATCCCCCCCAGGAGCTGTTTTTAACACATGTGCATCTACCATACCTTACATCTGACAGCTTTATTTGAATCCAGGCTATTCATTGGGAATAAGCAGCTAATTAATTTATCACATGAATATCAAATATGCAATTAGTCCCAGAGCACTCAGTATTCCAGCCATTACCACTGAGCTGGTCTCCACACTGCCAGCAGTGACTGAGCAATGAGCCCCATTCAGTGCCTGACCTGCTGTAGAAAGACATAAATGGATTTGCCATATGCTGCTTGATATTGTACTTGTAATTCTTCCTTTTTTCTTGTGCCTGTGTGTGTGCAGTCAGCTAATGGGTTCTCTTCAATCACAGCAGTGTGAAGGAAGCAAAGGAGTGTTGAGGAGATTAGAGGATGCTGTAGGCACAAAGCCCTGAGATGAATATTTCTGTGTCAGGGCAATTCTGAAGAAACACACGTGGATTTATTTCTCTCACTAAGGCAAGACTGCAGACAGCAGGATCACAGTTAGATGTTGGGTGGAAAGCTTTAAGAGAGTAAGGAAGGTTATGCCTGGCAAAACAGATGAGAAGGGGAGGTGGCATTGTCACTGTCACTTGCTGGGGTTGGAGGTGACCACAACACCTGGAGATCACCTTGGGCACAGAGGGGAACAGAGGGAGATTCCAACTCTCAGGCTCCTCTCCACCACACTGGGGCTGTGTCTGCTTCTCCAAAAGCCTCACCACACTGGGCAGCTGTACTGCCTTCCTCCCCAGCAGGCTCAGAGATCAGACAGGCTCCTAAGCTGATCAGATGAAGCTGAAGCACGTTTGTTTACTGTAAAGTAAATATCATTACTGCTGCCCTTGAGATTTTGTAATTAAATACAATTTCCCATGCTGGCAAACCTAGTGCCACTTATAGAAATGCTAATTTTTGTTATTTCATGGCTAGCTCTGAAGGTTTAACCTTGGAGAAGACTCTGGGTGTTGAACAGTTTTAAAGTCAGGAAATGTTACTGTGATTGTAGAAAATCCTTGCAAGATGATGTCCAGCTCTGTTCTTTGTAGCTCTTTGGCAGTGTTTTACAGCACAGCCATTAGAAATTGTTTCTGTCAGAGTGGAGCATTAGAAGACATTGTTACACAGCACTGGAGCATTTGGTCATGAATCTTGCAATTTGTGATAGAATCTAAACTAATAAAGCATTAAAAACAAGGCCAAGAAATGTCAGTACTTTTTCAAACTCTTCATCTTTGTCTGAGGACATGGTTTTACAGGGGTGACGTGAGGTTTAATGAGGAGCGGGGATCTATCAGTGCTTTTTCTTCTATTAAGTTTTATTTAATGTCTTAATTTTGTTTAATGTCTGTGGCTTTTGATGGATGTTTTATAAGATGCTAAACTAATAGCTCATAAATAAAGCACAACATCCATTCTTTGAGTTTCAAAATGTAGGCCATTTTGTTCCCAGCATCAAGCTGCTAGTTGAAATATTAGTATGGAAATCAGTCCTTCAGATTAATCAGAATTAATCCTTCTGATTAATCAGAATCTGCTTCAAATAGAGCAGAGGATGAAATAGTGGGGTTTAGCTGAATCCAAGTCTGGGATGGTTGTGGGGGAAGGAGTTTGTTAATAGTCAGTATTAAATTCCTGAGCACTCCAGTGTTTTTATAAAAAGTGCCACACTGCACATGTGGACATGCTGTAGTGTCCTGAATCAATGTTGTGCATTCACACATAGCGGAACTATCAGTCAGCCTCAATGGGAGTTTAACAGCAACTTTTTTGTAGCTGTAATAACAGGTCTGAAAGCCAACTCTAATCTCTTAGGGTGTTAGTTGTAAACAAATGCCATTCTGCATAAAAATGCCTTTCCTGTGTATTTTTTTTCCCCCTAAAGATCGAAGGAAACGCTTTATAAAAACAATTCTCTTCACGCGCTTAAGGGACACTAATTGCTTTTAATTTCAGTGTGCGACGGTCCTTTGCCAAGGGAAGTATGCTGCATGGGCTATAAACCATTTTTATATCATCGAGGGTTTAACAGAGCATGCCTGGGGTTAGCTGAGCTGCCTCCCTGGTTCTGTGCTCTCTATTATCCTGCACCATGATTAACCATGCTGTGTTTCACTGCCTGATTGTGAAGGGCACCCAGCAAAGATCACTGAGCTCTTCTGTGCTGCCTGCCTCTAAGTAAAGATGTGTTTCTGTTTGCTCAGCCACCTTTGGAGCAGAGCACTGGTGTGTCAGAGGATGGTCACAGCCACAGTACAATTTACTATCTGCTCTTCTTTTCGTGTCCTGTTCCCATAGCAAAGATCAGTGTTGTGCTCAGCAGCCAGGGCCTGTGCCTCTGGAATTTGCTTTTTAAGTGCCTTATGAAACTGATGTACAAGTCTTTCCTGCCCTCAGCAGCAGCAGAGGCAAATATCCTCTCTAGAAAGATGACAGTGATTGTTTCCCCTTTTCATTTTCATTTTAGTTTGTGTGCAGCACTTGATTGACAGCATTGTACATCCACCATCCACAGAGCAGTGCTTGGGGTTGTGCTGCCTTTGCTCAGAGCTGCATCTCATGCAATTCAAGGTCAGCCTCAGCCCTTTCTACAAGTCCAGTCCATTCTCACATCTTCACATTCTTGCTCCTTTTGTTCCTGATCCTGCTGCTGCCTCATGGGCACCCCAAAAGTGCATCTCTGGATGCTCCCCTCTGGATGCTCCCTTCTGGAGGAAATGAGCATAGCCACAGTTAGGTGAATAACTGGGAACAGGTTTATTCAAGCTTGAAATAAAACCAACTCTCTAACCCTTTTCTGTGTAGACACTGGAGTAGCCACTCATGATGCCTGCACTGCTAGGAAGGTGCTGCTGGCAGCTTTTCAAAACTCACCCATCACATCCTTTCAATCTTCAGTGTTCACTGTTCAGGCTGCAGGCTGCTCCTCCTTTTCTGTTTGGAAATCTCTTAAGATACTGTAGGTATTGCCAGAAATGAATTATGTTCTTGAGATACTTGCTAGGCACCTTAGGGAGTGTTGTAGTGCATGCTCCTGGAGATGTTTTAAATCTACTTGCAGAGCACTTTGGAAACCAACACAGGGTTTAATTGTGAAGCTGTAGATGATGATTCTTTATAGATGATGATTCTCCAAACTGGCAAATGGTCCTGCCATCCTCAGGCAAGCCTGCTTCTGGTGAAGCATCTCTTTGATTCTTTCTGTGGAAGGCACAGACTGATGTCTGATCAGTCAGAAATCCATGTGGATAATTCTAAACCTTCAAGGGCTCGTTCTGGTCCTGACCAGAAATCAGCAAACTGAAATACATGTACATATTTGGCATTTTTATGTGGGGAAAATGGATTGTTGATGTCTTTTTACAAATAGGTAGGAAGTGTAAAGTGATTGTGCATTTACCTTTACCTGCATGAGATTCTTAACATCACTGAGCCATGACCCCATCCTGAAGACATAATTTTCTTTTTCTTCCAGCCCTTTGTCATCTCTTGTTACATAACTAAGTCAACAAATGAGATTACTATCATGAAAATACATTATCTACTCTGATAATATTGGCAAAAATGTATATAGGTCTGAGGAAGAGTAACCAGTTATGGCCAAGGATATGAATTCTGTTGTGCTTAACAATGTCTGTGATTAACTGATTGCTGTTTGAAAAAAAGATATATTTACATTGCATCAGCAGAATGACTTTAAAAAAACCGAACCTTTCCAAAACATGTAGGAGAACTGACCCTCTGCTATTACTTTCAGTGAACTCCACTGTCATTCATAACCTCAGCACAGATTATTCTGTTAAAATTTACAGACAACCAAAGTATTTTTCTCATAGTAATATTTTCTGGCTGCTCTTCAGCCTGAGTAGGATCTGAAGCAGTGACCAGGAGATGAAAGTCTCTCTGCCATTTTCAATCCCTGGAGCCATCTCACCGTTTTCTACATTTACTTTTCAGAAATTAATTTTTAAAAAAGCAATTGTTTCTGCAAACAGCCCTTTGAATTCCATCCCGGTGGCACTTTAGAGCATTATTGCAAATTATTCAATTTATATGCATAGTCAAGCCTACATTATTATCCCCATATTCTACTAAGGCAGGAAGAGATAAAAAAAACCCCAAACCCAACCCAACCCACACTGAAAAAAAAAAAAAAAAAAAGGACAAGAAAACAAGGGCAGAAAGCTGACCACTATTCCAGGAGAATATTTTTCACTAGGCTGAAAAAAATCCCTAAGCCCCCTTCATCAAGGTGATCTTTTTTAGAAAGTCAATGTGAGGAAAGATTCAAATGACTGCAGTAAAACTCAAAAGCTATAGTCTATTATGAGCACTAATTAATGCAAATATTAATGTTTTTGGCTTCAGATGAGATGATCCAGCATTCTTAAAAATTAATAGAAATTATTACAGAGACTTACTGTATATCTGAACATGTTCCAACTTAGCAGCTCATCATTATGCACAGAATAATTGTCTGCTCATTTGCATCCTGTGAATTTTAAGGCCTTTTAACTGCACATGTGACTTTCTCTTACAAGTTACTGTGCAGTCCAAGCTTGTGATGGCAAAGATGGAATAACAAGGAATGGTTAGCCCTGGAAAGAGTGTGAGGAGTGGCACCATTCCTCCAGTCAAACACTCAAAACACAGGGTGCATTTATCAGTGCCAACAGATATGCAAGGGTTAATGGCATCTTTTTTCAAGTGGACTCAATTAGAGAAACAAATGATATTTTTCACCCTTGTGCCAAATTCACTGTATGGACAAACTCTTTTCACTTAAGTGGTGAACATGGGGAAGCTGGATGCTTTTGGTTTGAAATATTGGAGCTTGCTGAGACCTGTGAAGAGACAGAACAAAAAACCACAGAACAGGAGGATTGGAGGGGGAGAAAATCATGGAATTGTGGAATATGCTGAGCTGGAAGGAACCTACAGGGGTTGTCAACCCCGGCTCCCTGAACAACAGAGCCCCAAGAGTCACAGCAATCAATGCTTCTGGAATTCTGGCAGGTTTGGGGCAGTGACCACTGCCCTGGGGAAATCCTCAGCCTTGCCCACAGAGGAGTGATTTTAGCAGGGTGTTCCTTTGGCAGCTTTGCTGTTTGTTTCTCAACACAGGTTTCTTGTGGGGAATGGGAAGCCAGGAATGGATCTGCTGTTCTCAGCTGTAAGTGCAAGGCAGAAATGAAGGATTCTGAGCTATCTGCTCTGCTGCCTGTGCTGTCTCTGCTCCTGGACAGTGGCTAAGAAAGGCCAGCAATGCAGACCTTGGGAGGTGGAAGAGCTGCTCAATATTTGCATCTCCTCTTCAAGGCTTGAGCCATTTCTGTGCAGGTTTTGTGGGTGTCCCATGGTCTGTGGAAGCCTGGCAGAAGGAGCAGGGATAACTGCCTCATGCTTACCCGAGTCAAAGGGACTGAGCTGTAAATTGCTCTCTACACCCTGCCCTGCCTTACAGCTCAGGCTCTTTCCCAGGAGGCACTTTGGAATTGCTTTTTGCTGCCTTTCTGATTTGTATTACCTAGAGAAGCTATTAATTATGAGTTGGTAAGGTCTCAGATGAGGTCTGGACCAGCTGCTCTGAAGACACAGATAAGCTGCCGGCTGGTGATGGCTCTTGGCTGCTCCTGACCTGGGCTGCATTTGGGCAGTTGCTTTGTTCTCTAATGAGCAATCCCACAAGCTATCCAGCCTCCAAAAACAGGCTTTTTGAAAATCAGAGTGTACTTCTAAGACTTAGCTCACACTGTTTATAGAGTTGATTGCCCTCGAGTTCACCTTGGGCCTAATTGGCTTACTGGCTTAATTAACAAAGTGCTTATTAATGTCTAGTGGCAATTAATTTTCAAGGGATTATTTTCTATTAAGATCATGAGTACAGTATTAACACTGTACAGCTGTGATCCTGCAGAAACAACAAGTACAGGGTTGTGGGGGATTTTCTTTTATGTGTTCAGCAAAATTTATTTATTTGGTCATACTGTGCTGATTTGCCCTGCAGTTATAATAATTAGCATCTGTATAAGGCCAAGAGCTGCACACTGAGATTAGGGCTTGTTTGGAACACTGGAATGATAGATTTTACTAGACTAGAATAAAATACGATGAGCTGATGAGCAAATAAATTACTTTTGTCAGAGAATGTGGTATTGCAATGGTGATGAGCCTGCATTTTGCAAATTCAAGTGCACTATTTGCTGTTTTAATATTTATAGGTGCATCAAAGTTGGAATATAGGCACCAGAGCCTGAGACCTAGCTATAATCTACAGGCTCATTTCATAACATGATATTTACTTAATATGTTTTAATGGCACAGTCTTACTGCCATGTGAATCTGGGAAAGGCCAAGGATCTCTCCTGCCCAGCATCAGCAGTAGCTGCTTAGAGAAAAAAATGTAAACCCACGGCATATCAAGATAAACCACCCTGACACAAATCCCATGCTTTTAGCTGTCTCTGACTTTTGGGACTTTCTGGAGAAGTGAAGCCTTTGATGGTTATTAGTTATTGACAAGCATTGCTTTTGTGAGTCTGTCTTGTTGGAACCTGTTTACACTGTTTTGTGTATCTGCATGTCCTGTCGCAGTGAGCTCCCCAACCTGTGCACGGCTTGAAAATTGATTGCCTTTCCTTTCTTAAAAAACATGTGTGTGCATTTTTTTTAAAGTGCTCCCTACTTCTTGCATTCAAAGAATCAGTGTGTGATTAATCATCCCTTGTTTATCTCCATCCTAGCTGCGACTGCATAGACCTCTCTGCCAGCAGCTCACAGGCAATTCTTTCTTTCTTTCTTACTTGAAGAATCCCTGTTGGTTCATTCTCACACTTTGCATACTTTTGCTTTCATTTTGGAGAATAGGATATATGATAAAGATGTGTAAAACAGAGTAGATGCAAATGCAAGTTTTCTTTAGAGAATCTCTGAACCACAACTTGCCAGAAGGTGAGAAGAAATGTGCTAGTCCTTCTTTTAGCTTGTTTTTCACATTACCAAATACTGATCACTTGCAGACAGAACCCTCAGCTGGGCTGTGGGATTGTGGATTGCTTTTAATGTACCAGTTCCATATTTTTTCTCTTTCTTCATCCAGTGGTTCTCTAGATTGCTTTTCACATTCCTTATTCCTGGTATGCTTGGAAATGTTTAGATCAGCTTTTGTATCTTTGTTCAATGGTTGAAATTTATCTTTTCCCCCATCCTCATTACTATAGACTTCTTTCTCTTTTCTTGTTTGTGCAAGACTTGTGTTCTCAAGTGTAATGTTTTACCACTAATACCTTCTTTATTCTGCATTTTACTGTGACAGCTTTTATTGGAGGGGGAGGTGGAAGGGAGGCATTTTGATGTTGTTAGGGGTTTTTTGGGGTTTGCCAGAAGGCTTTGAAAGATCTGACACTCAGTGAAGAGCAGGTCTTTCACTCTTGTTTTGCAAGAGTGAAACCCCTCAAATCTTTCTTTTCTCATGCACTGTGTGTGTGGCATTTTTGGGAACAGAAATTAGAAGGTGAGAATTCACCCCTCCTCAGAGCCACCACCACGTCTGAGCTGTGTAAGACCCCCTCATGCTCTGCAGAGCTGGTGGGAGGCTGACACCCTGTTCAGGATCTGTGTTGTTTTTCTGCCACCAGGGGAGTTTCACCTGGGGTATCTCCTTTTAAAAATTCTGTGGGCAAGTCATAGGGTGTTCCTGTGGCTGTGGCTGCCTCCTCATGGCATCTGTACCTTCAGCAAATAA
>JANRGV010000073.1:63907212-63927027 GCA_024734035.1 Alethe castanea
CTGCATGAAGACAAAGTACTTTAAAAATGTCAAAAAACTGTAATTTAAATTATTTACCGCAGTTGTTTATTTTTTCTTTTATTTTCTTTTTTTTTTTTTTTTTTTTTTGGAGGAGGAGGAGCTGAACTTAATGGTTATATGATTATGTCTTCTTAAGACTGGTGGATTTTTGTCTCAGCATCACTGAGTTTCAGCGAGTAGCTGAGGGTCTTTAGAGTTCACTTGTAGATTTTGGTCTTTACTGGAGCTGGGCTTGTGGCTTTTAGCTTTAAGCTTGCGGGTGTTCTGGCATTACTTGCATGGAGCATTACAAACATATCTGAAGCTGTGCAGCTGGTGAACAGAAGATCTTGATATGAAACCCAGACTTGTTGTGTGAACTGTGTGAACTTTCATTTCTGCACAATTCATTTTGTTCTTTCTACAAGTTTTGCAGGGTGTTGATTCAGGCAGGACTTGTGCCCTCTAAGTGTTGTGTTGATCTGACAAGCCAGACTTGGAAAAGAGGTGGTTTTACAAGGCTGATGGATCCCTTTGGTCTGTTCCCACTGTCTTGTTTGTTTGGATGGAACATGCCCCTCCAAGTGTCTCCCTTCCCAAGTGCTAAGGGGTGAGAAATGCATGTGAGAAAATGGGAATATGCTCTGAAATGTTCTTTTTTCCTCACCACCACACCCTACTACATCCCATTTCCTTCTTCTGGGCAGATCTACCTGGCAGGTTTTCAGCAGTCAGTGCCAGCTTTGTTAAAGATGCTGCAAGATGCCAAGAATACAATTCTAAAAACATCTTTGCTGGCCAGGGCTGTCACTGCTGCCAGTGCTGGGGTTCCTCTCCTGCTGATAAAAGCTCCTGGCTGATGAAGTGTTGACTTAGGAGCAGTTTGGGTGTAGTGGGAAGGGTGGCTCTGGCCATCAGGATGGCTCAGACAGTGGCTTGCACAGCAAATAAGTTAGCCCTGGGCAGTGGGCAGCAATAGATCAAAAGGAAGAGAAGTGCAAGGGTAAAGAGAGGTAGAGGTGAAAATCCCCAGAGCACCCCAGATCGTTTTGCATGCCCCCAGAGGAGCAGAGATTCTAAAACAAATAAAACTGGATGTGTAACCAAAGTGAGCTGCCAGCATTTCTGGATCTTAGGAAAAGTGCACACTCAGTCACACCAAGGGCTATGCTCAGCCTCCAAATGCTGAATATTTTATTTGGGATTCGATTTACTTTTTGAGGAAGCAGATAGGAAAGCTCCCATTGTTGCCTCTAGTTGCTAATTTAAACTGAGATTAAAGCAGGAGCATATCCAGCACCATCAGTTTGCTTTAAAACTTTGTGCATCTGGCAGTGTCTCCTGGCTGGTGCTGGTGCTCTCTTGGAGCTGAGAAGAATTTCTGGGAGATTTTCTACATCTGGCCAAGGAGTGAGGGTCGAGGGAACATCTCTGAGATGATGGGGAGATATTTGCCTTTCTTCACAGCAGTTATAAATCCATGGATACAGGAGGGGCTCTGAAGCACTCCAGGAAGCTGCACCAAAACTGGTGGAGGGAGGGAATTCTGCCCCTCTGCTCTCAGCTTTGCTGAATTAAAATACATGCAGGGGAAGGCTGGGAGCAGCATGTGAAGAAGCCCACACCAAAGTCTGAAAGACAAACTGCAGTACAGCATCACTCCCCCTCACTGCACAAAGTACATTATTAAAAAATTATGCTTTTTCATTAGAGAAAAAAATCTGAGCAAAGCAAGGCCACAAGGTAGTGAGCCAAAACAGGGCTAAACAACTATATAGAATCAGAAATGGGAAAGAAAAAGGTTGATTCTCAGAAAATACAAATTGCCACTGTGCAAAAGACATGGGGCTTTTAAAGCAAAGAAAATCAGCAAGATTACCTGGCACATGAATCTTAGAAAACCATAAGGGCTTAGGAACCTCAGCCAGGTTGTCCTGAGTCTAACCAGAGGAATGCCCTGGCTCATTAACTCAAAACCCATGAAGTACATGCTAATGCACTGGCTTGTAAGTGTTTATCAATTAAATAAACCTTGTGGATGAGCTTGTCAATAGATGAGGGATTTTAGCTTTACTATCTCTGCTCTGCTACTTGAATTATCTTGAACTTGTCTTCTGTTCAGGGTCCTGGTCTCCTGCTGGCGTTTGTGGCTTCCCACTGCAGATGTGAGCATCAGCTCAGGCTCATTGACAGCTGCTTTGTGTACAGGACCAGCACAATGTCCTCACTGAGAACAAACATTTCTGGCTCTGGGTTCACATCCTGCACAGCACAAACTCCATTTGGTAGCAGAATTTTCCTTCCATTATTAGAAACATAGAAATCTAAAAGTTTTGATTCTCTGGCCATCTGATTATTTTATTCTGCCTTGTTCTTTGTCTGCTTTGCACCTACTGAGAGGTCAGGGTTTATATCCAACAACTTGCACAAAGTAAAAGATTCCATTAAAGGCTTCTGACAATTCTTTTTTCACTTACCACATTTATTTCCTAAAGTGATTGCTATCTTTTTTTTAATAAGTTGTTTTTTTCTATTTATTCATTCTGCACATCTCAATAGCATCTTGATTTTCACAATCCCTCTGTACCATGTAAGTAATATGTAATTTGATGAGAGAACATTATTATCCACTTTCTGTTACTTTTAAACAGCAGAGTTTTTCTCTGAACATTGTGATGCTTTTTCCATGTTTCAACTTATTTTTTGGTTTTCCCCAGTATGTCCAACAGTATTCATTTAATCTTTTCTGTTCACAGTTTACCATGCAAGTAGCTAGGGAATGCATGATTCTAAATAAATTATACCATCATTTAAAAACATGGTTTCAAACTGTATGCTGTGATTTTGACAGGAAAACAGATAGCAAAACAAAGCAAGTGAAAGTACAGAGTGGTTCTAGTGTGGTTGGTAGTAAAATATTTCTCACTTTAACTAAAATATAACTGGTCTAGATTTTCATCCTCTTTTCCTTTACAGTCAAGGGGACAATTAGTGATTGATTAATCTGAATTTTCCTTTTTTTTTCCTTTCCACTTCATTTATGAAGAGAAGAATTTGGGTTAGTATCGAGCCACATTTTTTGTTCTTGTCCATGAAGGGGAATCTAAATGGCTTCTTTTAGGATAGCTGGCCAGAGTTAGGACATGCTATGTGCTACAGCATAGTTAGATCATTTTCCTTTAAGGTACCATGAGGTTTACTGGCAGGACCTGGACACTTCTTCAGGAATTCTAGTGGGAGATAGATGTGTATTGACTTTGCTTAGAGCACTCAGTGTTTGACTTCACCCACCCTCACTCCTTCCTAAATGACCAAAAGAAGGTGACGTGCTCTGATCCCATTTCCAGCCTCCATGCCCAAACATCTCTTATCCCCAGCTGAAGAAGTCAGTGCTTTCTTCAGTTCTGTCCTAAATTCCTTCCTCTATTGCCACTCTTGTCAGGCAAGATTTTATTTTTTCGGTCGTTCTGGGGACTTCCAGCCTCCTTGCTGTACAAGTGGCACTACAGCAGAGAGGGATGATCCTGCAGCATCCCAATGCCCCAGGGGGAAAATGGGCACAGGAGAGGGAGCCAGGGATACTCAGGGTCCAGGGAGCCCAGGGAAAACCCAGCTGCTGGCCTGGAAGTGCTGAGTGAAGCCTCAATTCAGCCACAATTCAGTGAGAACCAGGTAAAGTTTTACAGGGGGAGCAAAGGACAAGTCTTGCACACTTGAACCCAGCTTTTCAAATTTAATCTGCTCACTGCAGAGTTATGAAGGTACTTCAATTTTGTGAAGAGCAGTTATGAGGGCTCTTTTAGAATTCACAGACTGTTATGTGTTCATAAAGCTGTATCAAAAAACTTGTCACTGCTCATGCTTTCAAAAAATCGTGTCCTGAAGCTTTTTGGTGCTTCAGCACTTCCAGGTGACTGGCAAGGGCTGGGAGCACATGGCCTCACCACTGAGGTGCCTTTCACTCTGACTGGTTCTGTGTTCCTCTGAAAACGCTAAAATGTCTAGAATTCAAAGCCAGCAAAGCTGCAGAATAGATGTTCAAATATGAGAGTACCAAAAAAAAAAAAAAAAAGAAAAAAGTTTTGATTTTACCCCTGATTGCCATAGAAAACATTTGAATTTTTCTCATTTTCCAGTCATGCATCACACTGAATTTTGGCCACTCTTTGCTGTGGGGTTGTTCATATCCAAACCAGTTGGGCTGATCATTATTTGTTGGGCTGGCAGAAGGCTGATAGTGTTACCAGGATGTCTCAGCAAATGTTGCCAGGCCTTAGAAAACTATTAAAAGATCCTTATAACAGGCATGAAAAGGTTAAAAAAAGCAATGTCACCATCTGCACCTAAAACAGAAATTTTCCAGTTGACTTCTCAGTTTTCTCTTTTCCTCTGAAAAATATGAGAAGCCCAGCTGATTTCTTTGATGCCATGAAAAGAGATTCTTGCTATAGAAGTCTGCACTTGAATTACAGCTCCAAAATAAAAAAAAATGACAGCCTTATCAACTTGCTTGATGTGGCATTCAAACTGAAAGCTACAGCTTCCTTTTTCAAATCTTGGTGGTGAATTGCGTGAGGGGGAGAAATCTCTGCACTCATTGGGGGAGAAACTTGTGTCAGTCATGCCAGAGCATCAGGAAACATTATGGGATCTGGAGGAAATCTGCTGAAAGCTGCACACTCTCACTTTTTAAATACTTAGCTACTCTTTAGTGGTGTGGTCTGGAGATCTTTGAGTTCTGACTTAATTAGGGAAAAAAAAAAGCATAAATAAATGGTCTCGGTGTGGCCACGTTTTTAGCAGAGAGGGTTGCTTTAGTTTTCATGAAACATTAATTCCCCTTTTGTGCATTTTCATATTAAAACACTGATGAATCTGTATGCCAAAACAAACTGCCCTTAATTATTCATGATATATAATTCATTAGGCCCCAGAGGCAAACAGGAGAGCATGTGACCTGCATGTGTCTCATTAACATGTGTGAAATGATAATGAAATTAGCAACGGATGGACAACAAATTGGAAGCAAGTTTATTGTAACTGGAGGGAAAGAATTGCTGGAATTCTTTGCTGCCTAAATTTTTTCTGTTGAGCTTTTGCAGGATAACTGCAGTGAGCATGGCAGCCTCCACACTGTCCCCAAAAAAGGCTGCTGTGACAGGAAAGTGTCACATCTGTGTCTGTGCTGCTCTGCAGCTGAGGAAATGGCAGTGAAGCAGGTGGATTGCTTTAATTATGCAGAGGCTGGGAATGGCCCATGGGGCTTCTGGAGTGGCAATCTCAGAACATCCAAATAATTTCAGAAACATCCAAACTTGGAGCACACCACGTTTCTGGTCAACCTGCAGCGCAGTGCTGCAAGAAGCAGAAGCTGTAGGATGCTCCTGAAACCAACTTTTTGCAGATGTGCTTTTTCTGGTGATTGTTCAATGCTCCAGCAGCTGGAGGGGCACTGGAATGTTGGCACAGGATCTGCAGCACAAGCCTCTGTGGCTGGAGCTGAGTTAGGTTTGAGGTTCTCTCGTGTGCTGATCAAGTTATTATCTGATGATAATGTGGCCACACTCATTACACTCTCACTGCACTCATGTCTTCATCTTGAAACATGTCAAGCATGAATTTAGGACAGGAAACATAAGGGCTGGGATAAGGCTGGGAGGCTTTCATATAGGGATTGAGAAAAAAGGGGGAAAAAAAACTCAGGAAAAGCAAACCCTTACAAAACACAGACTAAGTTCTAGTCCTGTTGCCACTGTGTAGAAGCAGAGGAAATGTTTGTGTTGATCAGGGGAGACTTTGGAGTGTGTTCAAGGGGAACCTTTTGTCATGGGCTCTGGTACATCCAAAGTAGCAAAGGTACCCAGTTTTGCAGCACTGGAATCGAGACTTTCTTCTTTCCTGTCCATCATCCCAGCAGCTGCCAATCCAGGGTGCAGTGTGAGCTTTCTGGGAGTTTTCAATTGGCAGAGTCAGTTCAGATCATGACAATGCCTTGTGAGTGTCAGTCTCCTCTGGAATTAAATGCTACCCACGAGTGCTGCCTTGTTTTCCTCTCAGGGTTGTGAGTCCAGGGGAATATGGATATAACAATTCTGTGTGTTCTGCTCCCTGCCTGGGGCTGCCTAACCTCCTTCAACAAAGCCTTCTTCTGGAGGAGTGCAATTTCAATTATGATTCAAAATGATGATGGTGAATGAGCTTTCTTAATGCACAAGAGGCAGATTCTGCATGCTTTTATTACAGATAATTTTTCAGTTATGATAAAAGGAGGATCAATCATACTTGTAAAGGGAATATCATATTACTATGGTGTAATCCTCCTTTTATAATAGCAGAGAAAATACATCTTGTGAAAATCAAGTTAGTATTTGCCCAGTATTTAAAATAGTTGATATATTTATGATATCACAAGTATTCTTCTCTGACTTTAAAATTCCGTAGAGACCCATTAGTCTGCTTGGGTTCTTCTCCCAAAATAGTCCATGGCCCTACATATCTTGGACTCATTTCTGAAGTGGAGTGATTTTTCACATCACTAGAGAAGTTAGGAAATAAAAGGGTTTTCAGCCATTTTTCCTGCCTAGTGTTATTGCAGGGGGGAAATAAATATTTTACACTCTTGCCTTTCCATTCTCTTTTGTTCTAAACGTGTACCCATTTTTGAACACTTATTCTTTCTTATGTAATTTATTTTTCTAATTCTTTGTGATGGGATGTAGCTATCCATCACTTAGGGGCTGTGCTGAAAAGTACTGGCTGATGGCTGGAGAGCTCAGGTCACAAACAAGGTTCTTTGATCTTTATCCAAGGCAGAAGCTCTTTTGGAAAGCAGAATATGACTCTGCAGTCATGAAAAGGGGTTGTGTAGAGCTGGATGTTATCAATGGAGTAACATCAACAGTCATGTCATTAGGAGAGAGGGATATTTATCTTTTAATGAAACCAATTATCTAGTCAGTGAATTATCAGCTTTTTATGTATGTATTATCCATTTTTCAAGGTTTCTGTTTCATCTTAGGACCTCTTTCATATTCCTTTGAAGCTTTTAAATGTATATCCTTGGCTTGCTTTGCATCCCAGGTGTGACCAGGCTCTGCCTTGGGGAGCTGGGTGGTGGAGAGCCAGGAAGATTGCTGGTGTGCTGATAATGCAGATATGGAGGTCTGGGAAGGCTGATTTTTATATATATTTTTTTTTTTTTCTAACTGCTTGAAATGTATTAACAGTGTAACTTTCTGCATTTTGCTTTGCATTGAAAAGCGAGTGTTAAGGTACAATGCTTTTTAATGAATGGCAATTGGTTTTTTTTGTTTGTTTTGTTTTGTTTTTTTGTTTTTTGTTTTTTTAATGTGCTCTAGAGGTAACAGATTAGCCTGGAAAAATACCCACTTTCACTCCTTGCTCCAGCATAGGGTAGCAGGACCAAGGCATCAAGTGCTGTAGAGGTCCTGAGAGCATTTATCACACTCAATACCTTCCTCTGGCAGCCCTGGTTTATTATTTATGGTTTATTATTCTGCACCACCCAATGAGCTTGTGCTTCCTGCAAACTTCCTGTAAACCAGAAGGTTTTACCTCTGATTTACTGACTCTCCAAGTTGTTTTGTCTCTCTGAAGTTGTTTTTCAGCTGACTGAGGTCCATCCAAGGTCCCCTGCTCAGGACAGGTGTCCCACTGCACCATTCAGCTGACAGATGTGGCATTTTCCACATGTGGAAGGGGTTGGGATGGGTTGATTTTGCAGTCCTTGTGGAAAACTCTGCTGCTTTGGACCATGTTTTTAGTCTCCAGTCACAATTTTCTGTCCACTTGAGTGAATGGTTTTGGAGGGGATTATTGAGCTGGTTTTTAGGGAGTTCCTCAGTGTCTTGCAGCAGCACACCACAGACATATGGGCCCTCTTTTGTTTCGTATCACTTGGGATATTATCCCATTATTTGGACTGAGTGTGCTGTGGAATCCTCTTGCATCCAGTGAGGGCCCTCTGCTCAGATGTGAGCTTTACTATCCAAGCAGTTCTAAATTCACTTTAGAGAAATAGAAATGCCTTCCTGACTTACCAGCAAGTACTAGGAAACCAGGGCTAGTGAAGCCTTTGTCAATGTTTTAATTTACTACAGGCAATTGTCTGGAGACCAGGTGGTGACTCTGTATAAAGATGGATCTGACAGCTCCACATAAACTGTAGATAATGTTGGAACTTGAGATGTAGCAGTCCTATAAAGTGGATACAAAAAAATTAAACCCTACTGCCTCTTATGGAGTTCTAGATATGCTTCCTACTCTGTTTTAGAGCTGTCAGCTTACAATATATCCTCTCATTTAAATTCAGCTGCTTTTCCAGTCAGTCTCTCCTGTGCTCCCAAGGAAGACAGCAGAAATTTGTGACAGTTCTGTCTGCCTCCTGTCATTCTCCCACCACTCTTACTACACTTCCCACTTATTTTGCCTTCTAGAGAGTAGTAAGTTCTGGGAGGGGAAAAAAAAAATAAAAGGCCACCACCAAAGAATAAAGGCCCCCACAAATCTAACTTACAAGCTCAGTTAAAAACACTTTGCCCTGATCTATGACTTTCCTTTGCTAGGATTGTACCTGCAACATTTCCTGCTTTTTGGATGTGTTGAGCACAGCACCCCTCAGTGCTGTCCCTGCATTTTTTACAGCACAGCCTTTCCATTGCACATCACCCTCTGCTGGGTGTTTTCTGACCTCTGTGCCTCCAGCCAGGCTGGAGATGAGTTTCTTGTGCTGATGGCTCCCATGTCACCTGTCCAAACTTCTATCAGTAATTGATTTTAGTACCTCAAACAGATCAGGAAGGTGGTTTTATACTGAGCTTCATGATAATTCCTTTTCCAGGAATTTTTTCCTGATAATTCCTTTTCCAGGGCTCCTGGTCAAGTCCTCACTTTGCCAGACAAGCCCTAAAGCTGTGGCTGAAACATTTTTGAAGCTGTTATAAATAAACACCCGAGGTATGTTTTGTAAATTATGTTGTTGTCTCAGTGGGCAAGGATTTTATCACACTGAGCTCAAATAAGATTCAGTGAAGAATTCAGGAGTGCAGCTATAAATCACACCTTCTTTTCAGGGGAGGAACTGTTGTCTTCTGCACAAGAGTGCAGGTGCTTCAGCAAAGGGCATAATTTTACCCACTGAATTTTTTTGGAGCTGCTGCTTCCTTGAAGGGCAAGGCTGGAAACAAAGGTGTGAGACCACGAGCTCCTGTGATCTTCCTCATCCTTAAGGCAGCAAATTGTGCTGCTTCCCATAAATCCCTGAGCCAGACTTGCTTCTTCTGCATGTCCTGAGATTGAGGTGAGACTGACAGCTCCTGCTTCCTAATCTTTTCTCCTTTTCCTTTCTCAGAGGGATTTCCTATGCAGAATGTAAACAGTCCCACACAGTGGCACAGGGCAGGTGTGGAATGGAAGTGGGAGAGGAGCAAGAAGGGGCTGCTCTCATGGGGAGTGGGCTCTGTGTGGAGACACAGGCAGAAATCCCCTGTGATAGAGGCAATGAGAGATGGATTGAGAGGTTTTTGGGTGAGAGAAGGAGAGATGGAACTGTAGAGTGTGCACTTGTGGTGTATCATCACCTGCTTGGAGATTTCTGTGAGAGGCAATTGCAGTTACCATGTGAGAGAGGGAATAGATAACACTTTCAGAAATAATTGCAGAGTGTTTCATTAGCTGTTATTCAAATTATGTTATCTTAGCCTTTGTGCTTCATTAGCTGACAGCTGCTAAACAATACCCAGAGAGCTGAGAGGGGAAAAATACAGGGCCAGCTCTGGGAGTAATTTAACATCTTACATTTAATTGGAGTGCTCTGTGGGCTTTTTCCCTGGGAGGATGGAAGCATTTCCCCTTCCCCAGAGATCTGCAGGAGCTGCAGACATCTCCCTGCAATCCCAGTGCTTTGCACAGATGTGCTTTGCACAGATGTGCTTGGGGTGTGAGGAACAGGATTTCCCTTTCCAGAGGGGATTTGGGGTGCAGAATGGGAGGCGAAACTGGCACGTCCTGGTTGTTGCTCCTGGCTGGAGGGAATGGGGAAATCTGGGTGCCTGAACCCACCCCTGACCCCTCTCTTCCCTGGGAAGTCTCCTGGAGCCTGGCAGCTCTTGGTGGCAGTGAGTCTCAGCTGGCTGGTGGCTCTCCTGAAGACACAGCTCAGGCTCAACTCCAGCTCTGGGAGGGCTTTCAGAGGGAGCAGGGATGGAGACAGAACCTGAGTCTGGGTGCTGGGTGTCCTTTTTGGGCAGTACTGCCAGGGATTTGCACAAAGCCAGCTGCCCCTCAAGCCCTGCCAGTGCTGCCTGCAGAGAAGAGTTGTTTCCAGGGCTCTGAGTCTCCCAGACCATGCCCAGCTGCTGTCAGTGAGTTTTCCTCTCTTGCCATTGATATCATTGCTCTGACAGTGCTGCTTTGCTATATATTGGGCTAAAATGAAGGTTAGGACCTGTGATAAGTCACCCTTAAGGGGAAGGAAGCACCATTTCAGTATCTGGGGGAAAAAACCCTCGAGATTGAAAACAAAAAAGTGAAATCCTGACCCTGCTGTAAACAGTTCTACTACAGGCTCCAGAGCATCTTGGGTTACACCTATTGCCCAAAACAATATCAGCTCACCTTTGCTCTTCCTTTCTGCAGACAGCTTCAATCTGAGTCTACTCCTCCAGGCACGTCTAGCCCTGAGCACACACCTTTCCTATTAATTACTGATCTGCTCAGCTTTCCCCTGGTTTGGGGTTGTGGGCTGCTTAAATAAATAAGATGAAAATATTTTGGCTAGATTGAAATTAATTCAGAGCACAGACTAAAGCAAAACCAAATGCAATTTAACTTGAGAAAGCGGTGGGAAACTACATTATTGCTGCTGTCTTTTGTTAATACTGGTGAACTCTTGTGCTCTGCAGTATTTCTTTCTCCTGCTTTAAGCTTCAGTGTTTGCTTTCAGTTCCTTATCTATTTTGCATTTGTTTCCAATATTTGTCTCCCAGTATTGTTGATGGTTTCCATTTGAGAATCAGATGTGAGGGGAAACAAAATGCCTCTGATATGGCAGCCACAGTGGGTTTGAGGAGCACCCTCCCCTCTCACTCCTGCACTGACAGGCACTGCATCACCTCAGACCCTCCCTTGGAGCCACCCTCTTCTTCCTCAGCTGCTCATGGTCCCAGACAGTCTTGCTTTTTTTCTTGACCCTCCTCTTCTTCCACACGTTCTTTTGTGGGGGAAAAGTCTGCTTGCTTGGATTTAATCACCAAGATGAGGAGACATCACTCCCTGATATATTCCTCTGGTGTGTCTTTGTGATTTCTCCTGCAGTACCATCTCAGTCACATGCAGCTAAAAATAAACTTATTTTCCTTCTCCTCAGCCCTTTCCACTCAACCTGAACTGTGCTGAGGAGATGAGAGAACAGGGAAAGTTACCTCAATTTCTGAAAGCACTGAATTGTATTTCAAATAAACATAAGATTTTAAAGTTTCATGAGCAGGTTTAGACAGGACAGCAGAATTCTTGTGCAGCCTGAGAGCTCCAACCAACCCTTTAAATGTCTAAGAAAAAATCCTGGAGCACTCACTGCTGCTGGCTAAATCTCACATGGACACCAATCTTTGAATGGACAACCATGGTCATGCTCAGTCACCCTTTCCTGAACCTCTGTGAAAAAAAGCAAAACTGCCAGAAATAAAATCCATCAGACAAAAACACTCTGTAAGCACAGCAACAAACCCTCTTTTCTGAATAAGTGAAAAATCTCCTGAATTTCAGCATTGAATGGGTATTTGTGTAGGACTTGTGAGTCAAGAGAAGGGCAGGGAAATGGGAAGGAGAAGGGAAAGGAAAGAAGCCTGGGCATGTGGGCAATATTTTCCAGTTTGGTCAACTGTGCATATATTGTCAAGATCACATTACCTTTTTTTTTTTTTTCCTTTTTATTACTTAAAAAAGGATTGGAGCATGTCATTGAAGCTATTTCTACTGTAATTTTGGAAGCATAATGTATCCTGCAAGTCAAAGAAGGGAAAGAAAGTTTAGTTATTTTATGACTTTGCTGTCTATTAGTGGTTTCAGCTCCTGTGCCCTAAGAGAACCTGGCAGATCCTCAGCTGTGGAGTCTTTCTGGCCTTGTCTGTGTGGACAGATATATAAATTGAGCTCCTTTCCTCCATATCCTGCGGGGCCAGACACTCCCCAGTGCTGTCTGGAAGCCTCTGCTGCCTTAGAGGCACTTTGCTGCAATTAACATTCAGCATTACCTCTGCACCCCTTGTTTTTCTTGTTTTGGGCACGTGCTGAGTTGAAAATGTCCCATTTGAGATCTACTCAGTGCTTGCCATACCAGTCACAAACCTCTGCTGGGATTTGGTTTTAGTTTTCCTCTTGGTGATATTTGGCATCTATCACAGAGCTTTATATTGAGCTGGATGTTGGTTTGTTGGGTGGGTGCTTGTTTTGCACCTCCTGCCTGTGTAGCAGTGCTCTTGCACTGGATCCTTCTGTCATGCATGAATGCCAGCTCCTTTCCCAGCCTGTTTCCATGGCATCCCAGGTCATTTAATAAGGGAGAAGAGGACATAAAAGGGATATATTTATATTCTGTTAACCCCTTCAGGAGAGCAATGTGAAAGGACTAAGAGAAGGAGGAGGTCACTGTATTGGATTCTTGGCTCTTCCATTGCTGTTTTTGAGATGGCAAATGAAGTGTCTCTCCCTAGGTACCATCACCACAGGTAGCCAGGCTCTCTGCCCCCTGAAAGATGGCAAGGGAAGCCCTGGGATCAGGAAATGTGGGGCCACTGGGCTTTACATCACACTAATGCTTTCATCCTGCAGATTACCTGGGTGTTTTTATTTTTTAAAGTTACTCCTTTGCATCATTCTCTCTAAAACAATCCCCCATGTCTTCCCAGAGGATCTGCTTCTATCTATGACTGGCACAGGCAGTCACATTTCTACAGCAGCCTGGGATACAGGAAGTTCAGCTTGAACTGCCTACTGGCCTTATGTAAGGGAGGCAAGAATTGAATCTTCATAGTTGGGCTGAACTAGGAAAGTACTTAAAATAGCAGTAAAATCTCTCTGTGTGCATTTTAATTATTAAATTTTGTCCTTCTGCAAAGCAGAGTAATTTCTTTTTGGGATAATTGCCTTTTTGAAGCAATTTTTGCATTAAAGATTCACTGGCTTTTCAGAAGATGCTTCTAAATGCTCCTTATTAAAAATTTAGCTTGAGTCTTGTCTTTCCTCATTCTGCTTTTTACTTGTTCTTACCCACAGAACAGGAGCCTTCATTCTCTTCTAGCCTGATCTGTGTTGCACACACTTGCAAGTTAAAAAAAAAAAAAATAATGCACATCTGGTGTCCTGTAAATCCAGGGTGGTTCAGGGATAGCTCAGTTTGTGTGACCTGCTGCCTCACAGCCCAAGCTGCCACCCTGCAAGGCTTCCCTTCTAAATCACATGTGCTGACTTCACTGCACCCCTTTTTGTTTCTGGCATCTCACAGGAAAAAAAAAAAAAAAAAGAAATATCTATGGAAGGGCTCTGATCAAATTTCCCAGTTTATGCTTGAATGTTAGTCAGCAGCTCAATCTTTTCTGAATCTAGGGATGGATTTGCAGTCTCTTGAAGTAAGTCTTGGTCTGTCTTTGCCAACATTCATTGATTGCTGCTGATCTCACCCATGGATTCTTGCACATCTGTAATGGTTTTGAAATCAAAACCAGTGAGAGACTCTAAGCCAGAAATACAATTTAATAGGAAAAAGATAAAAAATACAATACATGCAATAGTACAAAAGGAAAACCACTGACAGAGTCAGAACACAACCTGACATCCCGCTAGTTAGGGTGGTGGTAGCAGTCCAGATGAAGTGGTTTTTTAAAAGCAGTGATCCTGGTAGCTCTTGTCCTCTGGAAACCAGTGGGTAAGGGCTGCCTTGGTGTTCCAAATCTCAGTTTTTTTATTTAGGTAAGAAATGTTTGGCTCCTCCCCCTGGGTGGAGCATCTCCCAATGGGATGATGTAATTTTATCAGTCATGCAGTGGGTCTCAGTGGCCCATTCACAGAAGATTTCTTCCTGGAGGAAGAATGGGTTGTGGGAAAGATAAAGAACCCTGCCCCATCTGGTTTTTAACAGATGGCCCATTAGCAGAGGATATCTCCCACAGAGATAAGAATCACTGCCCCATCTGGTTTCAGCAGATGGTGACAGAATACATACCTTTGGACATATCTTTACATTGTAACCTAGGACATGGGGTGTGCTGTGGATTCTGTGGGCAGGGAGGCAGGGGGTGCAGGCAAACACACCCTTAAGTAGCTCCGTTTTCCCCTTTGTACAAGAGAGCAGAGACTAGGGTCCTTCCCTGCTGCTGAGGGAGGATGAACAGAGCTGGGAAGGGAGCAGTGTCTTCCTCACTTCCCAATGGCTTCACCTGCACTGCTCAGCAGCTCAATGTCCAGCTCTGCAGCATCAATCTCAAATTACAAAGCATTTCTAATGCACAGGATCATAGAAGTCGATGCAAAACCAACTCAGTCCTGAAGTTGAAGAGAAAAAATTCTGGCAATAATGGAAGGACATAATCAGTATTATTGTCATAAAATGTCTGTAGTTACTACACTGGCAATTTTTCCAAATGGGTTGGCTTAGAGACTGGCCTCTTTCACTGATTACTAAATTATTTTCTTTACAAAGGTCTAAGTGGCTCTGCTTTCCAGATGAATAGCCTGAAGCCACTTGGTTCAGAGCTTCAGTCCCCTGAGATTCATCTTGGACTGTAAAGAAATGAGACAGATGAACACTAAACTACTCTGTGTACAAACTCAGCAGTGGCTTGGCTGATGAGAACACTTTGTGTAAAGTACTACTGAATTTAAAATAAAGACAGAGGTGAATTGAAGCTAGTTAAAAGTTAGAAGTCAGAAGCAGTATTTGACAACAAAGCATTTTAAACCAAATAAAGCTTCCTGAAGAGAATTTTGGCTTCACCACATCTCACTTCATCTGGGAGAGCTGCCTTGCCAGGCAAATTAAGAGTAGTGTGCTGGAACTGGCACTTTCCCAACCCAGGCACTGCCAGAATTCTGGAGTGCCCTGTCCCCCTCTGCCTGCACCCAAGGAGCAGCAGTTTCTTTATTTGAATATGCAGTTATACATTTGCCCAGCACTTGTTGAGCAACACTTACTTTTTTCTTGAAAGAGAGCACCTGAGCTGAGGGAGGCGAGCTCTCTGCAGCCACTTGCACATCTGGTGGGTGGGGATGCAGCGCTGCAGGCAGGGACATGAGCAGGGACAGGATCTCACCCAGAACCACAGAGTCGTGGATTTCCACCAGCCCTTGCTGACATGGAACAGGATCTGGGCAGCAGAGCAGAAAACAGGGAAGTTCAGCCCCTCTGGCAGCTGCTCCAAAGGAGATTTGAGGCCTGATGAGGTGGGCAGCTTTGCTGTGCCTGTGGCTCAGCAGGTATTCAGTGAGCTCTTCTCAAAGCACTCTGAACCTGTGGATGGCTCTGGGCTGAACTGCTCACTGGGGAGGAGACTCAAACACACCAGGGAGACCTCTGGGGAAGAGAGATAGAGAGAGAGAGAGAGAGAGAGATGAATGAAAAACAATGTTTATCCTTGAAATTTAAATGTCTGTGGCTTTTCGAGAGTATGTTTAAAACGTCCCAATTAAATTAGTCCATTAGACAAAATCCTATTAATTGGACAGCTTGGTCAGCTGTGGCTTACTCAGAATTTGTTCTGGTTTAGTATTTTATCATTAAACATAGTTCTGAGTAATTCAAACCTCACAACACCAAGAAAAAATTGCCCATAATTAACATCTTCAAGTGCGAGCAGTTTTCATCCCACAAACACCAACCAGAACTCATACAACTCTCCTCTACTCTACTTCACTTGTTTATTTAGTCTGGTTTATCACTGAATTTCTTCTCTGGGTTCCACTGATGCAAACTTGCACTGGTTTGAACAGCTCCTCTGCAAACACAACAAACCAGCTGCATACAGGAAGGTTTAATCTGTCACCAGAGCTGTTCAGCAATCAGATCCTTCAGCATTAGCTTTGTTAATTAAAGTAGCACATCTGGAAAATTAGCAGAAGGGAATACATTGGCATATTTCTGTGCAAAAGGGAGAATTTATACTTTCAGCAGTCACCAGTGGACTGAAAAAAGCCAGTATAGCATGACATATGGTGTTGCAGCATACTTGGGCTAGAAAGGCAAGTAATATGAGTAATTTAAAAACCAGAAACATTCAAAAGGTCATTAAAAAGCTACTAAACCTCACCAAATCAAATAAATACATTAATCAATTAAAACCTCTAGGAAGCATCCTAATTGAATTTTGCTGTAGTAGTGTCACATGGCTGTGGAAACTGCACTTCAGTAATCCAACCAAAAATTGGCATGTTCCTATCCCCACTTATTCTCCCTGATTAGTGAAAAATCAGAAGGAAATAAGAAAACAAGGTGGAGGCATTCAGGGAAAAAAATACTAGCAGTTAAATTTCGTTGTGTTCTTCTCATTCATGAATCTTAAACTCATTTATCCAAGACAGTGGATGGCATTCTTCTGCAAGAGTGAAGTGTGGCCATGAACCACTACACATATCACAGGCAAAGGGAGTTATCCAGCACAGGAGCCTGGGTCAGGGAAAAGCCTGACACTGAGGAACAGAGAATCTCTTGCTCCAAAACATCTCTACTGCACAGGCCAGGAAAACAAATGGCAAATCTCCCCAGGGCACCCTACAGCCTCACACAGACCCCAGAGCCTGGAGCAGCACCAGGAATCCTCCATGCAGAGGCTGTGCAGGAATCCAAGAAACTCAAAATCTCTTCTCAGGAGCCTCCTGTGATATCCAGCACAGCACAGAAGTGCTAAATGAGAGGGGGAAGGAGCAGGAAAAGCAGCAGCAGCACAAGGAAAGCCATGAGCAGATGTGTGTTGGCTGCAGCAGTGACTGCCCCACCAAACCAGCCCCAAAGCAGGGTCAGCAGAGGAACAAGAGCTTAGGGGAGGCACTGGCATCTGTAAGCATGGAAAATGGGAAAATTACCGATGTAACTGATCTCAGCTAACCCACAGACCTACGGTCATACACACACCAAATATCAGCCTGTCAGTGCTCTTCAAAGGGGAGAGGAAGTGAAGCAGGAGGCACAGAAGATTTGCACGTTTTTTGTGTATAAAGGGATCCTGTGATGGACCATCCAGTGCAGGTTTTTTGCTCTGCATACTGTTTGTTTTCAAGTACCAAAACTGTTCTGTCTATAAAAAGTCCTTTTTGCAAGTGACTCTGAGCTGGTAACTCTGCTTTACCCAATATGATGTAATTTATACTGCACAAAAATGACAAACCCCAGTGAAGACTTTGCCACGCTACAGTCTGAGTCCCAAGGCACTCATCTTGGTGACTCTCTCAGCAGGTGACAGTCACTGAGATGAGCCCAGAGGACAGACTGCAGCAGCTGCTCTGAGACTTGAAGAGTGAGAAACCCCCAGCCTTACACACTGCACAATGCCTCCTCCTTTATCTTTTGTAAAATGACCTCTCAGGAAAGCAATTTCCAAAGTGACTAGTGTTGCTGGTGACACACAGCTAGGGGAAATAGAGAATTTACAGTGATTAGAATAGATCAGATTTATGGGCTAACAGGACAGGCGATGCGTGAAGCAGGGAATGAAATGTAATGAGGCCAAGAAAAAATTAAACACATGCTCTATTCCAACCTAAACAGCAGTGTACAATAAGACAGGAAACACAATCTAAAACAATTCACATAATGTTTCATAGCAGTATAAAGAAAAAGCAGAAAAGATCTTGCAGCTCTTACAGACTTCACAATACAGAGAACAAACCAAGGGAAGACTGTAAGGCTGGTTGAAACATCCCTATGAAATGCACAAAAAGCCTGTCAATCTCAGGAGCATTTTTGCCACACTGTGGCAAAAAATGTGAGACACTGCCAAACAGGCTTCCAGAAGGTTCAGTATCAGTCCTGAAAGATTTCATAGATACCGTGTTATTTAGGCAACATGAGCATTTTTGCAAAATTAAACCTACAAGTTGCATTAAATCATCCTAAAGCTTGCAAGATCTGGCATGTGGCAGATAAATGCAACAGAGAAGCTGTTTCTCAAAATGAAAGCAAGGAATAAAACTGGCCTAGAGGGGAACAGGAATGAGAAGCCAAGAGTTTGAACTGGTCCTTGAAAAAGCCTTGGTGGTCTGGTAGTGGGGCTGAGTCACACTGAAGGAAATGCTGTGCCAAAAGATGTTCTGGGTTCCCAAATACTGCTGGAATATTTTAATGCAAATAACTTATTTACCGATAGGGATACCCTTAAAACTGTGAAAATTTTCTTTGTGCAAGGTTTAAATTTCTACTTTGAAAACATTTACCTACATGCTTAACTTTATATGTGTTGACTAGTTAAATCAACTGGGATAATCACGAGCTCCAATCTAACATGTTAAGCACTATAAAAAGCAAGGGGATTAGCAGGTTGGTATGTTTTTATCTGTCTTTGGTTCACTGTATATTATTTGCAGTTGTACTTGGGGTAGCAGGAAGAACTGAAACTCTCACAAAAAAGAGAAAATGCAAGATTTTAAAATACTATCAGATGGAACAAAATTTTTCTTTACTGGAGACCAAACAATTTTAAAGGCCTTCTGTACATACTTTATTAAAGCATTTCCTCCAGCACAGCAACTTCGTAGCTGTATTCTTGACTAGCTTCTTGATTGGGCTCAGAAGTAAAATTATCATTCAGATATTAGCAGTTTTGTGTTCAAAGTTAAATCTATTTTGAAAGCTTAAACAAAGTCAATAAATATTTAAATTAAATGTAATCTGCAATTGCTTAGTGGTTTTAATTAAGAATTAAGTTGCTGTTCCCTTGAAAAATGTCAGTGTTCAAAGCCAGTGCAACAGGAGAATAATGCTAGGGCATTTAAGATTCTGTACCATTATTAATATATTTTCCACTATATTGCAGGCTGAGTTTAGCACTGTAGTCGATGCTGCTACACAACTACTCAGAATTATCTTTAAAAAAAATATAAAAAATTTGAAAACTTGACTCAATTTTGAACTGCTGTGACTGAGGCACAGAAGAGTGTTTTACTTAATTTTCCCCCCATTTTTATATCTATTTTGAGTTCAATTCCTTCTGGATTCCCTCCCTGAGCCCACTGGGTGTGACAAAGGAGTCTCACAGAGATTTATATGGCTTTAGGAAGAAAAGTCACTGTGCTGGCTTCACACAATTCTTTTCAAACAAGAGTGTTACAATCCTATTTAAGACAAAGAATTATTCCTTGCATGAGAGTTACAAACGCTGAATCCTATCCATGGGCTCCCCTCATACTAAATAAATCCAAGACCAAAGGGCATCCCACCCACCCTAGAGCACATTCCCAGCACAGGGACCCTCCACAAGTTACAAATCTCACTGTCACCTGCAAGTTTTTTCTCTTGTAGTCCACAAACAAGTAAAAGTATTTCTTATATTTGTTCCAATCTCTGAAAGTATGCCTGCATAGACTGTGGTTGAATTTTTACCACAACATGGACACTCTATTGGACAAATTTTTCTTTGGTTTAACAAACAGAGTGAGAGGTGGGGGGACAGCCTGTGTCTGCCCCTTACCCTAGAACTAGGAACCAACAAATAAAAAAAAAAAACAAAAACAAAAACAAAAACAAAAACAAACCAAAAAAACCCCTCAACAAACAAACAAAAAAAAAAACCCAAAAAACCCCAAAAACACCCA
>JANRGV010000073.1:63935656-63982298 GCA_024734035.1 Alethe castanea
CCTGCAGTGGCAGATGTGGTTCAGTTGGAGCAGTGCTCCTGTAGAAGGTGCAGTTTTCCTCTGAAGGTCCAGGGATGATGTAGAAGGGTTTGATTTTCTTCTGGAATCCAGTGGAAAATGCTGCCTTGGTGTTCCAAATCTCAGATGTTATCTAGGTAGGAAATGCTTGGCTCCTCCCCCTGGCTGGAGCATCTCCCAGTGGGGTGATGGAATTTTATCATACAGTGGGACTCAATGGCCCATTAACAGGAGATTTGTTCCTGGAGGAAGGATGGGTTGTGGAAAAGATAAAGATGACTGCCCCACCTGGTTTTTAACAGATGGTGATAGAACACACACTTTTGGTCCCATCCTGTACTGCAACCCAAGACAAGTAGAACCAGTGCCTGCTGCAGTTTTGCAGAACCTCTGGTGAAACTGTGCCCCTGCAGAGGAAGGGTGTTCCCAGAACTGCCCTATGAAGCAGATGGAGAGAAAAATTTTGGGCAAAGATTTGTGTCTAGCACTTCTTAGAAACACTTCGATAATTTTCCCTTATCATATGTTGGGTGTTTTCAAATTTTTGATGGTCATCTCTGCTCCCTGATGTATGGTTCCAGGAAATGAAAGTAGATGGAAGTTTGAGGGCTGTGGTAGATCTTTTGCTGCTTCCAGCACATGAATTCAAGATCATATCACAAAGCATAAAAGCATATCATCTTTGAAGTGTTTGTTGTTCATTGGAAAAGGATAAAAAGAAAGAATGCCCTAAATCAAGCACAGAAATGAGAAAATAAAATCTTCTCTCTCTTCCCAAAAATGTTCCAGTCCATATTTTTTGTTTTCACACCAGTCAGGTACTGCTGGTAAACTAATCTGTCTGCTTGCTCCACGGTAAACGTGTGATTAGAAAAAAAAAAAAAAATAATCCAGATCTGCAGAGGATGAATACCAGTCCTAAAAAGAAGGCTTAAAATAGATTGAGTTTTAGCTAGCAAAATTTAGAAACCTTTTTTGGAAAGGCTTAGGTAGTTTTCAGTTCAGATTGGTACTGTCTGAGCGCATCTACTTACTCAGAATTGAAATGTAAATAGAGAGACAAAACCTCTGTAGTTTGGGAAAAGGAAAGAGATATTTTGGAGCATGCAGTGCCTTGCACATCATGAGCATGTTTTTATATAACAGATTGTGGAGATGATGTGAAATAAAACAGATAGATATAAAATAAAGATTTGGTTCTGGTTTGGATCTTCTGCAGTTTGTAGCTCCCAGCTATTCCTTCTCATCTTCCAACAACATCTCCTTGAGATGTGTTTCCCACTGCCAGAATTTTATTTTATTAAGTTCTGTGAAGGTGATGGCCTGACTTTCTGAGACCATCACTATCAAACTTTATTGCAGAAGTCCATGGACAGCAGCAACTCTCCCAGTTCTATTAGAGGTCCAATTAAATTTTGTTTTTCATGTGTTCCATGTTGATGGACTGGTAGAAGGATATTTCATTCTTCTGCAAAGAACATTCATGAAAAGATTTCTGAGTCTGATTGCATTCATCTCAATTCTGCTCTGACTATATTTGACATCCACCATCCAGCTTGGGGGTAAAAACCAGAAGGATGTGATGGTTCAGACTGAAAACAGATTCTTACCTGATCCTTGCCTAGAAATGGAAACTGAAACTAAAACTCTGAGCTGTCTTGTAGACTACTATTTGTATGTGTGTGTGTGTGTGCTTATGTATTTTGCAGTTTTAAACACACAGAGCAGGAAAAACATTTATTACTGTGTTATGTGGGCAGGTGGCATTCTTATTTTCACAGCAAACTAGATTTTTGTCAGAGCATGTGCATACAACAATGGGCAGCATTTGGATTCCTTTGGTTTGAGTTGTGAGAAGGATGCTCTGCAGGCTTGCTTTGTATTATCAATTGCATTTAAATTAATAAGTAGGAGCAACACAGCTAAGATATTTCCCACTGCTTGGGTTTTTTTGCATCCCTTTCTTTTTTTTTGAGGTGTGTACAAAGTTCAGAGATGCTGAGCTACTGGGAGTAGATCTCTTTTTGAAGTGGCTGCTCAGATTTTAGGACCAGAAGAAGAGATTGGTTTCTAACTGTGGATTTGAGCCCTGTGACTTTCCCTGATCTGCCATAATCATAGGCTGAAGTTTAGGCTTTTCCCATTCTTCATGCCAGGCCAAATGCTCAGAACCTTGCTTATAAAAGGGCAAATTTTTACACTGGTAACAAACCCAGCATCATGCTCATCTGTCTCAGCTGGAATTTTCAACTCTTAGATCATAACTTGAACCCCCCTGGAAAATCTGTTTCACTTAAAAACAATTATGATGGTGTACCATTAAATTACATGTATTATCAAGTAAATGGCAGAAGCTGAAAGCAGAGTTTATGATCTTGGCACTGCACTGCTCAAAAAGTAGAAAATTCAGCAGCAGAGCAGCACCCACAAAGGTCTGATCTGCTCTTTGTGCCTGGTAAAATTGCTGGGTAAGAGGCTCTTCAGGAAAACTTTTGGTTTCTGGAAAGCCTAAGGCAGACAGTGAGAACTGTGTGGCTCAGCACAGAAATACTTTTGTGGACTCCCAGATGTAGTCCTTAACTTGCCAGTCCAAGTCTCCATGTGTATCACTGGCACATTATTCTTAAAAAACAATACTCAAGTTTTAGTAAAGTGGAATCTTAAACTAAACTTAAAAGCAAGAAATGGCCTCTGGAAAGCATTCAAAGACCTTTTAAGATATCCTTAGAAATAAACTGAGGTATTAAAAGCAAATGTGAGCTAAAACCCAGTGACACCAAGAATCCTGGGAGCCAGCAAAAAGCCTCCTTTTATTGTTCTGCTTTGAGGCATATCTGTGTTTCTTACACATTATCCTGCCCCAGGCAGGGCTGAACATTTCATGTAACGTGATGACCCTGGAAAAACACACTGCAATTTCAGGATAATTCCTGATGAGAATTTATGGCTACATGAGCATATTATAAGTAAACCAACCAGTTTTCCAAGCCACAAAGTGCTGCACTGCTCTGTATTGCTGCAAGGACCACTCTGCAAAGGCTGCTTTGCTCCAGCACAATGAATAGGGCCTCTGTTATTCAAAGTTAATAGGCAGGCTGGAGAAACCATGATATGAGAGGAACCAACTTTCTTGTTTTTCTTGTTTTGCAGTTTTTTTGTTTTTTTTTTTTTTTTGCTGGTTTGGAAGTTTTGTGCTGCCACCTAATAACTTTCTATTGCTGTCACTTGGATCCTGGAGCAGGTCCTTTCCTTCTCCTCCTCTCTCTGAACAAGAGGGGGATTATATTCCACTGTCATAGTGCCCCAGCAGCTCAGGGCACCTTATTGCAGTGAAAAAAATACGTTTGGAGTTATTATTTCATATAATATGATGCATTTCAGTGGAGGGGAGTTTAGGGGAATGGCTGTGTTCAAGTAGCTGCAATCCCAATGGAGGTGAGGAAATAGAAAAACTGAGGGGCAGAAAAAGAGGGATTTCTAACCCCTGGGGAAAACAGATGATGGCACACACCCTGTTGTTGCTTCTTTACACTTCTGTGTTTCTATTACAGACCAAGGCTTTACTTAGCAAAGGTCTTTTTCAGGCAAAATTAGCATTGTCATTCAACCATTTCCAGGTGCTTATAACTTTGGCCTGGGGGTGAAGCATCAGATTGTTTCCTCAGGAGGTGACCAAAAAATCTGGCTGAGATCAAACACCAAAATGAGATTCTGAATGGGAAGTCATAAGGAATCGTAGCCTGGTGTGGAAATTCCGTATATTCCCTTACAGGACTGACTTAAGGCTGATGTGGTGGAGTGCAGGGCCATAATTTGGCAACTAACTCATGGATACAATGGAGTTTTTTTGTGTTTTTGCACTAAGCATGTATTCCATGGCTGCTGAGACTACAACAGCAGTTGTTTCAGTGATGCAGCTTGTCCCCAGCTAGCCCATGCTGCAAAATGCTCATTTTCTGAACAGTGTTCATTCCTGTCAGTTCCTCTGGACTTATCTTATTCAGATTTTTGGATATGTGTTTTTCCATATCAGGAGCTTCCTGTATGGATTTAAAGTGAGCATCTACTTGATGCACTGGTCAGAGAGATGTGATTGAAACATCCCTGTAGAGCTCTGTGAAGTGTCAAAGGGTGATGTCTCATTTCCATAGGCTTTGCTTGCTCAAAGCCCTCCTTTTGTCTCCTGACAGAGCTGTATTCTGATTTCAGAATGTCAATTATCCATACCTCCCTATTTCCCCTGCTCCTTATGTGTCAGCCCACTTAGAAGCTTTCTATTAATTTATCAAATTGTCACTGGGCTCACTTTGTTGCACTGCAGCCATTAGCCTGTCCATTTGCTTAATTGGTCCATTTCCCATTTATTATTCAGTTCCTGAATCACCATTTGAATAATTTTTAGCTAACTATTAATTGAATACCATTTCTAACATGATTACATTGTCTACATTCTCATTTTTACATGATCACTAAGAGAAAGGGGTTTTTATTATAATGCATATGAGGGTCTCTGGTTAATTGGTGGTTGGAAAATGGGAAGAAAGTGATGGCTCTGTCCAGTAATTACAGAATCAAAAAGTCCATGATGGTTTAAATGGCTGGGCATGAGATTCAGGTTGCTGCTTCTGTTTCTGGAACTGCAGCAGGTGCAGTTTTAGCCAGACCCCTTTGCACCAGTGCAGGGGTGCAGCAGGCTCTGGAATCCGTGGGGAATTTGAGGGAACTGATTGTCATGCAACAGCTTTTATCCCTTTTATCCTGGGCTCTTTGTGAGGCTGTTGGTCAGGCAGCAGTGTGCAAGTGTCAAGGTTTTGGGCAGGATGGCAGTACCCTCTGGCACCCCAGTCATTTCTCCTGGCTCTTTTTGGACATAGTGATTGCAACATCCAGGCCAAGAACAAGGCTCAATTAAGGGGAACAACCTATTCTTGCTGTTCATTCTTAACCAACATCCTTCCTGTGTTAAAGTGGGGTCCCTGAACCTCCCTGGCTTTTCTGTGCCAGCCCAACAGCTCCAGGTTTTTACATTGGCTGCCATTGCCACAGTCTGTGATTTGTGGGGGAGGAAATCACAGAATCATAGAATGGCTTGGGTTGGAGGAGACCTTAATTAAAGATCATCTCATTCCAACCCCCTTCCATGGGCAGGGACACCTTCCACTATCCCAGGCTGCCCAGAGCCCATCCAACTTGCCCTTGGGCAACCTCTGCCACCCTCAGAGGAACAATTTTTTCCTAATATCTTATCCAAATATTGTCTTCTTCAGTTTGCAGCCATTCCCCCAGTCCTGTGCCAGAAGTGTTAATAATGGAAGAGGAAAAATAGGATGAACTTTGTGGGAGAAATTTTAAGCCACAGAGAGCTGCACAGTGACACAGAGAGTCTCCTGTAGGTTTGCTCAGACACATCTGAGATTTGTCTGAGCTCACTTTTGTGAGGGCAGGGCTTGTGCTCTGAGCATTGGTACAAATATTAACCCAGACTTCAAGCCCTGGCTTTCTTCCTAACTGGGCCTGGGAACATCTGGGCTATTGATTCAGATGGAATTTTGGGTTTGTAGTCATCGAAAAGAGATTTTGGAGGAGCGTTTTAGTTCTCAGTCATGGTGTGATTCCCAGAAATTATTGCACTTGTGTTAGGTAAGCTCAGAGTTTGGGTGCTGGGCTCCCCCTCAGTCTGGAAGGATACTCTGGAGAATGTTTTCTTTGAAGACAATAGAAACAGATCTCTGAAATAAGAGAGGCATGGAGATGCCTCAACATCAGGCAGGGTGAGATCTGTGTTCACCTTGGTGTTTTTGTGCTCCCAGCTTGGTTCTGGTTACTGTAAATATCTACAGAAAGACTCATCTGTCCTGTGGTGCTGACACAATAGGCAGCATCCAGCCTTAGTTGTTCTTGACCAAATTATTCAGAAAGCAAGCTTACAGGTTTAGCCAAATGCAGAATTGCTCTTTTGGAAGGCAATAAAAGTGCAGGGCTGCAAATCATCAAAATAATCCCCCAGATGGCCAAGGAAAGAGCACAACCACAAACAAAGGCAGATCTCAGCCTGGAGTAACCCCCAAACTCACTGCCATTCCAGAGGAGTTGCTAATCACAGATGTGTGCTGGTCTTTGAAAAATACATCAGGAAGCAACAGATTTCTAAGTTGCAGCAGTGTGGAGATAATTTTATTTACACTTTCTCTGCATTGGGTGCAGAGGGGCTCATTTTCCACTCCTAATTTAAACAGGGTGATACTGCACCTCCCAGGCAAAAGGAGAATGGAGCCAGCTAAACACTGACTGGGAGGAGATGCACATCCCTGCTGAGCTGAGCACTACCCAGACTGAATTTTGGGAGGTTCCTTAACCTTTGCTCCCGAGGTCGTTGTGCTGGCAGTGCTGAAACCCTTTTCCCTGAACAACGTGGGTAGGTTTGGAGCATTCCCTTATGCTTGGCTACCTCCAGCTCTGCGAGGGCCCCCAGCCCCAAGTGCTTCCCCTGCCACCAAAGAGAGGGCCAGGTCAGTCCAGAATGCAAACAGTGATGTCACCATTGTAAAAGAAATGAAAAGCTCTGTGGGAATCCAGGAGATGGACCCCAAATTAAACATCTTTTGGCTAAACACGAGCGTTAAGGAAAGCTTGGAAAGATCAGAACAGTGTTGCATGCCAATGTACCATTTGATGTCCAAGATAAAAGGGGGACTTGTATCAGGAGTGAGACTGTTTTAACAAGAGAAAGAAATCTTTGTGTCTCTGTTGGAATGCATAAAAACACATGTTTCCGATGTGGTTTTCTCATATGCTAAATGGACAGGACATCTGGTTGTGTTTTTGAAAATTAAATTGACTGACACTAAATCAGTGCTTTACAAAAGGTAGTAAACCAAGAACATCTAATAAGGTAACAATGAAATATTTGGCAGGACTTCAGAGTATTGGAAACTCACACGACCGAAAGGAGGTGAAATATTGTGATATATATGAGGCCTTAACTTCTCATTTATCTGTGCTATTTCTTACTGTACTTCACAGTAATATGTTGCATTCCCACTGGTATAGACTTCTATATGTTAGTGCCAAAACTCCAGATGTTTTCTAGGTAAATCTCTGGAGACTATTTTATTGTGTTTCATTTCTTCTTATTTACAATGCACTTGTCTTGAACTCCAGCCATTGGTAATAAAAATCCATAGAGCCTGTAGCTGAGCCAAGTGGACACCATTGTCCTGCATTTTCAAGTTGGGATGTGTTGATCCAAGCCTTGAACAGAATCCAAACCACTGGAGTTTTCCAAAAGTTCATCTCTCTTCTCTTTATTTTTTAACCCTTCATGCACCAGGGAATCAAGAGACACTGCTTTGTCTTTTCTTTTTCTCCTCTACTCTGTCCTGAAAGGTTCAACCCCTCTTCACCACAGCAGCCTATCCACAGCTGCTGTCCTTTAGCCTTTCTGCAAAGTCCTGTCCATCAGAGCCCTGACCAGTGCTCCAGGGTTCTGTATCCCTCCTCCAGGCTACCTGCACCCCTAATCTGCCAGCCTCCTCTGTGTTCCTTTGGAGTTAAAGGAAAAGCAATGTCAAGATGTGGTCCCGCCTCATCCCTGAGCCACTTTGTGCTTCCTAACCTCTTCCCTTTCTGCCTTGCAGGCACAGCACGGAGCTCTGCCTGGGCACTTCCAAACCCAAGCTCCCCTTTGCCTTCCAGGATTTGGTTTTTTTAAAGCTTTTATTAATGAATTAAGATACAGTGAAGCCTGCTGTCCCCTCCCCTTCTCAGTTTGCTGTCTGTTTAGGCTGTGAATACCTTCAGGTTCTCTGGTACATCAGAGGGATTGTGGTGCACATCTTGCACTGGAATCAGTCTGTGGTTAATGGGGGACTCAGGTCTCTGCGTGCTGACAAAACCCCTGCTTAATGACATGGAAATAATTAGCCACTTTGCTGTAGTGGGACTCCAGTTAATTTTAAAGAGCTGAGAAGTTTGGTTTCAGAGTTGCTGCAATCAGCGGCTGCGTTTTATAACCCATCACAGGCACGTTTGATCAACCACACGGATTTTTTATATGAACATACCCACCCACCAGATGTGCATAAACATAAATCATTCCCCAGCATAACCTGGTCGTGTTTTGTTAGTGGTTCTAGGCTTGAGTGATCCTCCAGGAGCAGAGAACTCCAACCTGTGAGCGAGACCTGCTCGGATCTCACAAGCTGCCTTTCCCTGCTGGGGGGGAGGATGACTGAAAGGAGTTGTTGCAGCTCTGAAAAGGGGTTTTCTCTTTCCCCATGTGCCCAGGTAGATGTGGCTGGCTCTGAGAGCAGCCTGAGTTTGCTGTGCTAGCTTCCAGGGGCTGTGCAGTGCTCAGGACTAGAGCTGCAATGCAGTAACTGGTGACTCCCGCTCCCTGCAAGGCTGGGGGGAATTCTCTGGGAGTGGTGAGTGCCAGCCTCCCAGCTTTTTGAACAATTCCTATTTTTCTGTGCTTTCTTGCAGCTGAAATTCACTTAGGCAAGGCAGGTGATATCCTTTATGTTGTGTGCTATTGCTTGTGAATGATATATTTATTTTTAAAATAGTACAAGTTGTCTGTATGCTGTGAAGTTTATTGCACCAGTAGGTATGGCTGTGTTGGGCAGCATCCTAATTACCTGAAGAGCTGAATATTTACTGTTAACCAGTAAATATTTCAAAATGAAGCAATTACAAATGGGCCAAACCCAAAATGCCAGGCAGGAGAGCTCTCACAGTGGATCCAGGAATGACACTGAACAATTTCCAGGTTCCAAGCTGGAGTTAGCAAATTGCATCACAAAGGAAGGCACTGCTGTCATTAGTTTTAGTTTCACATGTTGAAACAGAGGTTTTGAAACACAAAATCATTTCATTTACAGTTTCACTATACTGCTACCAGTTGATCTTCAGTCCTGTATCCCAGGTAGTGTCATAAAAACCTTGGATGCATTTTGTCCTGAACTTCAGAGAAAACTACCTTCCAATTCCATGCCTCAAGCTCATCTCTAGAAATATTTAATGAGCAAAGTGTTAAATCAAATTTCATGAAAATAATCAACAGAGACAGCATCAAAGCGCAGAATCCTCCCAAGTTAGTGGTATTGTACAAAAATTAAAGCTCTAGAAAAGCAGAGAAAGCATTATGCTTTTATGAAGATGATTTTCCGTCATCTTCACTGGGTAGAAATGAATACAAGGCAAGCATTAAGAACCAGGAATGATGACTGCTATTTTCTTTTCATTTGGAAGCAAGTTCTGTGTTTGTATCTCCCAGCTTTATTTGTGATCAGTGAGGCTTCAGCCTGGATTGAAGCCACAGGGGTCACAAATTGCTCATCTGTGGATCGTGTCATGGTGTCCTTTGGGTACATTACATAAAGGTCACTGTTTCTGTAACTTCCCCCACTCTTTCCCCATTTTTTAAACTTGTTTTCTCTCTACTGATGCTCTACTGTGGACCAGCTAAAGAAACAAAAACATTTTAAAATCTTCAATGTGAAGCTGGGTACGCACAGAGTACTCAACATTTATATAGTGTCTGTCCTTAAAGTGTCAATGTTTGCCAAGCAATTCTATTTATTGGCATCTCAGCCCTCTGAATTCAGCTGAAAGGACTCAAAGGCTTTCAGTGATTTCAGTGTATTTTTGATTGTGTGGTTATTCCCCTGCAGTGAGAAGGGGAAAAAACAAATCACTGTGGTGTCTAAAATGCTGTGTGCATCTTTTTGCAAATGCAGTAATCTCACAGGCGCCTGTTTTTCCCAATGTGATGCTGCCTCAGTCAATTCTTTGTGCCAGAGAGGGAAAGCTGTGATAGGTTCTCAAATTCCAATAGTCAGTATAATAACCTGTTCCCTCTGCCCTCCCTGTCCCTGAAAAATGCAGAGTTTGAGAGGGTTTTTTAAACATTCCTTAGAATGAAAAGAATGACTCTCAACTCTCATGAAAAAACACATATATTTCTCTCATCATAATTCTCAACAGTACTTGAATTTTGAGTATGAAATAGTTGCAATAAATTGTATAAGATCAATCTTGTGAAGTAATAACATTTTAGGAGAGGGAAAGATTTTAATTTGAAATGACAGACTTGAAGATCCTTGCCTGGACACAGGGGATAACTCCTGAGAAGTCAGTCCAGGAAAAAAAAAAAAAGCAGAGAGACTGAATTAATTGAATAAGTTATGAGTGTTAAATTATTAATTCAACTCTGAGTCAGCTTTGAACTACTTATTAGCAATTAATTGATACAGATATTTTATAAAATGTACAAGTCACTTTAATAAATCCTTCTGAGCTTTTTTTTTTTTTTTCTTTTTTTGCTGGATGTTAAACAGTGGGTACGTGAAAATGTATGCTCAGTCTTGATCTGCATCCCTGTAATGTATGGGATAATCAGATTGACAGAACTCCTGGGAAAAGGGAGACTCAGTGGGAAAAGAACAAAGCTGGAGAGACATTTCCTGGGCTGGTTTCTGGAGAGGACCAACAGCCACCTCTTTCAGCACACAAGCAATTGGGTTTTTTTGTGTGTTTTGGGTTGTGACTGTCCTGCAAAGCAGGGTTCTGGCTGTTCAGCCATCTGGGGTCCATGCTGTGAATTAAGCAGGAGGAGATTGCTATAAATATTGAACACAAAGAGGCTGCTGTAACAGGAGAAGGAACTTTGCATGTGCAGTGCAGGGAAAACCAGCAGAGGAGGACACTGACCCTCCACTGCAAAGCTGTCCCATCCTTTCTGGCTCCAAAAAGTCGCAGCCATGAAGGGAAAGAGTTGAAGAACTGCAAATTTTTGCAGCCTGATCTTTTGCACTGACTGTCAGGGTCCTTTCAGACCTTTCATATTTACAGGACAGTGTAATCTGTGATTTAAACTTTATTTGATGAGCTCATTATTGAACAAAGACAACAAACAAGGGCTCAATCACCTTTTGGCCACTTGTCTGTTACATAATTTCCTCAGCCACCATTCAAGTTGTATGATTTCCTAACTTATAACCCCCAATTCTTAATATCATGAACAGAAAAAAAAATTAATTCCTTATAATTCATTCCATAATTCAGCTGCAATTTTCAGGTGTGATGGTGCAGAGTGTCCCTTCCTGGCCACTTGTCCTTGTGGAAATCCCATTCTTTTCTATAATATGCTTTTGAGCTTGTTTTCACTCCAGGAGAGCAGCAACCTCACTTATGCTCTTGGATGACAAAGAATGTACTTACTCTGATCTTCTCCACATGCTCCCTTTATTTTCATCACCAAATTTAAAGTCTTATTCATCCTTTGAGGAAAATGTTTTCCTGTTCTGTCAAGTTCTCTCCCTAACCTGTCTTTCTATTCTGAGCAGTTTTCACAGGGTTAGTAATAGTACTTGCACACCAAGTGAAGACTATATCTTTAAGCCATGCAAAACTATGTTGTAAATTATTATTTTTTTTAATGTTGAGTAAGAATCCAGTTGAAATTGTACTTTGCCATCCATAAAGATGCACCAAGGTGTTTGTTGAAACACTCACACCCTTGTGCACAGGCATGTGGACTCACTGCAGACAGATGCATCTCTCTGAAAACTGCTTCTGATTTTCTGGGTCAGGCTTGCACTTAGATAATATTTATGTGCACTCTTACTTGCTTTACAGCAAAGTGCAAAGGTGTTGCTGTCTATTTAGAGCTGCAGATTCTTGGACACAGGGAAATGGGAATTCCTCAGGAACTGATGTTCCTGTGAGTGGGGAACCCATATCCCACTGACCTCCAGTGAAGTTTACTAAATTCCAAAAGTGGATTCTTGCTGAGGTGAGTATCACCTTGTCAATATTGCCAAAACAGCTTCATTCAAATCATCACCAAGCCTGTTGGTGGGCAGGGGAGGAATAAAGTTTGGCCCCAACATTTTGGGTTATGCTGAGAACTTGATTTGCACCTGGAAAGAGGAATGAACCAGGCTGCTCTGAAACACAGATTTGCTGTGACACCTGACTTCTCCTCATGCAGATTTATTTCATGCATGCTTTTTCTCTTCATCCCTTCTCCAGTGACTGCACTGGAGCCTCTCTGAACATCTTTGCATCCTTTGATGGCCAAATAAGCCTGATGGTACAGATCTCTTTGCTATTTGACATAACCAGAAAGGCCCCAGTAAATGGAGAAGTTACTAGAAATAATACAAGATACAATGCAGGAGCAGAAATGATGCACAGTTTAGTGGATGAGGACTTCAGGTGAGCCAGGAGATGTGATTTTATCCCTGCAGAGATCATTCCTTGAGGAAGCTATGTTTGTTTCTAAGTTGCCCATCTGCCTTTGCTTCATGTGCTAGGAAAAATGTCTGTTTCAAATCTCATATTGTGGATTTCAAAACCGCCTGGTACAGTCCTGGTGGGGCTTCTAGGGATAAATGTAACAGAAATCATAAGAGCAATGGATGTTTTCAGAGCAATAATGCACTGAAAGCCTCTTATCTTTTAAATCCTGATTGCTGTGGTGTAACCAAGCACAACACAAACGCTGTAACAGCTTTCTACAGCACTGCAATGAGTATTTTTATGCTATCAGAGAAATAACTAATGAAATATAAGCAGTATATAACACCAGATGGAATAATATGTTTTAGGAGGGGACAGTTTAATGAACTCATGATATATCTCAGGAAATCAGGTAGGAAAAGGAGCTAGGGATGTACTTGGATGATGTCAGGTGTTTCATTTTGTTCTGAGAAGTGTGATTCTTGCCATGTGTTTGTATCTACAGGAGAGCAGAGAAGTTCCCACTCCTCTCAGGAGAAGTGAGAACTTGTCTTTGTGAACATTTGTTTGTGAATGGTAGTTTGGAATCCCAGTCAGAAGTTTGGGTCAGGATAATAATTTCTTCACTTACTGGTGCTCACAGAAATAGCAGCAGCAATGATGTTTTCTCAACACCTTGGTAATTTCTTGACTTACTTGAGGAAAGACAAAGCAGAGTCGTGGCACAATCTACAGCTTTCCCATTTTATTTACTTATATATATTTCATATGTCAGTAACTGCTTTATGGAATGGCTTTATCTGCATAGCAACAAGAGTTATTGATTTTTAAATCATTTTTATAATTTGAAATTTCAAAATTTCAATTTGAAAGAGAGTAGGGTTAGGCTGGATATGAGGAAGAAATTCTTTCCTGTGAGGGTGGTGAGGCCCTGGCAAAGATTGCCCAGAGAAGCTGTGGCTGCCCCTGGATCCCTGGAGGTGTCCAAGGCCAGGCTGGATGGGGCTCTGAGCAACCTGGGACGTGTGGGAGGGGTCCCTGCCCATGGCAGGGGGTGGAATGGGATGATCTCAAAGATCCCTTCCAACCCATTTGTGATTCTATGAATGTCTGTGCAAGCATCCTGCTAATCTGATAATTGAAAATGTAATTTTCACACCCTGGAAATAGTGTTTTCAGTCTGAATTCTGGCATTACAGGTTTCAGATCCATAACTGTTTCTTTCATTCTTGAGTGCTTGTGGGCAGCTGAAAACAAAACAGATCAGGCAGTGTGTGGTGAAAAGCACAGGAGTTAAAAGAAGAATGTGAGTAGTAGAAAATGCTCATGCAAGGAGCTGTGCAGTGCTGTTAATGATCCTCCTGCCCATGGTTGTTTTCTCCCCCAGCCTGGAATGCTGCATTCATCCTGGAGCTGGCTCTTTGTGACTGCCTGAAACTGGACTGGAATAAAAGGGAATCAAATCTTGCAGCTTTTTTTTCCCTCCCAAGAGGTGCTTCTTGGACTGCAAATCCCAAACCATCACCTGCCCAAAGTGTGTTTGCTGTGGATGGTGGCTCAGAGCAGCTCTGCCTTGCATTAATTGTGCTGGCTGCTGTTCTCACAGAATCCCCCAGGGCTGATTTTGGCACACAGAGGGCTCAGGTAGTGCTCCAGGAGTAGCCATAGCAACGTGGTGCTCGACAGCACCTGCACATCCACCTGGAGAGACGGATAAATGCAGAGACTGCATCATGTTAAATGTGCTCTCAAAGTTGCTGCTGCTGCTTGCACTTGTGCACTGAAGGTACTCCAGCACTAAGCCAATGGAAGTGTCATAGGAACTAGGAAGAAAAAAATGAATTAGAAAGAAAAAATTGAATTAGAGAGAAAAAAAAATGAATTAGTGTGTTCTATTATTTCTAAATACTTTCCCCCACTCAGCCCTGCCAGGTCCCTCTCCTTTGTGTGAAGTCCTCAGCTCAGCAAAGCACCTGTGCTGGAAGAATTTCACAGGTCTAAATAATGGCATCTGGAAATGGGGCAAAACATGGGGATGCTACAGCCTCTCCCTGAACATCCCAGAACCAGTGGAAAGCTTTAAAATCCCTGATTCTTGGCCAAAATTCTGCAGCAGGAGCCTCGAACAAGGCTGATCTCCAGGGGCTCTCATCCATCTCCATCAGCTGGGAGCTCAGGCTTTGCCTGAGCATGGGACACGTGTTAGCTGATGTTGGATATTGCTGGGAACCAGGGAAAAAGCAGCCTTAAAGCCTCGGGTTTCTCAGGCTGCTCAAGGACAAAAAATTATAACAATAATTAAACACTTGCTGGAGATGTGATGTTTTGCAGAAAGCATGTTTTCAAAGAAGTGTTGCCTTCTTGGACCAGTGAGCCTTTTTTATTCTGTTTTGCACAAACTACTCTATATAACTGTAGTGTTTCTTTAAATAAAACACTTTCTGCTTCTCCACTGCACAAAGAACTATGCTGCATTATCCTTTCTGCCGCTCCTATAGCCAAAATGCAGCAAGCTAAGATGAGGTGCCCCTAAATTATCTCAGAATGACAAGAATTCCAATTAATGTATTGCTTTTGACCTCCTGTTGGATTCATGGAGCTGGTTAGGCTGTGCAGTTTCTAACAGCACCTGCACAGCCAGCCCTACCATTGTTACAAGTTGTAATTAAGCAAACAAGAACAGCTCTTTTCCTCCAATTTGTTATCACAGAAGATGCTCAACTTCCTACTGCTGAAAACTTGCTCTCTCAAATAGCTCTTTCTTGGTAGTAAGACCACATATGCCCTCTGCTGTCCCTTCAAATTGTGTGAAGACCTATTAGCAGAATATTCTTGGTATTGTTACTGATATTAATCGAATGACTCTGTGAACACTGAGAAATATTCTGAGTATTGCAGGGAGGGGTTCAGGGCGTTCCATCTCTCACTGTGCAGGTGGAATCTCTGGGCTTGCACCAGGTGCAGGATAACACAAGGCAATCTCTTGGGAAAGCCCCACAGAAATTCTGCTTTCCACATTTTGAGTTTTTCTGCTTTCTAAGCATGTAGCATGTGCCTCCTAGTTCTCCAGAGTCATGTGGAATAAGGTCAGATCTGCAAAATTCTATGCCTTTAAAAGTAGATCTGGAACAAAACTGTAGGTAAATCTCTAAATATAGAGGATGGTATTTTTTGTTTTTTTAGCAAGCAAATTGCTTGCTGTTTTTACATGCTGGATTTCCTCCATTTGTCAGAAATGGTTAGTGTTAAGAAACTAATATCTTGGCAGCAAACAAACCTTTAACAACCTTGGGTAAACTTTATATGGTGCTTAATTTGCACTAGCAGCACATAATGCAAACAAAGTGTTGACTAGAATGCACTTTGCCAAATTAATTTCCATCTTCTGACAACAGATCCTTTTCTTGACAAAGATAAGTTTCCCAGCACTATTCAGCTTGGTCCCTGCTGTTTGTGCAAATTGTACACACTGTGTTATTTTAATGTTTAATGGCAGCAGAGTCATTCCTTGATACTCTGCTTTTAAATTTATGTATTAAATGTATTTGGCTCCTAATAACTCTCATTTTGGACAGCACAGGGACGTGGTGAGGTTCTAACAGAACCTTATTTTGGGAAGTGGGAGAGGCCAACAGTTTTCCATGGATGGATGCTAATTTGGCACAGAACTGGCTTGGTAAATTTTGTTTTAAACACTGTGATTTCTCATACAGAGCCAGTTGTGCTCTCTGCCTAAGCTCTTGGACAGACTCTAAGTTAATTGCTGTCTCCCAGGTTTTGTAGGATCATGGGACCACACAGATTATTTCCACTAATCCTCTAATTCAAGTGCCTCCTAAAATACTGTGCCTATCCTGGAAATGCACACTGAATGCTCAGCTAAAATTGTACATTAGGGTGCAATTAGCTGGTTGAGCAGAGCACTGAAACCTGGAATATTTTTGACTAAGGGGTCAATTAGTGTGATTGGGAGGCGAAGGATGCAGCCAGCCATAGTGTGGTCAGAGGCAGCAATCAAGTGAATTGAGCAGTCAGCTGATTAGGAAACAACTAGTGAGAGCAAGATGAATTTTCACCCTGGAAGTGATGAATGTAGGTCTATCTGGAGCATCCAGCCAAACTGAACACTCAATCAGCATTTGATTAACCTGAGCTGCCCCCCACGTATATAGGATTTGAATAAATATATATGTGACTGTCTCATCATGTGTGATGCTCCCAAGAGCTGTTCTGTGTGTGTTTAAGCATCAGCAAAATTAGTAAATAATAACTCAAATGTACTGAGTAATAGAGATATAACTGTGTATTCAAGCAAAATAATTTAGTGGCAAACTGATGGTTCCTTTATCTTACAACACATCTGTCCTTAGATTACATTTGTGTTTCAAATCCAAATATCATAAATTTTTTTATTGTCTAGCCATAGGTCTTAAAAGTAGAGTAAGGCAAGGATTTGAGGTTAATTAAGGTTCACTGGAAATGTACTTTTTATAATCAGACCTCTGCCTCTGTAATTAACATTTGAAATGCAGGGTTAATTATTATTGTCCCCTTTGTTAGTTTGCAATGTAGAATGAAGACATCAAAATCTTCAGGTCTGATTTTGAGGGGAACTTTTAAGAGCAGGGAAACTTCCCTGACCCCTGAATTCCTCTGTGGAGTCCCCAGCGTGGGTCTGGAGGAGGAAGGAGAAGAATTTGGCACAGTGGCAGCACCACTCACCTGGGCCTGTGAAGGTGTGCTGGCTTTGGTTGGCAGAAGGAGCATCTGGGAAACCTCTGGGGAAGGGAAAACCATTCTCAGGCTGGTTCTTCTAAAGGCTACTCCAGTCATTTGGTTTATCTCCATGACTCAGGAAAATGCATGAACGGTATTTTTGATTTTTTTTTTTGTTTAAATGAGGTCATAAATGGCATCATGCCAATACGAGCAAAGGCAATGTTTTCTTTGCATTAGCCAGCTCATCTTTCCTCAAAGTGGAACTCATGACTCCCCACATTTATTTTTTGTCCCTGTTTATATGTGAGGTAACCTTTGTTTGGTGTTTGGGATATGTCTTTTAACCCAGACTACTTGTAAGTGTATCGTGGCACTGTCGGGTTTCACATCGCAAAATTTCCTCTCTTAGCTCCTCAACCCAGACTGAAGTTATATTATTTTAGCATTGAGATAGTTGTTCTTTTCTCAAAATATTTATATTTGAAAACCCATGCTCCCAAATTTAGTGCAGCGTAGGAGCCACAAGCTCACTTCTCACACGCACTGATTTGGCAGCAGGCAAACCACAGAGCTGTCTTTGGCCCTGCTCATTTATTCTGGGGAAGGATGACATCTCCAGGGGCTGTACAAACAAGTCTGATTTAAGATTTGTTTTCTAGAAATGTTTCAGCTGCCGTGTTCTGCCCGTACATAATTTATAGGGCATCTCTTAATCTTTGAAACCGTAGCTTATGGTTACTGATTGCACAAATCATCCGGGATGTGGCTGTAATCAAATTCTGGACGTTTTTGTCGTGGTGAAAGAAAAATGATGGCACTGGAAGTGTGATGCTCAGCAGTGGGGCACTGACCTATTGTACTCCAGGTAAGAAGTAGCTCAATTTGCTTGCAGATTACAAAATATTGCCTCCTGTGCCTGGCCTGATGAAGGTCAAAACACTCAGTGAGCAAGTTGCTCCCACATGTCAAACAATACTAGGGGTTAATGGTTCTTGTGGCTTCCAGTGTCCTTTCCATGGCAAAGCTGGACTATTTTTGGACTGGCACCCATTGCCCACTGTCCCAGTCCTTTTTTTGTGTGTGTATGTCCATAAGATAGAAATTCCAACCTGGTATAATCAAGTTAGAGTCAAAATTTTAGTACCATTTATCTTCTTTGCACTCTTTAACTACTGCCACTATTGATTATAAATTATTTTTCCATTACTTAAATGGCAAATACAGACACACACTTACTTGAGAAACTAATGGCAAATGGCTAAATTTTAAAATTTAATGCATATTGGATCACTTTTGTCCCTGTTTTTTTCCCCTCCACAGGGATACCATCCTGTTTGGCTCAAAAAACAGTATTATAGGCAGCCAAATTTATAAAACATTTGAAGCTCTTTTAGCTCAATGATCAAAATATGAATAAAAATTTTGTTTTTCTTATATGAAGTCCATGCTATATTGGGTGATGTGATGATGCCTTCAAAACCCTTTTCTCTCTGATTTCAGAGTATTCTATGGTTGAGAGGTGCAAGACCTTCTTGCCAAGAAAGAAGCACTGAGCAAAGTTCAGGAGAATTACTTCTTCCTGGAAAGTGCAGTCAGAGATATGCCTGGAGGAGGAACAGGTGGGAGAGCTAAGGGAACAAATCAATCTCTGTTTAACTTATTTCCTGTTTTGCTGTACATCATTTTAAAAATTGTATATATTTAAGTGGTCATAGTTCAGATTTTTTGAGTTTGAAAGCAAAGAAAGGTCTGTGCCACCACCCCTCAGGACTAGTCTGTTGCCTAAGGAAAAATGTCAGACTATCACTGGAGCCCTGAACCCATGGAAAAAATTTAGGCAGTCCCTGTAAGAGTATGACAGAGCTGTTTTTATGTTGTTGTCATGTGGTGCTAGACACAATTTTGCCTCCTGAGTTCCTGCCAGCTCTTCCTTTCTGAACTGCTCCCTTCTCACTCCATCCATCCTCCCAGAGCAGAGCTCAGTGCTCACACACTCTCCATGTTTATTTTGGAAGTATCCCTGAGCCTATGTGCATAATATCCCCAGTTTTCTCAGGTTCCCCATTTCCCAAGGCCAGGAAGTTTAATTTCTGTATTTTGTGTGCTCTGACTCTTTGCTGTTTTCTGTTGCCCTTCCCTTTCCCTTGGTGGACCTGTTTTAATCTGTTCCCTTGGGAGGAAGAAAATTGGTAAATCTCAGAAAGATCCCAGTCAGCTCCCTCAGCTTCTTTCTTGTGTTCTTCTAAGCCAACTTGCAGTGCCCTGCATGATGAATTCCCATGAATCCTTTGTTTGGGAGGCACAGAGACTCACCCAAGGCAAAGCAGCCTATCCAGATTTGCCAACCCAACCTCACCTCATGTGTCTCTGAGCTGCTCCTGACTGAACTTGAGGAGCCCTTTGCTCCTCCAAGTAGACCCTGAGAGTGGGAACCACCACCTGGAACTTATGAAATACCACCTTAATTTGTTTCGTGCACATGCAACATTAAAGACAAGTGCTTCCTTCTCTTTGAGCAAAGCAAGGAGCCACAAGCACTTGCTGAAATGACCATGCTTATTTTCACTCTTCTTTCTCGACCCACTTAGCAAGAAGTGGTCAGGTTCCACTGAGCCCTCAGCACCTGAGCTGTGCTGCAGGATCCTGGAGCAGCCATGAATTTCAGTGGCACAGCTCTCCTCTTGCTACTCCCTGCAGTTCAAACCTGCACGTGCCAGAGATCTGCAAAATAGAGTGAGAGGAAGGAAAACATAAGGGCTGCACATCCATCAGTAAACACAGGCACTTCTGATCTCTTTTGGTTAGAAGGTCTAGAGGAGCAAAGAGCAGGTTTTCAGATGCAGCACCTGCTTCAGTGATCTGATCTCCCTGTGACAAGGAGTGTGTTTTGCACTGACAATCCTTGTTGGTTTAATGGCTTGATGAATCCTGCTGACCATTCATTTGTTCACAGAATATATCTATATAGGTATCTGCCTGTGTACATGTATATAATCATAAAACAGATAATATATGATGTGATGTAGCATAGCATGGTAACATAAATATAATTTAGGTATTACATAAAGCAAGCCATATACCTTCTGCTTTTCCCCCTACTGAAGCCATTTGCTATTTTATAAACTAAGGAGCTCTCCAATCATTTTCATCAACACAGGCTCATTTTTTTCCTTTCTGATTGGGAACAGCAGAGAATTACATAGAAAACAAATCTGCATGGTTTTTGGTTGTGATGTGTCATTCCCAGGCTACTTCTGTCCTTACCTGCCTCCTCTAATGCAGGGAGGCTGTGGTTCACTCCTGGTTTAATTCCAGTGTGTAGTGCAGGCATTGAGCTTTTAACTTCAAAAGGTGGCAGGATGGGGTGGACATTTAAACATCCTCTTTTTCTCTCCAGCATGATGCTTGCAAGAAATGTCTCTGTGTTTAAGATTTTTGTAATGTATTTTCATGCCCAGGGACATCTGTTGAACAAGCAGGGGTTGTGTGATGCATTAGAATCAGATTGCCACTCTCTGTGAATATTTTCTGTGTGAATATTTTCTCTGTGCTCTCACTAGCACCTGTATAAACCCACCAGTCATTTCAGTAAGTTCCTGAAATCTCTCTGCACTTGTAGCACTGTAGGTGGAAGCAGGAGTTAATTAAGTTAATTTCTGAATTTTTTAACATACAGCAGACACTCAGCACTGCCTGCCCACACAGGCACAGAGGTGCAGGTGGGGCTCATAAAATAAACAGCCTGGCTGAGTGTGTCTGCCCAGATGAAAGCCAGATGTTTGGGAAGGAAACTCCTTTACTGCCAAGGCTGTGTTTGGTCAGCCTCAACTGTGTGGCCAAAACAGTGTTCTCAGGAATATTTACAAGGATAAACACAAACACTTTTTTTTTTTCTTCCTTGGAGGTTTTCTGCAGGTGCCGCCAGGCTTTGAGTTTTCTGGTTGGGAAGTGCCCTGCACACCTCAGTATTGTATGAGCTGTGGCTCTTTTTCTGCTCTCCTGCTCCATGGTGAGGATCCAGGGAAGCCCTGTGTTGGTGCTCTGTGTGTGCAGGAGGTTCCTCTGTATTTACAGGCATGCTGTGTGTGGCCTCACTTTTTAAAAGTGTTCAGTTACTTGGCTCTGAGAGGTAAATAATGTCTTAGTCTTCTCTGTGGCTTCATGGGGCTCATGGACATAAGAACAACTCTTTGCTTGGGCAGCACATTTTCCTCACAGGACATGCATCTCCCACCCTTTCAGGCTCTTGGAAGAGCCCCCACATCCTTTCCCAAGATGCAAAGCTGAGGGATTCCACCAAGCTTCATTTCCTCCCTTCCTGAACCTCTCTGAGGTCCTGACTCTGCAGCAGTGTCACAATAAGGAATTCTGCAAGGTCCCCAAATGACATAAAATGAACCATGTAATTATTAACATCAACACAAGGACAATTTTTTTTTTTTTTTTTTTTTTTTTTTTTTTAATTTTTTTTTTTGGAAAAGCTTAGCATGGAGAGCTCAGCAGTTCCTATAAGATCATGGCTGAAGATGTTTGCAAGCCTTGTTCCTTGTTATCAGGAACCTCTTGAACCACTGCCTGGTTAATAACTAAGGAAGAAATCCACACAGCTGGCACCTCAAAACGTGTAGATTAAAAATCAGGAAAAGGTTGCAATATCATTCTTCAGGTTTACACTGATATGACTTGTTCCCATGTCAGATCCTGTTTTTACTTCTTTATTTAGTAAAAAAAAGTGACCAGTGTATGCTTTGATCTTGTTTTCAAGATCATTTTCTGGACGAATAACTGAAGGGTCATTTTTTTCATCCAGCACAGAGTTTATATGGAATCATAGACATCCTTCCAGCAGCCTTCTGATTTATTGGTCCAGATTCCATCACTCCAAGGTCCACAGCAAATGGATCAATGTATCCTTCAGACATGTCCTTCATGGGTTTATCTCATCCTGCCTTTATCATAGGGACCAAAGAGATGCCCAGTCTGCCACAGTTATGACCAGAGTGGGCAATTCTGATATTTTGGCATTTGATCCACACAGTGCTAAAAATGGAAATGCTGCCATTTTGGGAGAAACAAAAATTGGATATTTTTATTCATAGCTACTGGTCCTTGTGCATACACACTCATTTTTCTAACCTTACTAACTTCAAAATACATGGACCATTGTTGTGGGACAGTGTCCTCAGGGACGCAGCCCTAGAGATTTTCTGAAAATTGACAGTCAGGCATGAGTGATACTTTTAGTGCTCCTCTTAAAGCAAAGGTTGATTTGTCCTTCCCTCCTTTCCTCCTTCCCATTTATTAGCTATCAGGCAACCAACACGAGGCCAGGGCAGGGGGGGTGAGAAAGCAGAATGAAGGGAAAAAAGTCATTAGCAAACAGGCTTCATTAATTCAGCTGCTTGGGGAGCGGCGTGTTTGGAAAGGTCGGGATGTTTCATTTGACCTAAACAAAATGCTTGGCCGTTCTTCAGTCCAAATGTTTCATTCCTGCCTATTGAACCAAATCAAAACACTGAGCTTGGGCGGAGGGATGTAATGAAGGGCTGGGCAGGGAGCAGCTGCAGCTTATTCCTGCAGCACTTTTCTGCCGTGGAACTGGGAGAGATTGACACTCCTTTTCCGAAAGTGCAGTGCTGATCATCTCCAAAATATTGATGAATTAATGTGGATTTCACCCCAGCTATTAGAAATCAAAGAAAGACCCAATCTGCCTGGAAACAGTGTATGTCCTCCTGCCCTGAACAGCTGTTAAAGGGAAAAAGAAGTTGTGAAAATGTTTTAATCACAGAATGGTCAGGGTTGGAAGTGACTTTAAAGATCATCCAGTTCCAAGCCCATGCCATGGGTGGGGATGCCTTCCACTAGACCAAGTTATTCTAGCACTAGGCTCAAGTCCTCCCCTTCCCAAATTTGTGTTGGTTATCACTGAAGCCTGGTAGACTGGGATTTGTTGACAGACCCTTTGTCCCTTCCACACCACTGCCTCAGAGCTAGTCCAGCCCCCTAAGAGGAAAACCGCGATTAAAATCATTGCCCTGGTCTGGATATGATGTGTTTGAACTTGGAGCTTCTTCTCTCTCAGGAGAACTTTCTAAGGCAGCTTAATGACTGGTGAAGATGGGATTTCCCAGAGCTCAGGGTGGCACACGAGAGGGGACATTGCCCAAGAGATGATTTCCTGGAGGCTTCTCCTGCAGCTCTTTCCCCCTGCTGTTTGTGGAGCACTATCACACTTCAGACAGCAGTTTCTAAAGGAATCATCTGATCCCGAGGAATTTCAGCAGTGTCAGTGCCCCTCCTAGAGGCTCCCCTAAAGCCCCCTTTGAGGATGCCAGATCCTAGCAACAGCAAAAGCAGCAATTGGGCTGAGCTGGGGAACAGACTGCCTTGTTGACACTTCAATGAAAAGCAGCTCCAACACAGTCTGTTCACCCTGCGGCTGCCAGCTCCCAGGGCTTGATCCAGCAAAGGCTCCAGCCCAGAAAAACAAAGCCCAGCCTTTCTAGTTCCTGGCTTAGGGAGCTCTCTGCCCTTTGTGTTGTTTCCCTGCTTAATGTTTCCTAGTTTGGTTCATCCTCACCTAGGGTTGCATTAAGCTGTACTCAGCTGTAGTCTTGTTTTTAGGCTGCTTGTGCTGTAATGTTTCACCACCTTATTGCCCCTGTGTTAATGCACTTTTGTGTCCCTGTCTCTAGTTTAATCCAGGCAGGTGGAGCAGCATCACTGTCCCAGAGTTGCTTCCCTGGGTGTCCCAGGGGATTGGGTCACGGATGCTGCTGGAGGAGTGTCTGGTGCAGTGAGGAAAAGCACAGCGAGAAGGAATGGCAGGGTTTCTAACACCCTGGTTCTGGTGATTAAAAAACTCATATGGAGAAAAGTAACACTGTCAACAACACTCCCAGAGAGATGGAGAGGCTGATCTGCATTGCAGGGATGCTGCCTGACCCAGACACTCGTCCAAGCAAAGCTGATTTGTGCTCCAGTCATTTCAGGGCTACCATGAGCTAAGGGATGCATTTCCCCCAAAAAAATTTGCCCTGCCCCACCACATCTGGTTAGAGATAGAATGCCTGGGGAGGTGAGTCTCGTACAATACACAGCACAAAATACTGAAGGAAGCCTCAAATGTAAAGTCTGAGGAACTGGCATTGGAAAGGGCTTAGATTGTTGGGAAGATGTGGATGGGGAGATGAGCTGAGTTTGTGTGGTAAAAGACAGATTCACTGGGAGTGTTCCCTCCTCTGATTCTCCCAGCCCTGTCCAGGATGGGGGGGCTCTTCTTGAACATTTATATTTGAAAAGTGCAACAAAAAGGAGATTAGGAGATGTTACCACTTTCATTTTGTAATTGAAAGAAAGCATGGATATGTTTGATATTCACTCACAGCTGATGCTGTGCTGACTAACAGCACTGAAGTAGCAGGGTGACAATTATACTACTGATGGCTTAATTTATTGGTTTTGTTGTTACCCAAGGTATTTCCAATGAGGTCATAAATTTATGTGTCAGTAAGAAATAGTCAGTTTGCCAGCTGTGTTCTATTTTATAGCCATAGATTTCAATGCTTTGAGAGGAGCATTCGTTAAGCATCACTTTGCAATTAGAGGCAAAGAGGAAATTAAATGTTCTATTTTCGTTTAAAAAAAAATTTGTTTCTCATAATTTATCTTTCTGTTAATATTGCATAACTCTGTCTTTGCCTTTTGCTTGCTCATCAGGTCAGCCCAGAAATGCCAAACTGGACAATGCCAGAACTGTTCCAGCCCCTTGTTTGCTGACTGAAGGAACATTGCCCAGAGCCTGGGATGCATGGAGAATCCTGGAAGGAATCTGCTTAGGAGGATTACTAAAAGTCTGCATCCAGGTACAGACATGTTTAGGACTTTCCTTCAGCTTATTTTTGTAGGAAGAGAAGGTTTTTGCTGCAGTATCTTGTTTACATGAGCAAGCAAACAAACTCTTGATAAGGGATTGAGTCATTATCCAGGAGGATATTGGAGATCATCAAAGGCATTGAAATATAAATAACTCACTTATTGCTTCAGGGACAACTTCCCCCACATTGGATTTCACTCTCAGAAAGGATAAATCACCTGCTTTCACCATGTCCCCTTCAGTGGCTGTTAATACAAATTCAGAGATATCTCCTTGTGAAGGTAGTCCTTAAAAGGAGCAGAAACACAGACTTCATGGCTGATTTGGCCTTGTCTTCAACTGATCCCACCTAATTTTGAATCCAAGAACAGAGCTAATACCGCAGGGGATTCAGAGGGTCCCACCACTGTGGGCTGCATGAAGTATTTGAGGCAGCAACAGGCAGTCAAAGGAGTGAACTGGGCTCTGGGTGGTTTACACCCACCTAGAAATCCCATTAAAAAATCAGGAATTGTCTCCTGGGGAAGTTAGTTGTCCCAAAAAGGCATTTGCTGTCTTCAGTTTAGCCACATGTACTAAGGGTGGAAGAGAGCTAGAAAAACAGATCCTCAGTTGGGTTCCATTATCCTGGATCTGTTGCCTCCAGAGAAAGGACAAGTTGGCAACTCCAGTTCTAAGGTTTATCCCATGTGGACCCTGCCTGCTACAGAATTTTCTACTGCACTGTTCATTGGATAGGCTTGCTTATGCTGCTGCTGAGGTTGATTCCACAATACTCAACCTACATTTCTCCTTTTACAGGCATATTTTACTGGTGATAGGTCAGCTGCACAAGGGCTTTGCCTTTTTGAGATTTCCCAACCACCTGCCACTCCCATACTGTGATCCCTGTGATAATCTACTGAAATATCCATTTACCTCTTTTATCCCTCCACACGTGTTAACCCCTGGATACCTCGCTCTTCATAATTCCTTGTTAATTGTCAGTAATTTTCTGGTGATAAAATGTCCTGAAATAAACTCAGTGCATTTTATTTTGGTCTCATGTCAGCCTAAATCCAGAGTTTCTAGCAGTGTAAAACAAAGTGCCAAGGATGAGTTCTTATGTTTGGTGCTTTAGGACAAGATGTGAGGGGTGTGTGAACTCTGTATTGCCTGGATTGGAAGTGGGAGAATTCTATTTATCTGCCTTCTCTCCTAGGAGGAGTTTTCTCCAAGTCAAGGCTGGTCCCACCAGGCACTGGTGAACATCAGAATCAGTATTCCCAATTTTCCCTCTCCACAGCTGTACAAAGGGAATCTTGCACTTGGTGCTCACTGCTCCACAAGGACAGTGCCATAAAACCCTAACATTCTTTTTTGTTCTGTCAAATTACAAATGCATCATTTGCTTCCTTCTCTCCTTCTTTCAGCATTATTGCTCTCCATACTTTTCCCTCCAGTGGATGCCATTTCTCCCCTGATAAATTAGTGCACCATTTTCCAAGAGCTGCATCTCACTTATTTCCTGCCCATATTTCTAAGCCCTCTAGGGCTCTTTGTATTATTTCTCTTGCTCTCATTTGTGTTTCTCTACCCTCTCCTCTCAACTTAATGCTATCTACATATTTTATTAACCAGCTGTTTTATTCCCCCTCACACATCACGAGTGGAGATGCTCCATGAAATGAGAGCTACCTCTGGTCTCTATAGGAAACATATGAGACACAACCCCCTTGTCTATTATTATTCCATATTTGCAGTCCTTCAGACAGTTCCTGTGACAGTATTTATGTCTGAGCCAATGGGAAATAATATTTTGAGAGGCACTTTATCAAATGCTTTCCTGACTCCCAGCTCTTTGATGCCTGCTGCTCTCCCTGCCCTCATTCATTTCGTAATTCTGTCGACTTTATAAGATTTTTTTCTCATGGACTGAGTCTTTGTAAACCCATGGTGCTCCTTGCATATGTTTCTGTAAAGAGATCTGTGTAATTCTCAGGATATTATAGGCAGAGCCATGAAAAGATCCCTTTGAAGGCCAGCATGAAAGTTCCAGTTGTGTTCTGAGCTCCAAAGCACTTTGCAAATAATGAGACACAGCACAGTGTCTGACTGGGCTCGGGGAGAATAACTCCAGATAAACACCAGGAGATAAAAGGGATCACCTTCCCCTTTGTGCATTTCCTTGTATTGTGTGAACTCTTCTCCAGTGGGGATTGGATCACATCTTGTCTCATACAGAAAGCAAAAGGAGTCATTAGCTCTGCTAATTGTTGCAGATAAAGAGTAAAAGGCGATGACAGTTTGCTTTGTGTGTGGTTAAGATTGTTAAAGGCATAAATCAAGCAATTCTTTCAATTCTCACTTGTTCATTACTATTATGAGATCTCACAATGGCAGAGCTTTCATTTTTTCACTCCACTCAGTTTGAATTTCAACTCCATCTTTTCTTATTATACCCTTTAAATAAATACAGTTACAGCGTGGTACACAACACCCAATGTTTTAATTTGGTGTTGCATTATCCAACATGCTTGGGGTGCCTCAGTGTGAACACATAATTTAGTAACACTTCTAGAGATCATTGATGACAGCTATGGCTAAAGCTCATTTGCCATGAAGCCACAGTACAAATATACACAAACTTACTAGATATAAGTGGGTTTGGCCAACTAGAACATTTTGTGTTTATTGTTTATAATTGAATTTCATTTACATCTGTTTGCTTTAAGAGAATATATGAACATGCTTAAAGCACCTTGAAGGTTACGTGTTTAATTAGATTATTGACTGATGTAATCCTAAAATATGGATGGGAGTTGAGCCATCAGGATTTTCAACAGCATCAGGGTTCTCTGTTTTAGGACTTTCAGTTCTCAGCTGTGTGCAAGGAGGTGATAATTTGTTCTAAAATTTGAAAAAAGTGTTCTAAAGAACAATTTGTTCTAAAGGTACTTATACATTTGGGATTTTTAAGGTCAAATATAGGAAGTGCACAGGTAAAGGTCCAAATTCCCAATGAGACATGTACATAGATTGTGATATTTATAAATTGAGAGTCTCGGTTGCCAAGAAATAATATAGCAGAACACAAAGGTGGAAGCATGCATGTTTTATTATAGGATTCTTTAAAAACTGTTGCTGGTAAAGCAGGATTTCCAGTGAAAAAAAAATAATCTTATCTTTAGTCAGTCTTTCTTAATTTGGTCAGTCCTTTGTTAATTTAGTCACTCTGGATTTTATCAAAGCAAAGCTATATCCCCAAGAATTCTCTGGCAAAGGAGTCCCCCAAAATTTGAAAGATTAGCCAATTTGAATGTAAGGAAATATACAACAAAGATGACTAAAGAGAGAAGTCCCAGTGGAAAAGAGCAGGAAGGAACGTGAGGAAGTGTGTGAGAGAGCTCCACTTTCTCTTATAAGTAAAGTGAGAAGAATTTTACTTGCTTTTAAGTTTCATGGTGAATGGAATCATAGTCCTTGGTGTTGGGTGCTGTGGACTGTTCTCCTTCCTTTCTGCTTTTCTTCCACTTCTCTCTCTTTTGCTATGTGCAGACCCCATGGCTGTATGAAAAAGTGACATTGATTCTTCAGGAACTTGGTGGTTTTCCTTAGATTTCCATGTGTTAACAAAAAAAGGGCTCTTGACTTAGCAGCTCTGTTTGAGATATACAGGGAGAGAATAAAGTTTGTCCTCTTTGGACCATTTTAGGATATGTCTTTTCCCATCTGCTTTTTTCTGTCCTCCACCTAGAAATATATCAAAACTTTCCCTGCATGGATAGAGGGAAATGTAAGATCAGGAAGATCTTTGCCTTCCTTATGGTTTAAAAACTTTCTCCTATTGACTGAACTTCTTCTGGACTATTCCTAAGGGTAAAAGTGTCAGCTTTTCTTTGTTGCTGGTGTCACTCTGTTTTCAGAGTCCCAGGTCTCTGCTATAGTGATGTATGTACAAACCAGCTGTGGGTCTGAGGTGCAGCATTTCCAAATTTTGAGGCACAGCTGCCCATCCCTCCAGCTGCAGCAATACAGAAGCGTGCAGAGACTGCCAAAAAACATCAGGTTAAAATAATGTACCCCCAAAAATATTTGTGCTGAGTTATTTCAGTGGCCAGGTCAGAGTGTGGTCCTGCAGGCAGTGAGGAAGGAGAACTGTGGCAGCCAGATGGAATTCACAAGAGGGGCAGAGCCACCTCCAGCCTCCCTGTGCTGACACAAAGCACAAATAGACCAGGACTGAGTGGGAGCAGAGATCTCAGGGGCTCTCAAAGTTTGCAGGAAGGCAGAGGAGAGGCAGCCAAGTGTTACATTTGCTGTGCACATCTCCTGGACATGGAGGGGGCAGCTCCCTGAGGCTCTGCTTCCAAATCCATCAATGCCAGCAGCAGCCTGGAGGCAGCCTGGCTGTCCTGAGCAAGTGTGACTCACTGCCACGCCACTCTGCTGAGTTATCCAGGGTGGGTGGGTGGTGTTTGTCACACTGTGGATGGGGATTTGGCTATTTTAAGCAAGCACATAGGCTCTCTGGGATGTTGGGACAGAGTTGTCCCAACACACTGAGTTCTGACTTAAACTTATTGGAACAAGATGAATGTGGCAAGGGCAAAAGCATTACATGCACAGAAGACAGGCAAGGCCCTGCATCTGTACTAAATACTGAAATCTATGGCAGTGGATGCCACGTTGAAAGCTGAACATTTTTTAGACTCCATTCACAACCTGTCTGTTAAGACCTATGATGAGTATTAGTCTGGGACTGAGTGTTTGAAAGGGCTCCCTTGACATGTGCACTACTTAGAGGAACACTCGAGTGATAAATTTGTTTTCCTGTGCTTAAGGGGGATTGAGAGTTCCCCAGCTCACACAAGAAGTCCCTGATCTCAGTGCAGATGCAAAACAGACCCTGCTTTGTTGGGATTCAGAAACAAGGGAGGGCTGAAATCTCTGAAATCTTTGAGCATGGGCTCTCTGAGTTAATGCTAAAGTGTTAATAATGAAGATTTGTCTTTCTCCAGGAAGGAAAAAATCATGAGAGACAGGAAGAACTGTCTAAACTTTTGAAGAGAATCAGCTACACAACTCCCACTAATCATGGGAAGTTAAAAGTCAAGGCAGCCTTAGAGGCTGTAGCCTATATAAATTTAGACAAATCCAAATTCAAACAGTTGACCGATGACTTTGTGCCCCACAAAGAATCTTTTAATTTCTGATGGTAATGGATGCCACCTAAATGTGAAAGAGAAATAGACTTTAGTAATTTTAATGCAAATGGATTTTTTCAGATGAAAGACACTGCATAAAAAGTCGAGTGGCAGTGCTGTAAATATTCTGCCTCTGGTACAATTACTTACCAGTAATTACTGACATGAAGGCTAGCTGCTATAAGGAAATACATGGGTTATTTTTCAATTAAGCAATGCTTTTGCACTTTCAAGCCAACTTCTGTACTTTCACTGCTACTGGAAATGTGAAAATTGGTGAAGTTGATTCTGGCAGTCATTTTGGAAAGACCCTGAGCTGTTCCACTGAATCAGAGGAGAGCATTGGGAATTATCTCTTGAACCAGGATGTCCAAGTGGCTGTATTCTGGTTTCCAACTGATGTGGGGGTGTTTGAGTGCCTTTTCTCAGCTGCCAGACAAGGGTACACTCTCAGCCTTGTGGCACAAAGTTTAAACTGTACTTTAAGAAAGGCTCACACTCACAAATAATGGTGAGTTCAGAAAAAGCTGCAGATGTCCATGGTCAGTACATGCCTGGCATTTGCATGGCAAATCCAGCATCTCATGTTGTTCATGATTTCATGCTGCCCAGCAAAGGGAGGCTAACCCAAAAAGTGCTTTTTGATATGTTTTCCAAACATAGGTCACATAAAATGTACTGTCAGAATAATGAGCTGTTTGCCAACAGAAGTGTGAACCTTGTATCAGAAACCCACAAATCAAAGAACTGGAAAGGAAATTATTTTATGTGTTGCTACTGAAAGAATTATTATGGGCTTCTGTATAGATTGAGGTGTCACTAGAGCAGGATCTCATCTGAAAACAGAAAAGAAAATTATATTTCTTTCCAGAGTGTGGCCACTATCTGAGGACAGCTGCTAGCCAGCACAAAAAGCCATAAACAAGAGTTCTGGCAGTGAGACTCTGTTCCCAGGTTTGCCTTGGATGACTTTAGGCAAGATGATGATGATACTCTGTGCCTTAGTTTCCTGTTCTGGAAAAGGAAGATAATGATGTGCTCTGCTTTGATGTTGTGCCAGAACTAAATGTTAAAAATTCAGTGCATGGGCTGCTGCTCTTCAGAAATTACTTCCCCTCCAGCTAGTTCAGATGTATCTTTTTGCCTGTTTGAATAAGAGTTAGAGAGGTAGGTAGGAGCTAAGATGAGGAGTCAGATGGTTCCATTGCAAGCCAGAAAAACTTTAAATAGAAAACAACAGATATGTGCATCTGACATCCATGCTGGTGAAAAGAGCCTGACCATGTGAACTGAATGTTGCTGCTAATATTCTAATTTAAAAGTTCTGGAGTGAGCAAGCAATTGACGTAGAGGGTCTGCAACAGCTTCTGTTTCATGGAATCACATCATAGTTTGGGGTGGAAGGGACCTTAAAGATCATTTACTTTCGACACTAGCCATGGACAGGGACACCTTCCACTATCCCAGGTTGCTCCAAACCTTGTCCAGCCTGGCCTTGGACACTTCCAGGGATGGGGGAGCCACAGCTTCCATGGACAACCTATGCTAGAGCCTCAGCACCCACACAGGGAACAATTTCTTCTTAATGTCTAACCTAAATTTCCTCTCTTTCAGTCTGAGCCCAGCATAGGCAAGCAGAAAAACCTCTGCTGGTTTATTAATTTCCAAGGGTCATATTCAGTCTGCCAACTCTTGCATCTAAAATTCCTGCACAATAGTGTCTGTGTCAGGCAGGGACACAGAGCAGGAGCCCTTCCAGCTCCCTGAGAGAGCAGCAGCTGAACCAAGGCAAAGTGCTCCACTTAGGTGCCAGTGTAGATGGCTGGAATGTGGCCTGAGGCCTCTTTTACCACCTGTGCTGGTTCCTTTTTTCTCTGAGATGAAAACTGAGGTCTGGCAGAATAGAAGGAGGGAATGGAAAGTCTGTTCGTCACACACTCAGTGCAGCCCAGTGTGAGCCCTCCCATAAGAAAGCTGAAAATGCAATTTTTGGGGGGCTCAGAAGAGCCACACTGAATAATATCTTCTGGTGAATGTGTGAAAAAGGCACAAATAGACCTTGGCAGAGTGTGGTGAGCACTTTTGGATCTTTCTCTTTTAAAATTGAGTGAGAATTTCTTTGGCTCACAGGAAGTGGTTGCAGCTATTCCATCACAGATGGCAAGTGCCAAATCCTTTAGGAAACCCATTTGCAAAAACATGGTGTGGTTGTCTCATGTAAGAGAAATGTTTTCATAATGGATCCTTCTGCTCCTGTGTTAGTGATAAAGGTCACAGGTAATTGCATTCACATTTTAAAGCACAATGTTGTTAAATCTTTTGTATAAGGATAAAAGTACAAAAAATGTCTAGTCTCCAGTAGAGACAGCTTCTCCCTGAACAGGGGGAATCCAGAATCAAGCAGAGACTGGAATTTTAAAGCTGATATCATAGATCTCTTCTAATGCCCTTGGTAATTTAGAAAATAAAAGAAACTGCCTATTTTAATCTTACTCTCAGCAAGCCAGACTAAAAAACCCAGGATTTACTATCATGCCTTGGAAAAAAAATGTGCCTTTGCTAATCTCTGTTAACCTACAGGAAAGGTACTTGAAAATAATCACTAAAACTAAGCTGAAAGTTCTCTCAGCTTTGATGTCACAGATCAGTGACCAGTGTTACAAAACTCAAAGAGAAAAGGGAAAACCTGATGTTTTATTGAGCTTTTATATTGTATAAATATCCAGGAGCCATTTTGTCTTTAATCTTTGCAGGTTTGAGCAGCAGGTGCTCCAGTGCTTCACAAACCTCCCTCAGATTTTCTTTGGGAGGATCTGGTGAGATTTAGGACAAGTCATTGCCTGTGACTCTGCAAGTGGGAGCAGAGTCACCACCTTTGTCCAGTGGCTCTGGGATTTGGTGGTGGTGATAAGTATTTATCTCTCAAATGTTAAATAACTCAGAAACACATTGAAATACCTCCCCTTTCAGCCCTCCCTGTTGATCTACCAAAAAAAAAAAAAGGTGCATTGAGGAAAAGATGTAGAATATAAATCAGCTGTGAAATGTTGTTTGGTTGGTTTTTTTCAGGCTGTGTTTTGGTACACCTCTAAGGAGACAAGGAGGGGAAAAAACAATTTGAGAACATTTTCTTACAACTTTCTCAACAACAGGACAAAAAGAGGAATCGCAAAATGAACAGGAATTTACTACAAATGATGCAGAGTGGAAGAGGCTGACCCATGACAAGCAGAAGACAAGACAAATCTTCATTAAAAGGTGTGTGTGACATTCATTATGTGCACTCTACAATTGCAGCATTGTGCCAGACTGGCTCTGTAAATGAATGCTTTTAAATGAGTGTCTTGGTAAGCAATTCTAGAGCAGCTCTGCATTTTGAAAATATAAATTAACCTTAAGCTTCAAACAGAAACACAGCCCAAATCTCCTTGTAGAAGCACACTCATTATCAGTCAAGACTAAGTGGAAAGTAAAATTCAAGTTAAATTCTTCTTCAAATGTGACTTTATGGCTTTTATTATCCTCTAAGCCCCATTCAGAGATCACAATTGGAAAAGCCAAGATTGGAGTCACGGGAGTAAAATATGTTTTTAAAAAATAAAGGATTGTCCAATCTGGATATATTTTCACAAAAAAAGGAAAAAGAAATGGGTGACTTTGGGGGAATTGCTCTTCTCTAAATTTCTTCTCCAAACTGTGGCTAGAGAAGTTCATAATATGAACGATTTTCAGCATAGGTTACACTGGCTGTTTTTCACAAGTTTTATTCTTTAAAATTGTCTAAATCACTTTTGCTCAAACGGTCCAAAGTAAGTTACTCAGAGGCAGAGCAAAATTATGTAAAAATTCAGTGTAAAGAGTTCAAACCTGGCAGAATTATAACCAAAGACAAATGGTAAATTATAATGTGGTATGTCAAACAATGTAGAAGCTGCAATTCTACCTACAACTAAGTGCAGAATGTGTCAAATATATGTGTGCTGTTTGTTAGGTATATTGCATAAATTCAATATATGTGTGTAGGAAGCTCCATAAATCTATGCAAAAGGTATTAATAAATATGCTAATGCAATACAGGAAATAATGCAGTAATATAGAAAATGCACATCTTTTTTATACCCTGTGCACACACATGCGTGTGCAAAATGTGTGAAAAACACAACAGGAAGATTTAAGACTTAAAATATGTGTTGGTTGCCACCTGTTTCTTCTGTAGCAGTGATCTCCAGAGGTTTATAATTGTGCACCTGTATTAGTAAAATATCCTTGAACACACACACACAAACTGTCCCCTTTTGTAATATATACACTTATTTATTTGTGAATTATACATATTTACTACTACAGGTGTATATTATGTACATTGTAAAACATGCACAGGAACAGATACTTAAAAGGTGGAGATAAATACAAAAAGACTTTAAAGTGTTTTAAAATGTGATTTCTAAGAATGCCAGCCTAGGAAAAGCCTTTTCAGCTTGAGACAGGAGAGTGTTTATGCAAATGCTGAGCTTTACACACCCAAATAGTAATCCTGCAGCCAGGGATGACTGTAAGGAAGATCCTTCTCAACTCTTAAATCCAGGCAAAGCAGACAGCAGGAAAGGAACCTTTTTATAGGAACAGCTAGTGGCAGGACAAGGGGGAATGTATTCACACTGGCAGGGAGTTGGTTTAGATGGAATATTAGGAAGAAATTGTTCACAGGGTGCCCAGAGAAGCTGTGGCTGCCCCATCCCTGGCAGTGTCCAAGGCCAGGCTGGATGGGGCTCTGAGCAACCTGGGATAGTGGAAGGTGTCCCTCCTCATGGCAGGGGAGTGGAAAGAGATGATCTTTAAGGTCCATTCAGCCCAAACCATTCTGTGATTCCAAGATTAAACCATGATGGAGTCAGTTGTAATAGGCCAGATTTTGTGATTTGTTTCCTGCTCTGTCTTAATCATTGGTAGCATCAGCTACTGGGTGTCTATTTTGTGCAGTCCTGGTTTGTCTCATTTGCCAAAACTTCATTTTGTTTTGTTGTGTGTCACTCTGTCTGTCACTCTTCTGCAGAGCTGGCTCTGCCATGTGTGTTCTTATTTCCTGCACAGGAGAAGCTGGGGACACAGTGGGATTTGTCACCTGGGGTTGGTGCTGGTGACATCAGGGGTTGTGTTGCCACCAGCAGATGCTGGGAACAAACAGAAGCAGGCACGCAGAACAAACCCCTGGCTGCTGCAGATGTGGCATTCACCCTGCACATATTGTAGGGACAATTTGCTTTATCCCAGCTCTAGGTCAGGAGGTCCCACCCAGCTCTGCATGGCACAGCTCCTTTCTGGGTATGACCCACAGGGAATTGCCAGCACAGTGGGATAATCTGTGTGCATTCCTCTGCTGTGTTCCCATCTCCTGCCCCATCTCCCCACACGGACCTCAGTGCTCTTGCCACTCCCTACATTTGGTTTCAAGATTATCCTTTTTTTTTCCCCCCCTGCAGTTGTTAAGACTGAAAACTTTTTCAACAGATAGGAAATCAAACTAAAGCACCTGAGACTGCAATGCAGTCACATTGTTCCAGGGCACAGGGCTGCAGGCAGAGGGAGAGGGATGCCTGCAGATTTATTTCCTGAGCATGGGAACTCAGAGAAAAGTGCTCTGTCACACATTAAATATATTTGATTTCTGCAGGTTTTCATGTGCAGCCCCCATACCCTCAGTCTCTGAGATCTTTGCAAAGATAATTCAGCTCTATTTACTTACGGTTCATTTGTAGTTCTTTTCACTACTGAATTATGAAATTATTCTTCTTAATACTGCCAGGAGAGTTAATAATATCCAAAATCTCAGTTTAAAAATTAGATAAGGGTATAATCATTTTTTTACTCTTATAAATATTCATGGGTAGTACATATTACTGCTGGATTTTTCCAGAGCTGAATACATAGAGGTATAAGCATCATTCTTATTTTATTACAAGACAAAAGTCACAAATGCTTTAGGCAGATTTGTACAACTTTGCCACCAGCCATTATTTCTGGTGGTGGTGGGATAATACAATAATACCTTCAAATATACAATAGTATTATGATTTTGAACTGTATAAAAATGTTTTTTTTTAATATTTTGATTTTTCTTTGCTGTTCATCCACTTTGCCTTCTGGGATGCTCGTGAAGCTCTTTGGTGCTGACTTTTGTGAGGCAGAAGACTTCACAAATTATCTACAAATGTTTTAACTTAATTCCTCACCAATTTAATTATGGTATTTAATTTATGGTATTTTTCATTAATTGTTGAACTCTCTGTTTTGGTTTCCTCTTCACCCAAGTAGCCCCATTTCCTTCTCTAGATTGAGGGATAAAAGGTAAAAACTGCTGCTGCCATAGATCACAAAGCTTTAGCTGAGCTCCTACCTCCCATTTTCCTCAGAAACGCATCACTCTGGGGATGTTTCTTTTCTGTTGCTGTTGATGAATTTCACTCTGAATCGAAATGCTCAGCTGTGAATTTGGGAAGTTTAAAAATAACCCTGAAGTGAGCACTTTGAAGCCTGAGCCAAAACCAGCGGGCTTTGTCAATCAGGATGTTTCCCTGTTGCTAAGGAACACTAATTAAGCTTTCAGGGCCAAATTGAACCTGCAGACAAGGAACACATTTAGCACATATTTTCAGTGAGAAAGAGCCAATTCCTGCCACTGAGAGTTTTCTGTTCTTCCCACTGCTTGTCGGGGGTTTTGTCCAGAAATTGAGTTTTGAGTGAGATGAGATGCACTTACATGATGATGCATTTCCTCTCTTGACTTGTCCCAAGGACTTCCACAGTTTATGCAGCTGCCCAGTAATTTCCAGTCAGCTGTGAGGAGTGTTTGCAGATTCATCACTTCTGCCTTAGGGTGTTGACATTTTACGGGCAAGACCAAGCAATAAAATTGGCCATTTTAGATGATGCTGTGCAAACACACAGATGCAATTTCTAAGTAGCAAGAGGTCAAACGAGACATAACAAGGATCCCACAGGAAGAAACTAAGTCAGCTCCTTTCTCCAGTAGATCAATTGACCACAATGGATCAATGACCTGTTGACACAAAGTGAAGCACCTCAGCTATGATATCTTATGACCCGACACTGTCTTTCCCTATCTGCCAGGCATATTTCAAAAATCAAATTTACTTCCTTATCTTTTTGTTGTTTACCACTTAAAAACCATTGTGTATTTTTGGTGCTTCAGGAAACTAAACCTGAGGTTATTCTGACCTAGAATTTTGGTGAAGGGGGAAAAACAGAGCAAATAAAGGGATAAATAATTGTTCTCTGTGGCCACGTATAGAAATTGTGAGAGGAATTCAAGATTATTGCCAACAAAACAACTCACCTCCTATCAGGGTCAAGTAAATCACATTATGGGTACTTCAGTGCCACAGAAAACAAATCAGACATTTAAGCATCGTGCTGTTGAGTGAAAGAGGAGGTGGCATTTGTTAGGAAGCTTTCTAAAGAGTTTAGGAGACCAAATACCTCTCTCACTTTTGATGTGGGTGACCATGCTGAGGTGTGGTGACATATTTGGCACTGGCAAACTCTGGTTGTGGCTGAGAGGAAAATCTAGAGAGCTGCCTTTGAGATGGGGACACTTCCACAAGCCCAAGTCACCTGGAAATATCAGCAAGGCTGGCTGGATGAAAAGTTCATTTATTGCCCTTTACTTCTCTTGCAAGCTGATGGCTATGGGGAAACTGTGGCCTGTGACAAAGCAATTCCCTCCTGGATAATTTTGGCAGAACAGCTTGACCTTCAAGAAGCCATGACTAAGGGTGCCCTTTATCTTCTTGTCACCCATTGCAGCACATTATCCATGGCTGAGTCGTATAATGGAGTGGTGAAATGGAGATTTGCTCCTGGAAATTGCTCTCATGTCATAACAACCCCCAGCATCCAGGAAATCTCCAAGTGAACTTGCTTAGAGGTGGTGCTCACATCAATACTAATGTGGAGTAATTTAAGAGATGATTTTATGGTAAAAGTATGTCTAGGACTTAGAAGAGGTTTGAAAACAGCTCTAAGAACTGACAGAACTCCAGGGTGAGGGAGTGAAAAAGCTTGTTCCCTCCCTGCCAGGAATTTGTGAAGGTCTGTGATGGCTTTTGCAGTGAGATTTGTGGGGATGGTGTAAGGCAGAGTCTGAGAGCACCAACTAGAGGGAAAGAGAAAGGAAGGAAAATGAGTTAATGTCCATTCAGAGGCTGAAAAAGGTGTGGAGAGGTACATGCTGTCCACAGGCAGCAACTGTGATTTTGGCCAACAAATACTTGCTGAAACCCAATTTAACCAAAAGCCTGAAAGAGAGAATTTGATCCTTTAAAGTAAAGGTATCTTAGTGACAGCTGGTGACCTTGCATGTGACTGTATATTTATCCCAATGGGCCTTTTATTTAAAATGCTCTTCCATAAAGTCAGAAGAAACAGAGCATTTTTGTTGTAGCGTGCTTGATTCCTAAACTGACTTTCTTTTCAAAGCAGGTGTGTGGAAATAATGAATGTTGTCATCAACATGAAGGAAGTAGCCAGAAGAAAAATCCTTCAGCTCCCAGCTGGGTGAGTGGGAAAGGTGGAAGGCAGACTCAATCAGGGGTGAGTAGAGTTGCTACAAAACAGTTTTCAAAACAAACAAACAAAACAAAGAAAAAAAGTTAGAGTTTTTAAAAACCTCACATTTCAGAATGCAAGAATTTCTTTGTTTAGTTGAAAGTCCTTTTAGTCTTCTTTCTGTGAGGAAGACCTATGCCAGACCACAAATAGAAAGCATCTGGATTCAGGCATTGCAACTTGATCACAGTCACACACATCTAATTCTAGAGAACTGTGTGTTTGCATCTTTGGTTTGCTTTCATTTGGAAACTATTTTGCTTTTTAGGTTCTGTTGCAAAAGGTTCAGGAATTGTGGGTTTATCCAAGAAACTGGTGATATTTACAATTTTCTATTATTATTGCCATAATAATTAAATTGTGCAATGTGTATTGATGGTGCAATGCTTTGTGTTCTCCAAAGTCCTTTATATATTTTATAAATATATAAATGAATATGTTTGAGTATATGAATATATATGTAGAGAACATGAATGAATAGACCTATATACACATGAATATATAGAAGAAGAACAAGAATAATCAGCCTGTGCACATCAGGTAGAAATAAAAAAGAAAAAGGAGCTGGGGGATTGTTGCTCATGCCTCTCTGCTCACTTGGCCCAGGTACAGACTCACACATCAGTGCTGCAGCTTTGCCTTATATAAAGTGATACTAATAACACTTCTCTGCTAGGGGCAATGTGAGTCAGCAGTGTTTGTAAAGATCTTTTCTATCTTTAGCTGAGAGACACTTCAGAAGTGCAATGAATTGGTGTTTTTCTCAGTGGCACTAGATTAAATGCTTTTTGATTAAGAATTCCACAGTTCCTGAGGAAGTTGCTGAATTAAAACAACCTCAAGGAAAACCATGACCAAGTAATTTGCTTTCTAATCTCTGGGTTTGTTACCTGATAGTCAGGGTTTAGTGGAAGGGTTGCAGTAGCCAAAGTCAATTATGTGACATTTTACAGCTTTGTGGGGAGGAGGCTCTTAGCACTGTGGGCTTGATGCTGGCTCACACTGTGTGATATATATTTCAGAACCAGAAACAAACTCGTCCTGGGACCTGTAATGTTATCAGCAGCAACTAACTCTGCACACAGCTCTCTCAGAGCAAACGAAAGCAAGGATATTTGTTTTGTTTTCAGCTAAAGAGATTTAAAAGTATACTTCAGATTACAGGGTGTTAAAAATTCAGCTTGACATTGACCTAGCTGTCCTGTAGCAACTCATTAAATTCTAGTGTCACAGCTGTGCTGCAGAGCCCTAAAAATACATCTGCTTCTCAGCCAAGTCAGGCTTTCATTCAGATATTCCTTAAAAATCCTTTCACTTGATAGCATTCTGCTCTCAGTCAAGCCAGACTGCCAAGAGCCCTGCCTTCAGTCCCAAAAGAAGCTCTCACCAGGGCTGCCCCGATAATTTTTTATATTTTACTGCTGGTGATAGTTCTAGTCAGTTTTTAATGATTTTCCCAAACTCTGTGTGCATTTGAAGTGCTGCAGCAACGATGATTATTAAGACAACATTTGTGTGCAAGGTATTTTGGCTCCCTATGACCTTATGTTCTTATAGAAACAATCAGAATGTTTGTGCAGTCCTAAATTCTGTCCTAAAACCATGTAGTAGACAGGAGATTCTGAGACACCAGAAACTCAGAAGCACAAAAGGTACAAATGTATATATTTGATCATATATAAAGGTAGTTTCAGTGTTGGAAACTGGAATAGGTAAAATTCAACCATTGAATGCATGCTATAGGGATATTCTTATTTCCAATTAGAACTCCCTTTTCCTGGCTTAATCTGTTTCAGTTGCAAAATTATATAAACTAAACCAGGAAAAACCCAAAGAAGAAAAAACCCCAACTCTTATTTGTAGTGGAATATCTATAAGGGCAGTCCAATCCCTGTGAGCTCAGTCATAAAATTATACAAGTAAGTTTTCCCATATAGATCACCTTAATAAATACCTTCCCTAAGCATATATAACCCCTTTCCTGTATAATAGTGGTAGAGGAATACCTGTGAGTATGCAGTAGGCTTAGGTGATGGAATTATGGCTTCCTGAGTGATTTCTGTTGTTCTTGAATTGGGTTTTTCACAGCATTCAATGTAAGGAAAATCTGATTGCAATAATCAGGAGGTTTTACCCTTGAAGCTAATTACCTGAGAGTGGCTTTATTTCCAGGTGGGAGATGGACCTTTTCCATACTAAATAGACATTGGGAAAGCCTAGAATATTTGAAAAGTGAAATTTGATTCCATGGCAGGAGCAGATCAGAAGTGTTGCTGCCCATTCCAGTGCAAGGTTCTGTTCTGTGGGTGAAGGAAAGCTGGAGGACAAGGCTGGCTGCATCCCAAACTCCTCCGTGGGGCTTCATGGAACTGCAGGATGGGAAAGGGATTGACTTATCCCTTCTTTCTCATGAGGAGTCCTAGCATTTAAAACACAAGGGTTTAAAAGTTTAAAATGGAGATTTCAAATCAGCAGGGTCCTGTGTTTGGTGAGCTGTTTTTCCTCCATTCAGTTTAGCTCTTCTGCAGTGGCTGCTGTTGTGTCCCAAGGTATTTTTTTTTTATTTTAAACAATGAATTAGAAGCAGTACAAACAAGCTATGAGCAGGCACACAGTCAGTTGTCAGAACAGCAGTGCAGAATTCATGTTGATATCCTGCTCACTGCATTTCAGGTCATTGGGAATAGCTCAGGAACAAGTGACACTCTGGATTACTGTTAGAGGAGACAAGGAGCAGGCAGCCTCTCCTCCTGTTTGTTCTCTCATCCTCTCCCACTGCACTCTGAGGTGCTCTGCAGTGCTGAGCCTGAGCAGAGGGGTGCTAAAGCCTGGGATTTCATTCCAAAGGCTCTCTCTGCTGCTGTCAGCAGTGTGGGTTATTGTGTCCCAGCTGCTGTCACAAGCACATTGCCCCTGTGTGGGATGTGGCTGAGCCTCTGGTAGAGATGCCACCCCTTTGTGTGCTGCTGGGAGCAATCCCAACAGGCAGAGAGGAAAGCAAAGCTGTGGGACAGCTTTAAGACAAAGAAATGGATAGCATAAAAACACAGTTTCTGCTGCTTGCCCTGCGTTGTGGCTTTATGAATTTATGATATTTATTCTCCAAGGCTAGCTCTATGGCTTCTTTTACAAGCTAAGCCAGGGTCAAGCACTCAGAATAGATCCAGATATTTCTAGAGGTCTGTGAAACTAGGCTGGGTATAACTTTATCCCATTCAGTTCTTCACACACACCTGAGGCTGCTTTGGACATTGTAGGACAAAACAGGGTATTTCAAAAGAAAGAAATTAAATTTGCATCTTATCTCTGATCCCTGTATTCCCTACAGTTTGCAGTTTTCCTGGTATGGAAGCCCTCTATCCAGACTTACCCCATTTGAGTAATATGGGGCAAGGCCACTCCATATTCTATCTTACTTTTTAATCACAGAAGCGTGCAATGGTTTGGGTTGGAAGGGACCTTAAAGATCATCCATTTCTAAGCACTTTCCACAGGCAGGGACACCTTCCACTATCCCAGGTTGCTCAGAGCCCCATCCAGCCTGGCCTTGGACACTTCTAGAGATGCAGCAGCCACATTTGCTCACAGATCTGGGCCCTCAGCACTTCATTTTTGCAGGAATATCTGCAACAAGTTCCAAACAGTTGAAGGACATCCATGACTCCATTCTGGAATGGTTGCACAATCACAAGGCAACGCACAGTTTTTTGGAGAGTGCCCTGTTTTCTTCCAGTCTGCCTCTTCCCTGTTAAACAAAACACTTGATGAATCACAATTTTGCTGCCTGCTCCACCCAGGAGACACTGGAACACAGAGTGAACTCCCCCATGGACTGGAGATGAATGTTAAAAATTTATTGTCCAATCTGTAGGCTGATATTTCTGTAATCCCAGGGAGTTGGGACATGTCCATGTGTCACTGCACATCTTCTTTAGATACAGCTCTGAAGGCAGGCTGGAATCACATGCTATTTTTATCACAGTTGTTAGAAAGACGGGATGTAATAGTGCTTAGGAAGACAACTGGGGCTCCTGTGAATTTCAGGGTATTATAGAAGCCTGGTTTGCAGCCTTGCTGAGAGAAAATGCATTCCCAAAACCTCATGAGAGGTCTCTGCCTTTGACAGGTTCCCTTTTCTTCTCCACAGTGCTGAGATGAACTTTCACAACAAAACTTAAAGCCAAAAGAAATCAGTCACTGTGCACATCTTTGCAGTTTCAAAGATCAAGTCATCCTGCTGAAGTGATGTCCACACATGTTTTGTGACTTCACCTGTTCAGCTCAGGGCCCATTTTTAATTTTCAGTGGCACTTTCAAGTGGGATGTAACTAATGAAGGAAACAAGGATTCTGTTCTAAATTTTATTGCCTAAATATCTCAACACATTCTACCAGTCAATTTCAGACCTTTTCAGTTTTACAGTGGAAGGTTACTTAGGACAGTAGGGTACAAGTACATAAAACTTCTTGTGAAAGAGCTTTAAATGAAAATATATTCTCTGAGTTCAGTAGGGGTAAAAAATACATTCTCTGAGTTCATTACCCTTCGCTCGTCACTTAAATGAAAAACGACAGTGTACAGAAAAAGCAACAGCAAGAGATTGTTCATGATGCAAAAGTCTGTGAGCAAATGCCAGAATTAGGATGCCCTGTACAACCTCATTTTAGATCCCCGAGGAATTAGAGCTCTGCCCTCCACCCTGTCTCATTCAGCTCTCAGTGTGTGCAGGTTATGCCTGGACCAAGCTTTGCTGGCAAGCTCCAGGATCCTGCAAGTGTTTTCCAGTATTTTTAACCAAGGGGTTCCTATCTCTGCTAGCTGGATCCTGTACCAGATTCCCCAACTAGCTCCCCTTCCTTGTTTCTTATTAAATCTTTATCCAGCTACTCAATCCTTCCATCCTCCTATGAGAAATTACTGACTCCTTCCAAAGTGTGTGGGTCTCAATCTCTTCCAGCTCTGTGTTGCCATCTCTGCCTTCAAAATATTTTGATTTGCATCACATTTCTCACCAGAATTTGGATTGGAAATGGTTTATGGAGAGGTGTGTGGGGCTGGTACCTGTGTGCATTCTGGAAATCCTGTGGATGGAAGTTGTGCTGGCTAGTGATAAAGACAGAGAAATCATTGATCCACTCTATGGTGATTGAGTGAATTAAAGGCAAACAACTTTGTTAGCTGATTTTTCACAGTCCCTTCAAGGGAATCAATATGACTCAACAGGAAGTTAGTAAGGTTTTTTTTTACTTTTATGCCTCTTTTGACTTTCAAAATATGGGAATGTTAGGTCCATTTGCTCTTTGGCTCTGTCCTTTTCTGTCTTACTCGGGCATGCATTTGCTATGGGATGACATTGGTGCCTTCTTCCACCATAAAGAAACTTTATTTTTGGTGTCTCTTTATCCTGAGGAAACTGAAGTGCAGCCTGTGGAACAGCTGGAAGGCAAACACACCATATAAATGGCTTTGATTCCTTTGCAGACATTGGGGTTTGTGGGGGCTGTGTTGTCCTTGCCTTCCTCTCTGCTGTTGTAAAATGTGCTCAGTACAAGCATATCAGATGGCTGCAGGGTATAAACTAGACAGAAAAGAGGTTTATTCCATTTCTCTAACTATGAAATACACTTTGGAAAAGTAGGCTCAGTCCATCTTGACTTTGGAAAGCATTCTTTCAGGGTTGTACAAGATCACAATTGAAATTACAGCATTGCACCCCTTCCCTAGTGATGGTGGGGAGGTGATTGTGCTGGCTAATGGTGATTAAAGAGATTCATTGCTTTCACAACACCCTGCTGCACAGGATTTAATGACCCTTTATGAAGTGTTAGTGCAAATCACAGAATCACAGAACTGTTTGTGTTGGGAGGGACCTCTGGAGATCACCCAAGGCAGGGTCCCCTGGAGCAGGTGACACAAGAGCATGTCCAGGTGGGGTTGGAATCTCTACAGAGGGGGAAACTCCAGCCCCTCCCTGGGCAACTGCTCCAGGGCTCTGCCACCCTCAGTGTGCAGAAATTCTTCCCCTCACTGAGGTGGAACTTCTCATATTTTAGTTCATAATCCATAAACCTAAACTTACAATTCAAAATAAATGATGCTGTGATACCATCAAAAATTTTAATCACAGGGGTTTGCCTTTCTAGTTTGCAAAATCAGTCATACTTCAGTGTGTGCAAAACCTGTGGCTCCTCAGAGTTTCCAGAGTGATCTTCCTTGAGACTCTACTTTGATCCACAAATCAAAGGGAAGCCTGAGAACTGGCAGGATGAGTTTCCTCTGAAAACTGATGATGGTACTTGAGTCTCTGTGCCCTTTCATTTGTAAGTGCCTCTGCAGAAAGCGTCCAGAGAGATGACAAATAATACCAGCTGTGTAGGAATTCCACTGAGGATAAACAATGTCTCACTGAGGCTGGGGGGTGAAGGGCAACTAATTCACAGAGGTCACCAAATAAGCAGGTTACATGACATTTCCATAGCACTGGGTGAGTTGTTTGTGTTGGGTGAATTATCCAGTAAACTTTGGCCCTGGCTGATTTCCATGCTCAGCCTGAATTTCCATAAATATGTCAGTCACACAGATGAGTTTGCAGTGTTTGTTATCAAGAGAATATTACAAATGCACTGCTATGATTCACAGACAGTCTGTGGGCTTGCCCCTTTTATTCTTTATCCTAGAGGATGGAGAGAGAAGGGATTCAGATTGTTCCTATGGGTTGTGACCTGTGACTGAACCTTTAATAAAAACTGGTGAGCAGTGATGAAGTTTTGGGGAACCTAGGCAATATTTCAATCTGTAGGGCAGCCAGTCAAACTTGGGGTAACTTAGACTCCCTGACCCTGACTTGTCCCAGTCCCCCATAAATCATGACTGGGACCTTTCCAGTGTCCCAGGCAGTGCTGAATTGAGGAGTTACATGGGCTGGAAGAGGCAGCACACAGTGCTGGGGACTGGCCAGCAGTAGAGGGGGCAAATTGTGTATAATCTGAGTTCTGGTCTGGATTATGTATCTATTGAACATATTCCCTCTAAGGAAAATATCTTTATTGCTGAAACTGTGGAGGATAATTGGGCAAATGTAGGCAGTGGATGGTTAAACGTCTGAAAGTAGCTAAGAAAATCTGCTACTTTCTATTCTTTCTCTTCCAAGCAATTGCCTGGGTGACCACCCAGATGGACAACACAGTGGCTTCCCTTGCCAGGTGATGTTTTCCAGTCCCTCCTCAGGCAGTGACTGTGTGGCTCTAAAGCAGCTCTGGGTGCTATAAAGCAGCAGTTTGTACACTAAAGTGTAAATTCAAACTCAGTGCAATGAGATCTTGTCTTCTTGCAGTGTCCTGGTGGCTTCAGAGGGCAGAGTCTGTTTTACTTTGCTTGAGGAGTAGGCACAGAGACCAGCACAGTAGAGTCTGAGGATTTGTAATTTGTAGCCTAAGAAAATAAAATAGTAATTGCATAGGAGCTGCCAAACTCATTTTAAAAAATCTCCTCATAGAACCAAAAGATATATTTATTGTTATAAAAGTAAACATTTCCTTTGAAATTGGTAGGAGAGTGAGAGAGAAAAATTCTAAATGAATATTCTATTAGATTTTTGTTCTTTGATAGATACCATCTTTTCAGATATGGAGTGCACCTCATTTGCCAGTTACTACTTTCTCTTTCCTCTGAGAGTTTGTTTTTTAAAAGGGGAAGGACATCTGAATAATCTCCCAACACTTCCTTGCTCTAATAGATATTATTTACCTATTTATTTATTAACTATTGCTCTAATAGATATTATTTACCTTTTAATTAATTTATTTATTTATTATTGCTCTAAGAGAGATTATTTACCTTTTTATTTAATTATTTATTTATTATTGCTCTAAGAGAGATTATTTACCTTTTTATTTAATTATTTATTTATTATTGCTTTAATATATATTATTTACCTTTGCTGCCCCTATTCTTTCATTTAAGGTGTGTG
>JANRGV010000073.1:63984361-64010174 GCA_024734035.1 Alethe castanea
AGCAGCAGATGATATCTTCCTGGAGGGAGGATGGGTTGTGGAAAAGATAAAGATGATTGCCCCAGCTGGTTTTAAAGGTGGCCCATTAGCAGATAATGTGTGCCATGGAGAAAAGGGTCATTGCCCCACCCAGCTTCAACAGATGATGACAGAATACACATTTCTGGCCACATCCTGTATTGCAAGACAAGGCACACATGATAAAGGTACTACTCTGTGAGATGAGTTGGCAGGAGGAGGTGAAGGCCAGGAAACATCCTTAGAGTTGGCCCAACTTAGATGGCACAGGACTGATAAGATCTGGGGGTCAAAACACCCAGTGCTTGTTGTGGGCTGCTCTAGATTACAGTGAAGGTGTCTGATCTCTCATTCCTCCACTCCCTGTCACCAGGGTAAGAGCCTCCTCTTGTCCAGTTTTTCAGTTTTGATACCTCTTTAGGACATTGGGGGCTGGAAAAGAAGCTCTCAAATCATTATTTCAGTGAGAATGGGCAGAATCTCCCAGCACTTGAAAGCCTTTATAAAATAATATTGACCATCTGCAGGGCTGCAGTGTTTTCTTAAGTTAGCTAAACAATCTGGGATAGTGGAGAATGAACCAATGCACTATTTGAGGTTATAGAAATGGAGTAGGTTGTAGTGGGAAGCACTTTAGAAAGATACCTGAGTGGTGCAGGAGGGAGTCTGCTCAGAGTGTCCAGAATCACAGATTCATTTAGGTTGGAAAAGACCTCCAAGCCCACCAAGTCCAACCTGTGACTGATCCCCACCTTGTCACCCAGCCCAGAGCACTGAGTGCCACATCCAGTCTTAGAGACTGTGATCCCACAACCTCCCTGGGCAGCCCCCTCCAATGCTTAACCACCCTTTCCATGATGAAATTCTTCCTGAGAGTGATGCTGTGCTTTCTTAGAGTGCCTGAGCTCTGCCAGTCTCAGGAGGGCTTTTCCCTGGGTAATCCAGCACCTGCATCCTGCCCTCTTCCCAGAGCTGCCCACACTAACACTGAGTGCTGCCAGCTCAGGTTTGTGGAGACAAAACTACTCAGTCTCAGCTCTTGGCACAGCTGCTTGCTCCAAGAAACCAGTGCAGCTTCATTCAGTCATTAATTTCCCCCAGAAAAGGGAGAGGTAACTGTCTCTGCTGGAGGAGTGGCACAGTCTCATTGCAAGGATGGGGCTACATTGCCTTTCCTTAATGAGTTCTGTTCTGTGGCAGAGCAGGGGAACTTCAGTTTCAAGCTGTGTTTTTCCAGCATTTTTTAATAGTGCTGAGGCTGCTCCTAAATGATGGAGGAATGGGCTGAGGTGCAGTGAAATGTGATTTCTTTCAGGCAGCTGTGGCATCACTAGCTGGATTAGTTTTCATGTCATCCCACTGCACTGTTTCAATAAATTAGAGCATATTTATGGCTGAATTGAGCAATGTGGTTCATAGTCCAACTTGAGATAATTCCACATATATCTCCTGCCAAGCAGGTAGACAGACTAATGATGCATTCAAATCTCTTCAAACTATTTGCATAGACTTAGGCAATGAGTGTCTACACCCAGCTGAAGTATCTCTGTGTTCCCATTGTAATCTGTGAGCAAAATAGCATAATTTATTTTATCCTAATGATATTTGGCTCTTCTGAGTGTCCTCTGGGATTTTGGATCTATATATAAACATGCACATCCTTCTCCACACTGAGATGCTCCCCCTTTCCATGGGGTTGCACAAAGGGGTGTGAAGCAGCTTAATTCTTCCCAATCCAAGGATCTCCTGCTAGAAAGAAATCCTTGGCTAGAAACAAGGCTGTATATGGTGGTTTTTCAAAGTAGCAGAGTTCAGGTTCCAATTAGATAAATAAATCAGAGGCCAGATTCTTATTTGATCCTCTGTTTGCAAATTTAATTAAAAATAAGCAGGAGAGTCACTGTACAGTGATTTCCTCTTTTTATCCTAGAATTTAGCAGTCTGTTTAAGCATCTGGAAGAAATGGGTAGACATTGTCTCTAATCTGGTCCAAATTTCAGAGCTGCTTTAATTTCAGAGAAAAATCATCTATCTTTAGTCCTGCTGAGTCTCATGATAAGTATTATTAAATACTGAGTTGTTACCATGGACACTTATTTTCTACTAACTCATTGTTCTGTATTTTTGTGTAATTATTGCTGAATCAACAAGATCTGTCCATTTTTGCTTCAAAAGTAACAATTCCTCAGTTGTGGAGAAACTAATGAGAGTACAAGGCTCCCAAAGGAGTCCCATCTCTGCCCCACCAGTGGGACTGGACTCTGTTGGGAAGGGAGAAAAGTGGGATTGACTTCCCTTCCACCTCTCTGTCAGAAACAGAAGGCTGCAGCTGCAGCCTGTTAATGTCATTATTTTTTGGAAGTTCAGCATTCATTTGGTAAACAAAGGCAGGATGAAGCTTTCAGTTGGTATAAACCAGCACACACCTCTGTTGTCAGAAATTAACCCTGCCAGGTCGCTCCATCAAAAGAATTGACCCAAAGTCATGGGAATTTGCTACTGGAATATGTGTTGAATATCTTTTGGCTGTAGTCCTTTTCTTGAAAACTCACTTTAAGCTTGGTGTTACTCCAGAGGCATTCACAAAGACCGTTTTTTTAATTAGTCTGAGATCAGGTAGACAGAAAAAAGATTACTGGAGATAGGAAAGGAAAGGGAAAAAGGGAAAAGATGCTGTTCCACTTGCCTTTGCTTGTCAGAAAGAGAGGGCAGGAAGCTGTGAAATGAATGATTGCAGCCAAGGTGTTTTGTTTCATTTCTGTGGGGTTTTAGTCATTGGCACTACTCCTTTTGTGGAGCAGCACAAGGTTTTAAGGCAGCTCGTGCAGCCCCTCCAAGGCAGGGTCTGCAGACCTGGGGACAGAAATCCAGCCTCACCCACAAGCTGAGAGCTCTGTGCAGATGGGCTCCTGACAAGAAAGGTGTAGCAGCCTTGGAAAGCTTCTAAAATCTGGCTCAGGACACGTGGGGTGTGTGTTGATTCCTTAACCCAACCATGATCAGTCCTTGGGCTGTTCCTTTTCCCATCCCCTCTGTGCACAGGTGATGCCTGCTCTGCTGCACTGTCCATGGAGCACAGAGCTTTCTGCCTGGGATCTGCTCAGTTATAAAACTAGCTACACTCCCCATACCTTTTTGAGATGCTCAACTCAAAGCTGGCAAATATTTTTTGAAAAACAATTCCTTTTTTTTTTTTTGCATAAGGCAGCAAATCAGAGGGGAGTCAAAAGCACATAGGATTGATTTGTTGACTCAAGATCCTGAAGGGGCACCAAGAAGTTATATAAATGCAACATATTAAGAACTTTATCTTGTATGCAAAGATCATTTTTGTTTACTATAGTAGGTACCAGGCCAGTTGAATAGCAAGGAAATGCAGGAGGTAGACCCAGAGCTTTTACTGTATTTGCAAGGAGGGAGAGAGACCACAGCACCAACATCTGGCTTCTTTTACTGAGGTTTAAGTTTGGCATCTACTTTTCCTGAGGAGGCCCTAAGCCTTGATCATTCCTACTTTTTAACTGGCATTTCTAGAATAAATTACACCTCCATTTTATTCTCAGGATCATTACCATTCTCTCTGTTTGATTGTGTGACAAATTGTCGGGTTTACTCCGTGAAGATTTGTTTGGATTGAAACATAATGATACTGTGATTTAGAGTAAGACTTCATTTAACATCAGGCATAAAAAAATCAGTTTTAGTCTCAGTCTGGGCTCTGTTGGTAGGCAGTGAAGAGAGAGGTTCTTCTAGAAGATGATTCATCCTGTCCAAAAGTAGGTGCCTAGGGCTGACTGGATGGTTTTCCCGGTGGAGTTATCTTTCCCTGGCAGGTTTTTCAGCCAGGGAAAATCTGTATGACCAGCTTGGATGGGATGTCTGCCTTTTAGCTGCTTACATATTTGTGAGAAAGGTGTGCTGAAAGGTGTTTGGTTGCAGTCCTTTGGTGCTTCTCTCTTTCAGTCGAGGGTTTGGACCCACCTAGAGATCAAATAAGGTCATGGCAAAGTGGACAGAAGTTGACAGTAAAGTTAATTTCATTCCCAAGGTGAAAATCAGTCCATGAAAGACCAGGTCTTGAAATGTGCACTGAGTGATGTGTGTGTGGATGAAAGGGAGCAGAACACACTGCAAACACAAATCCCTCTCTCTTCTGGAGATGCTGGATGTTTTGTGGGAGCTGGGCTATCACACAGCATGACTCTGGATCTTGTGGGAGCCTCTGGAAGATGTGGTTTCCCCCTGGAGCTTCTGAGATGACAAATTATAACTGCAAATTGTTATCTGTCACATCCAATTTATTAGACTGACTTGTTGACATCTGGAGGTTCATTAAAATATTCTAATTTCTCCCTTTTTACCAGTAATTGAAAACTAAAGTGGAACAACCAGCCTTCTAAATGTGCTGCTCAGTAATTACCCCTGTAAGGATCCCTTTGCTGTCATTAACAGATGGATGGTCCTTTGCTAGGCCTGCAGTGATTAAGCAGATCCATTGATTAGGCTGATGTTTACATCTTCCTATTCATCCCTTTCCTGTCCTTTTGATGTGGCCATAAGCCAGGACCACGTGGCCATTTCCTTTGGGTGACCACCCAATCCCTCTGTTGGCACCAGGAGCAAGAATGGGGCCAGAGACAGAGCAGTTGATGATGGGGAAATCAGTCATGCATGTTGGAACCCCTCCAAAATGAAGCACTGGCATCCTTCTTGAATGAGGGAGCTTTTCTGGCTTGGTGGAATTTGCCTGCAGCTCTGGGATCTGCCTGCCTGGGGACACTCAGCTGCAGTGGCTGCTGCTGCAGGGTCTCACTGTGCTGCAGATATTCCCAGAATCTCACTGGCACAGCTCACAGGATCCACTGCCTCTGCTGCACTTGCCAGAGGAGGGGAAGAATCTGAGCATTTTAAATTTTAATCACCAGCCACATCAGATTTCCCCCACCCCAGCACCACAATTCCAGCAGGGTGGTGATTTTATCCCAGGCTTTAGGGATGCCCTCGTTATTCCAGAGCCAAAGCCCTGGCACAGAGGGTTGTTCTGGGCAGTGTCCCATGCAGGACAGCTGTGTCTGTCACATGGGCTGCCCTGATCACAGATAACCCCAGCTGGAACCAGCCTGCATGAACATTGGGTGTCCTTTTGCTGCCCTCTTCCTTCTGCTTGCAAACTTCTCCCCTGGATGTCTAAGTTTAATCACTTCCCCTTTCACCTAAGGGACTCAACACTTAATGGATAGATTTGCTTAAAATCAGATTATTTCAGAAAGATTCACTGTAGTCAAGGCCTCTTGAATTTACAGCCCTACTGAACACCAGAGAACAGCAGTTTGGGGTTATTTTTGCAGACAGCTTTGAAAGGTGGTTTCATGAATGCACAGAAATTATCTGTTCAGAATATCAGTTCCAGCAGATTTATTCCTAGAATAGATCTTCTGCTTTAACAGGTAAAGATAATTGTGTTTTCCCTTCCTGTACACAATGGAATTTATTTTCCATCAAAATCCAGTTATTCTTCCCAGGTACATACTTAAGATTGCTATTTTAATGAAGAAAAAATAAGTGAATGGTTTGGATGGACACATTGGGCTGAAACATAGAGATCAAAAATATCAGCAGGCTGCCTTTATGTTCCAAAATATTGTCATTTTAAGGTCTAATGCAATTTGGCATTAGGAGCATAAGGAGAATAGACAATATTAACATAAGATGAGAATCATCAGAGACAACTTTTCATGCAGCACTCCTCATTCAAAGTACTTTTTATTTCATCTCGCAGTGCCAATATCTGAGACTTATTTATCAGGTTCCTTGTAAGCACCTTAAGCAAAAGTCAAATTACTAGTCAGCCTTAGAAATCAGATAAGACAGAGAAAATAATGTGTGAGAAAATTAGACATTTTCACTTTGGCAAAGGATTAGAAGCAGATGTCTTAATGATCCACATTGTCAGATGTATTCTTTGCTGGTTTTATGAACGGTCTGGAAAACTGAGTGAGCAGCAAAGTCAGAAATTCTGGAGATTACACAAAGTGGTTGAAGGTCACTGAGGAGTAGGGATGGCCATGAAAACTTTTAGAGGACTCTAGGAAAGCAAGATGAGATAGAAATATGAGAGCAAACAGAATCTTCTGTTTGGAATAAACACAAAATAATCAGAGTTTAGCAGGGGGAAAAAGAAGCAACATCAAAAGTCAGTTATTCATAAAAGCTGAAAATCACTCAGAAAAAAGAAAAAAGAGTGGGTCATCATTAGTGATAGTGCAAATCTTACTTAAAATGCAGAGACACCCAAGAACCAAGTTGTGTGAGAGCTGCACAGCCCAGGATGCAAAACAGGCTCTGCAAATATTACAACACTCTTTGATAAACCAAGTTTATTGGCATGTACTGAAATACTGTATTAATTCTTGGTTATTTTTAATTGAAAGTATTTGGCAGAAATAGAACAGGTCTAGAAATGGGGCATTGAAATTTCCAGATAAAAGTGTTCATGGGAAGCGAAGCTCAAAAGATTGGAGCTGTCATTTAGCAATGACTAAAGGGAAAAACACTGGAGAGAAGGTAAGTCTTTTAGTTAACCTTATTCCTTCTTCTCAAGAAGAATAAAAAGAATTTAATTAAACTGAGCATTTAGAGCAGATCAAAGAGGACTCTCCTCCACAGTGTGCAGTTAATGATGAGATCTCCTCACTACAAGGTACAATTTTGCCCAGGAGTTACCCTGTGGCTGCTCCATCCACTCCCACTTTTGCCCTCGTTTCCTCTTCTCCAGGAACTTTTGGTGCTGTCCCCCCTCCATGGCTGCCAACATGTTCTTCTTAAATCCCTCTGGCTGTCTGATCCTGAGCATAATCAGCTAGAGAGCCCAAATTATTGAAATAATACTGATTTTCACCTCCCTTGTCTGATTTGAAACTTCAGGGCTGTGATTAATTAAAGCCTCTCTACTACCCCTGTGTCCTAGGTATTATTAGTCTGATTCCTCATGTAACCTTCTGAAGGTCACAGTGCAAAGAGGTGCCAGGCATAAATCCCTGAGTCTTTCTTGAAAACCACACTCCTCCTTTAGCCACTAACCCACATCCTTCCACAGCAAAGCCCCTTCCTTAGTCTTCTATGAATTCCCAGGCAGGGCACTGCAGTTGCTGCAAGCATCAAAAAAGCCTTCTTGGAATCTCACATCATATTTGGCATTCCAGTGACTCCTGGCCAGGACATTTTGACGAATGTGTCAACTCAGGTGTGTCTTGCACCTTTTCTTCTGACTAAATGGAGAATTCCAGGTGGGTTGAACAAAGTATTGGAGGAACACCTGGGACTCAGAGTGATTTAACATTGTTTTCAACCTTACAGGGTCTTATGGAAGCTGAATTAGAAGGAGAACACAGAATTTTTGTTTTTTCTAAGGTGCAAAAGCCCACAAGAAGCAGTGGAAAGTCGTGTTGACCTTGACCACTCCAAAGTTTGGATCTTCCCTTTGTGAGTGCTTTAGCAGTAATTGCATCACTGAATTGTCTCCTCAGTGGTTGAGGAATTACAGCTTTTGCTTCCTTGGTGCTTCTTTATGCAACCATCTAAAATTCCTATTATAGAACCACAGAATGGGTTGGGTTGGAAGGGACTTTAAAGATACCTCATTCCCATTCCCTGCCATGAGCAGGGACACCTTCCACTATCCCAAGTCACTCAGAGCCCCACCCAGCCTGGTCTGGAACACTTCCAGGGATGGGGCAGCCACAGCTGCTCTGGGCAGAATACCAAGGCATTGCAGATCAGTGGTCTCTTTCTACTGGATGAGCTTTAAGGTCTCTTCCAACCCAAACCATTTTATGATTTAGGTGATCATGATTTTGAGTAACCACTGATTTTCCTAAAAGTGAATGAATGTTTCTACTCAGTGAAAACCTGCTGCAATAATACCCATCTTCATTCTCCAAGGTGAGTAGGACACTTGGAAAATCACGATTTCTTTTTCTGCTCCTTATCTTTTGCTCTGATGAAATTCCAGAAAAGAGGGCAAGGACAATATGGGTCAGAGAACAGGAAAAGACAGTGATGCTTATGCTACCAGGGTCCTCACTTGACTATTTTTTTTTAATAGAATTTACTGGTAATGATCAATTTACAGCTTGAAGAGTTAAATACAAAATCCTGTGCAGTCCAATGCCAAATACTGAATAAGCAATCAGAGGCACTGATGATCAGTTAGATTACTAAGAGGAAAAAACAAAAGCTAAACTAAATCAGCAGAGATCAAGTTAAAAATTATTGTTTGTGTGCACTGTCAGTACTTACAAGAGATCCTGGGGGCTTTTTTTTCCTTCCAGTGTAGTTTTGGTAATTTTTGTAGGGTCTCGGCCCATCTGTCACTGCTCTCCTGAAGTACTCTGCCACTCCATTTTACATCTCCACGCTGCAAATACATCACTTGCCTTAGCTTCCAGAACCACTTCCATGAACAGAAAGAGATTATCTGGGCTTGAGGTTTTGACTTTTTTTTTTTTCGTTATTTGCAAAGCAATAGTTTCTCCAAGAAAGGAAGAAATTTGGCTCTGTGGTGACACCTGAGGCTGTCAGACCTACCAGCACAGACTGATAAGTATATTTTAAGGATAAAGTTTATTTAAATTGTTCTAATCACTGGCATTGCTCAGTAATTCCACATATTGCTGCACATTGATGTGTGTAGAATTCATAAATTTTCTATGTACATATGCCTGTATGCAATGTTTAAGAGAAAAAAAAAATTGCTACATAGGTCAGTGATTTTATCTCGAGAGTTCTTCACAAGCAACATCCATTTTGTGTGAAAAGATTTTGCAGGATGCTTTCCCTCTCTCAGTTTGCTTTCTTCTTTAGCTTTATAAGCCACTGGCAAGTCCCCTGCTGGAGTGGGAGCTGCTGGGACATTGCAGGGGGTCAGCAGAGCTGGTCAGAAAGGGTGACCTGCAGGGCAGCAGGAGGTAATGATCAGATTAGCTGAGTCAGAAAGGCCAAGCCCAGCTCTATTTATACCAGGCTCCCCTTCAGAGGAGCTCTCCTAATCAGATCTGTCCCCAGGAATATCTTTATCCTGTCTAGAGCCTAGCTTTCAAAGCAATTTTTTTTTAGATCCCAGCTCCCTGTAAACCCAGGAGTGCTGAGATCCCAAAGGCCCTTTTGATTTCCCTCATTATGAGAGTGTTGTGAAATTGAAATCCAGACTCTAAATGCCAGGTTTTAATCCAGGTATGGAAAGCTGTGCTTCTGCCTCAATCCTGCTGGCAGCAAGAAAATCTTGCTCCAGTTCTTCCTGCAGAACTGTTTTGTGCACAGACTTTAATAAATGAGTCCCTCAGCTTTGAGCATCTTCCCTGGATGGAGAATTGCTGCCCTGCAGGAGGTTTGTGATTCCTGCCACCAGGGAAATGCCACCAGGAGAAATGCCACTAATGCCACCAGGGAAATGCCACCAGGAAAAATGCCACCAATGCCCCCAAGAGAAATGCCACCAGGGGAAATGCCACCAATGCCACCAGGGAAATGCCACCAGGGGAAATGCCACTAATGCCACCAGGGGAAATGCCAGCAGGAAAAATGCCACCAATGCCCCCAAGAGAAATGCCACCAGGGGAAATGCCACCAATGCCACCAGGAGAAATGCCACCAGGAGAAATGCCACTAATGCCACCAGGGAAATGCCACCAGGAAAAATGCCACCAATGGCCCCAAGAGAAATGCCACCAGGGGAAATGCCACCAATGCCACCAGGGGAAATGCCACCAATGCCACCGGGGAAATGCCACCATGGAAATGCCATCAGGAGAAATGCCACTAATGCCACCAGGGGAAATGCCACCATGGAAATGCCATCAGGGGAAATGCCATCAGGAGGAATGCCATTAATGCCACCAGGGGAAATTCCAGCAAGAAAAATGCCATCAGGAGAAATGCCACTAATGCCACCGGGGGAAATGCCACCAGGGAAATGGCACCAGGAAAAAATGTCACCAGGGGAAATGCCAGCAGGGGAAATGCCACCAATGCCAGCAGGGGAAATGCCACCAGGAAAAATGCCACCAGAGAAATGCCTCCAGGAAAAAATGTCACCAGGGGAAATGCCAGCAGGAGAATGCCATCATGGAAATGCCACCAGGAGAAATGCCACTAATGCCACTAGGACAAATGCCAGTATTTCCCCTCAGTGCTGGAGGATGCAGGCAGCACTCCTGGCCTTGCAGTCCTGCATCCCCACAGGTGTGTTGTTTTTGCATTCTGATTTTTACATTGTACTGAACAACCCAGATGGCAGCAACAAAGCCAAAGCAGCTCAAAGCTTTCCCTGACCCCAAAATCTGGGGAGAAATTCTGCCGAAGTCATAAACAAGGAGACAAAACAATTCCCATTTCCTGCCTCTGAGGTGCAGCTTTCTCCCAGGCTGACTACATTTGAATCTTTCCCCAAAATTAACCCCTTCTGGTGACCTGATTTGGTGCTTTAAGGCTTTACGTGCAGAAATATTAATGAATAGGTGTTTGTGGAGTTTTTCCTCCAAAATCTGTGTTTGTGGGTCACAGCATGCCAGGTGAGTTCTCTCCTCCTTCCCTGCCCATCCCAGTTCTGCAGGTGATGCTTTCTGCAGGGAATATCACAATGCAGCAGTGTTGGGCCAATGAATTTAACTTCTCTTTGCTGTTTCTTTGCCAAAAACAAAGTCAATATTTTTGATTGCATTTTTAGCAGTGCCTTTAAACCCTGGGTCTATCTCATAAGGAAGCCAAAAGACCTGGGAAGGGTGAGGTTTTACCCCAAAAATTACAGAGCTATTCAAAGCTATTACAGCTTTGGAAGCAACTTTACTTGATAAGCCAAAAATCTCTGCTGCATTTCAGTAGCACAGAGGGAGCTGCACAATTGCTATAAAGCAGGAAGGAAAAGTGCATCTCTCATCAGTAAAGCTGTTGGCTGTGCTTTGCTTTGCACTGCATTTGTATCCCTGCATTTGTCAGCTTTTCTTTGCCTTTTGTTTTGCCAGGCTGTTACTGCAGCAGAGAAGTCAATAAACACAACTTTCAAGTGCTTTTCAGATTATGATTGTGATATAACGTTGCCATTAAAACCTTTTGTTCCATATGCTGCCTCATCCAGAGGGATCTTTTAGCTTCTGTTACACTGAATTTTTACAGTGAGCCACGTCCTCACTAAAAACAGCAAGGACCACAAGACCCAGCTCCCAGAGGTGGTGGTGATTCCTGAAGGGAATGGACAGCAGGTGGAAGATGGTTAAATCCTTAAGATTTAAATCCTTAAGCCCTGATGCATTTTTACACCCCTGTCCTAAATCTTTGTCCAAAAAACGATGGGTAAGTAGTAATCTGTGACAGCTCTGGCTGGAAATTATTCTGCAGGCAGGACTAAAAACATGTTTCTGTGTTATTCCTGTGTCTGTCACCCCCTCCTTTTCTGATATGCACGGTATCAACACAAGGAGGGGAAAAGGGATTGTTTAGGGTGGGACAAGGGGTAACCAGGGGCAATGGGAGGAAACAGAGCAAAGCCATGTCTAGGCTGACTGTCAAAAAAAACATCCCAACAGTGAAGCTTGAAAGGGCTGTAAAATATCTCCCCAAGGAAGCAGTGGGAACCTTTATCAAGGAGTGATTTCAAACTTTGGAGGACAAAGGCTGAGTGTGGGGAATGGTTCTATGCTGGCAGGGCATGAAGAGTCTTTCCCATTCCTGCTCACTGACTCTCCTGCCCTCGCCCTCCTGGGAGAAACAGAGCCTGGAAAACACAAGGAGACTCGTGGCCTCCTAGCACAGGCACTCAGAGAGAAAAACATCCTTTGAGATTGGGAGCCTGGGAAGTGTTTTTTAAATTAGCTTCAATAACATGACAGATGATAACAAGTTTTAGAGTAATTTTCTTTTATTTTTTTTTCCCCAGCCACGTGTGTCTGTCCTGGCAGGAGCTTTCTTGTGAATTAATGAAACATCAAGGCTGCACTGCCAGCCAGATTGGAGTGCTGTGTTTCCAGGAGAGAGCCTGAGCTGGCAGACCCTCAGCAGCTACAAATCAATTAAGTCCCTCTGATTCCAGCAGACTTACAGCTGCAGAGGATCTGGCCCATTCCACGTTGGAACAGAAAGACTGCTTTCATTTTGCGGAGAGCTGGACTATTTAAAATTTAAATGCCCTTAAATTTTTAAATCCCAATTTAATTTAAAATTCCCTTTGCAGTTTCCTTTAGTGACAGAATACCTCATTTCTGCTCCAAAGGGCTGAGACCTTCCCTTTGCCTGAGACTGCCACATCAGGGCTTGCAGGGCTTCACTGTCCTGTGGCCAGCAGGTGGGATGTGCCTTGCCCTCAGATTTCTTGATGAGCCCAGTTTCCTGCTTCTCTTGGTCAAATAACTGCAATAAGAATAACCATGGAATCACAGAATCATGGAATCAAAGAATGGGCTGTGTTGGAAGCACCTTAAAGATTCTCCAGTTCCAACCCTGTGCCACAGGCAGGAACATCTTCCCCTAGACCAGGCTCCACACAGCCTAAATAGCATCAAAAGTCAGCCAGCACTCCCCAAATTGCCTGGATCCCTGGAAAGCAGCAGCGTGCCATGGTGCTGGAGGGAGTGGAAGCAGGATGGAGAAGGAGCCCCTTGTCTGTGGCAAAGCCCTGAAGCTCAGGCAGGCTGCAGAGACATAAAGTGCATCTAACAAGCATGGCCCAGCCCTGCTGCACTGTGTGTGTGCTGGAGGCTTCAGTTTTGGGAAGAGAGGATTCTCCCAGCTCCCTGGACAGACTTCTGGACGTGTTGCAGGGCTGTTGCAATGCTCGTATTTGTGGGGAGTGGGTTTGACCACAGTGGGAGGAGAAGCCCAGTGTCTGAGTGTGCAGATCCTGGCTGTGTCCTGCTGTGTCTCAGACTGACAGGTGAGTGTTTGGCTTTATTGAAAGTTATTTCATGGCCTCTGGTCCCCAGTTAGTTGGGCATCAGTGAAGAGGAAAATCCTTGCTGTCCTGGAGAGCTGCAGGAAAAAGCAGTAAGGAAGAGGTGACAGTGTTGGGATTGGGAGGGAGGCCAGGGATTAAAGCAAGAGGAACAAGGGTTACAGGGAGCTTGGAGGGGCTGAGGAGGTGTTGTTAGACCTAGGAGAACAGTGCCTGTGCCCACAGGGAGAGCTGCACCCCAGAAGGCAGCACCACATTCTAGGCTGGGAAATATCTGTCCAGTTCACTGCTTGCTTTTTTTTTGTAAAGATGGGAGATTTTGAGCTTCCAACCAGCAACTGGGTTTGTAATCTGGCAAAGAAACTTGAAAAAACCAAACCAAGAACCCAAAGCACATCATCACAAAGTGTTCCAGCACATGCATTTAGCACCTTGCTGCAAAGCCCAGCTGAAAGCCAACTTTCCAGTGTCATTTTCCTGCACATCTGCCAAGCAGTGTGTGGAAAGAACCATCTGTGGTGTCTTACAGGGGCATTTCCCGGTCACAGCTTCCAAAGGATAACTGAAAAAACTCATTTCTGTACATGCCATTGCTCAGGAGGGCTTGATTTTCCACAAGAATATAAGTTAAAGCTGAGAGAACAACTGGTGACTCCAGTCTGCTCTGTCTGGATCTGGAGCTAATCAGACCACTCAGCAAAATTAACATCTCCTAAGCACTCCATAATCCAATTTATATTTTAAAAAATTTGCTTTCAAGAATGAATCCATCAGGCACAGTTCACTAAACATTTTTGGGTCAGGCAATATCCTGGATGACAAAGATCCTGATGATGCTCACATTTAAATCTCCAAATGAGTGATTGCCCACAGGAACAAGTGATTAAGGGAAATGGTGCATTGCCCATCCCTGGGAACACTGGCCCAACCTGAGCTTCTTTTTGGGATGCAGACTTTTGCCAGGCACATCTTGTGCAGCTCAGAAGAATGTCTGGAGGAAAGTCCATAAGCAAGAGGCCAGACTACATGATCTAATGGTCCCTTTGGCCTCAGAAGCTTGAATCACTGGATTGGAATCTGTGAAAGAAGCGTCCCCAGCTGTAGGAATGAACTGGCTTGACTGCAAATAGGTCAATTAAACTCAAACCAACAACCCTCTGGGGTCATCATAAAAGTTACAAATTGGATTGGAAGGCATGTAAGTATAATTAAACTTCTGTAGTTTCAAGCTAATGCAAAATTTCTCACTTCCTGTCCAGCACTCTTGTGAGATGTTCCTGTGCTTGCCTAAAAATCTGATGCATTATTTTCATATCTCTCTACAAAGGACTTTAGTTCGGATGCAGTGTGAGGCTGGAGCTGGACTGACCAAGTGGAAGACCCCTCCTGCTCTGGGCAGTCACAGATGTCCCCTCCAGGTTTTAAACCAGGAAATTCTAGTGGTGAGCAAAGGAGGGACCCTTCCTTCCTTCCTTCCTTCCTCCCTTCCTTCCTCCCTCCCTCCCTCCCTCCCTCCCTCATTTCCCTGTTTTGGAGGTAAAGAAGGAAATAAAATTGAGAGACCCAATAAAGGTGCTGTGCCAGATCTTTCTGTGATAAGAAGTTTTCATCTCCTGCTGTTCTCTCACACACTTGCCAGATGTTACTGCCCTGATAGTGCACCCACTGAATTAAATCCACTTTTCTTTAGGGTTTGGAAGATGAAAAGATTAGGGGAGGAATGGCTGAGACATCATCTGCTTTGGAAGCAGCAGTCTCTGGCAGATTGGTGAAGGAGAGGGACTAAAGACAGTGAATTTTTAATTGGCTCCATCATTGATTAGAGCTTGTCTTAAGCTCTCAGAAGTTGGTGCATCTCTGAGAATTTCTGCTGTCTTTAAAATACTGTAGTGCTTCAGCTGCCTGTCTGCAACTCACAAATCAACTTACCACTTGAAAAAGCAGTAGCCTAGGACATGTTTCTGAAAACTTAGATAACATCTGTCAGACTTGGACTACTAATAGGGTCTTTGTAGACCACGCTGTATCATTGTCTAGGGCTCCAAGAAGAGACAGCACATTTATTCCAGTGCCCATGGGGAAAAAGCTGACATTTGGAGTTAGCAAGGTCAATGCTGAGGCTGCTCTCTACCGGAGAAAATTAGCAAATATGTGGTAATGAACATCGCTGCACACAGAAGAATCTGTCAGCACTGAATTAGATGGGGCCTTTTGGCCACATCTACAAATCTATAAAGTTTTCTCATAAAGCAAAATGTTTTTATGTTGTGCCTGATGGGTTTTGTTGATATTTTTTTCTCCATGGGGAGGAAGCATCTCTGTGGAAGCATTCCTCATCTCTATATGTCTTGTTGAGTTATACTGTATATCCTATAGTCATCCATGCTTACAGATCTGTTTTATTGAGACAAGAATGGACCCTAAGAAACTCTAGAGCTCTGTTTTCATTTGGCTAGTGGAATACATGGCTCAAGCTTGTTCCTTTCTGGAAAGGATGAGTCAAATAGTAATTGAAAAGACAAGGCATTACCTGATACCAGATAGCACGTGATGTTTTCTTGTGGTGATTTATAATCCCCAGTTCCCATTGGTGGACCAGAGACACGAGATGTGTTTCTGGCCTATTGTCTGCTTCCTGGAGCCAGCAGGGACAGCTTCATTCAGGATGGTAACACCATATGCTTTTAAAGTATTTAACCTGTATTACCATAATGAGATCCCCTGGCTTTCTAAATCTCTTTGACAATTCACTGAAGCAAAACAAAAAGTGGTCTTTATTTGTATTGCTTCACCACATGCACATGCATCCGAGCAATCCTGAATTTCAATCGCAGGGTGCTGAATTCTCTTTTCTGTGTCCATTTAAGCCAGCAACTGACACCAGCCCAGCCAATCGAAGGCAGGATGGCGTCACTGGGGCCAGCTCAGCTGTGTGAAACAGAATAAAGCTGCAGAGGTGACAGTTACCACTGTAGTGGCAAAAAGTGTTGGTTATTTGGCTGCTTCTGACCGGGTGTGCTCTGCAGCACAGGATTGTTATGTAGAATTATCTTTTTCTCTTTGCTAGCTGGAGAGGTGACTGTTGTTACATCCCCATCCAAATAGTTTCATTTTTGTTTGCCATCCTCAGTTTTACATTTATAAATTGGTTAAGAGTGTCTCTTCAGCACTGCTGTGTGAGAACATAATTTTTGCCTGCCTTGCCCTAGTCAAGCCACAGGGAAGCTGCAGTCCAGCAGTGTGTGTGTCCAGTAGTCAATATTGAAAAGTCATTTTCATTCATTACTCCCCTGCATTTACTCTGTTCTGGGTACCCCAGTTTTGCTAAAACACAGTGGAAAACCATATACTGTGCATCTAAGTCTTCATATCTGCAGCTTCAGGGGATAAAACTGTAGTAATTACAGTGGAGAAAGGTCTGCATAAAAGAGAAATTCTAGGCTGAGAGACTGCATATCAGCCAGATTTTGTCACTGTTGATTTAATCAAAAGCTTAAAGTAGCCAGTAGTGCTTTATATGTGTGAAATCTCAAAACTCAGTGTAAAACCCGATTGGGAGAGAAAAGCAGAGCTATAAAAGCACAGCAGCAGCCAGTTTAATTTTTTAATGCATTTTTTAAATAGATGGATTCAGATAGATGTGTATAAACAGTCATTGTGCTGCTGCAGTTGAAAAGATTGAAGCCTAAGCACTGAAGATGGGAGGTTTAAATTTCTCTTGCATCTTTTAGTGCCAGACAGTGTCTATACATGAATGTTGAGGGTCAGTTTAATTATTTAACTAATACTGGATTTGCATAAATTGGCTTTCCTGAAAAGGCTAATAAGATGCAGTTGTGGTGGGCAGCTGAAAGCAATTTGGGTTTCAGTCCAGTAATGATAGTACTAAGCAGAGTTGAAATTGTAACATCAATTTTGTAAAATGTTAAATTTGTATTAAGCAGTGAAAGATAACCACAGAATCCAAGATATTTTTTGGCTCTTTAGTACTTTTAGTGCCATTATTTTCTTACGTTAACAACATAATGGCTTTATGAGACTGTTCCAGCTGTGTTTCACTTAATATTGAAGAATAAGATCACCACACTGCTCGAATATACCCTAAATATAACACACAAGGGAAAAACTCCAGGCATTGGTCTACATTCTCCTTGTGATATCTATGATCTCATTTCTATTAATCTAAAATGGAAGTTATAGACTGCATTTTGCCCTCTATTCAACCATAAAGAAAATCCCCCCATATTCTCTGGACTATGCACAGCAGGTGAAATGGGCTGAGCAAATAGCTGTCCAGTGCAAGGCTGTTTTTGTATAAACTGCCCATCTGACCTAAGTGACATGTGGGACTGAGGATGGAGGAATTGTCCCTCAGGTCTCCAGGTACGCCCCAATAAAGGAAATCCACTGCCCAATCAAGGAGCTCATAAGGCTTAGACAATATGTTTAATGGTGTTTTTGTGTCAGTACTGTAACAGCTCACCTTGTCATGTGAAATGCAGTCACTTAATTGCACTCCTTGTAAGTAGCAGAACGCACAGTCTCTTGATTGTCTTTATAAAAAGAGTTGGTAATGTAATGCACAGAGGTATGGGAAGTGAACTGGGAAGCTGAACACCAACTCTGATGAAAGCTTCTCCAGCCTGGAGACTGAAAGCCCAGGACAGCATCTATGCCTGGAAATAAGTACGCTGAAACAAGTGGGCATGACCAGGATTTCCAAGATAATGGGAGTCTCTTTAGGAAAGAGGAAGGAAAGAAAGGAAGCAGAACAGAGAGGAGAGGTCTTCACATTTTGTTTCATACTCCACTTGGTAGGACAAGTATTTCAAACCTCCATTGCTAGGAGATGCTGATTTCTTCCCTGCAGTTATATACTCTGTGTCATTCGATGTGAAACTAGTGGCTACATATTAATTGACATTATTTATTTAAAATTGGAATGTGTCATGGCCAAATCAGCTGCAGAGCTGGCAGAAGGAAAACAAAGCAATACTACTATTATGGATAACTTTCTTGAAGGACAACACTGTATTTCCTTGTACTATGGCATAGTATAGAGCCTATTTTCAGTTCATTTCTAATGCATGATAACTTGCCTTCAGCACTGTGAAGATTCATTTTCAAATAATTTTTAGTGTAGAGGTTTGTAATTTTACAGTAATTTATGCTGTAGGAAAGATATTAGTGGTATTTGCATGAATGCATGTGCTCAGTTGCAGTGCTGTTTATCTGTCTTTCCAGTTTGTTTGCTCATAAATTTAGGAGACGAAAGGTGGAATCCTCTGTGCCATAAGTGTACTATATTGCATTATTAATATTAGGACAGCAAGCAATTCCCATAGGCAGTCTTTGTGGTCTGTTGATGCTTAAGAAGTGTCTAGGCATGAAAGGCCGTGTGAGTTCCAGTGGGCTGATAGTCTGGATGACATTTGAATGCGGCGAGGACAATGTCTAGATGACAATGACTGGGGGGAGGCAAAAGCGGGTCTCCACTCTCCCTATTCTCCCATGGACAGTCACCTCTCCTTTAGGATTATTTCCTCACATGACTCCTCAGTTAGGCTTTGTCTGAGAGGAATGTGGAACCAGTGGAGGGGAGAAACTGAGTTTTCCAGACAAAGCAGAGGCTTCCAGTGCTGACGCACAGCCCATAACCCAGGGAGACAGCAAAGCTAATGAGAGGCATTGCCTCTCAGGCACCATTTGCAGCATTCAGAGTTAACAGAACATTTTACTTTCAACCAAATTGTACACAAAAAGTGAAATTTAGTATTTCCATACACCAGAATCTTTTCTGTGGAGGACAAGTTTTGTGGTGCCATGTTTTCATCTGTAGCTTATATTGCCTGATTCTCCCTGAAATAAACAAACTGAACCAACCACTGCAAAACTGGGTCTTAATGCAACACCCATTAAAGTAAATGTGCACTGAATATCCCTAGTTGAGGGAAGATTCATGCCTAAAAATGTAGCGATAGTTCACAAGTCAGTTAATAAATTACGATAATTTATTCTGCCCCATAAGTGGGATGAGGATGGATGGATTTCCCACATCCTTCTAGTGTTAATTGTTAAGTCTCAGGAGGAAAACTCAAAAAATACTAAATTCTCAAATAAAGATATCTATCGTAGAAGAATAGCCCTGGAACAGCATCTTTGGATATTTTAAGAAGTGGAAAAAAAATTGAGTATTTCCATAATTTTTTGGTCTGTTATAAATTATTCATGTTGTTTTGGGCCATATATGTATTTGAATTAGTAATTATGTGTGATCGTTCTCTGCCATTAGTAACCTAGATTTTCATTCTGTACAGTCACTTCTGCAACCCTCTTTTGATGCTAACATAAAGTCTAATTGTGCATTATATTTTCTGGCTTTTTTTTTTTATTGTAACAGTAAAATCACTGCCTTTTTTTAAAGTTTTCTCCCTGAAATTTTTATTTTACAATTGCTTTTAATACCTCTCTCGTTCAGTCTGTGCATTACATGGGTATTAAAATCTAGTTAGCTTATATTCTGAAGGGAAAGAAAATCTACACAAATATGTCCTTGTATGCTTGAAAGATTCAGCACTGAGTAATCTGTCACATCATAAAATTAACAAAATCAAAACAACTGAGTCATTATCATGACTCTGCTTGGTTTCAGCCCATGAAGTGACATCTAGACTCTGCAGATACTGTATTTTTTGTTTTAGGTATCTGTATGCAAACATTTGTAAATACAGAGGTGTAAACATTGCCAGCATTTAAATTAGGTTAAAAGTGCTATTTATGGCTTACATCAACAACAAAAAAATATTCATAATCATCCCTAAGTGAAGCTACTCGTTTAACGAGCTTACAGCTCCTAATTAATTCTGTAAAGAACACCATTTGGCAGAGGAGAATTATGAGGTTTGCATATTGATAGTCACAGGGAAAAATATATCTGTTTTCTATTTATATGGTAAAATTAACTTCTGTTGTTTTGAAAACGGCACATCTCAGAGGCATTGCTTTCAAAATGATCTGGGGGTGTAAAGAAAGCAGTAACAACAGCAGCAGGCATTCAGTTCTGTCCTAATTTTCCCACCAGTTTTTCAGTGTTTCAGCTGTCTCAAAGTACTCTCATTAGGTAGCTGCAGAGGCTGCCTGCTCCATCACTCCCTCTGCCTCTCTCGCTCCCCCTCTCTCACTCTCCTTTTTTTTCCCCTCCTGCCTTGGGAGTGACTGTGAAGATCATTTGCTGGTGTGATTGGCAGGTTGGAGCATTCGATCAGATGAGTTCCTCTTAGTGCAGGTCAAAAAGGCTGGTTAGCAGGAGCTGTCGAAAAATGCCAGCAGCATTCGAAATGGGAAATGTCATGACTTCCAGGCAGGGGGTGCCACCTGGAACTGAAAGCCCCCAGCTCATTAGCAAGTTACAGGATGCAAGCTTAACTGGAGGGAGCAGAGGAGGAAAGATAATACCCAATAGGGAAAATTATTGTGAAGTGGAATTGATTTCATGTATAATTTGTTTATCACTAGAGGGGACAAATGCTGTCCTCCTGACATGTGCAGAGGAGTGTGGACTATGAATGAAGCAATTTAGCATAATCTCCAGGTTGAGCTCTGGATTTAAAGAATGCCAACTTCTTTCTTCCCAACTGTGGAAGTGAACAGGTCATGTTGTATTAATTTAACCTGACATACTCTCAAATGGTATCTGGGCAATTTTAGCAATTTAACAGAACACAGTAGATATGAGCTGCATTCGTTATTAACATGGGGCAGTGTTTTGTCTTCTGGATGAAGTGGGGTTAGGGGTTTACAACAGCAAGCTGCTGTTATAAAAAAGACACGTTCCTCTTGCAAGTTGAATTATAAAAAGGCTCATTTTTAATGCTTAGTTGGACTGCATAAAATCAGAATGCAATTTCAGTTGCGTGATATACTTCTATTTCCAAGAAAAACTACATACCCTTAGAAAGTATGGATTTAAAAATAAATAAAGCATTCAGGCTTACCGTATAAAATTTAATCTGAAATGAAGACTACAGGGTCTGCTGCCTATCAGGGACTTAAAGAATGCATATATAAAATATCAGCATTACAAAATGCTTAGTCTTCTCCAACATATCCTGTAGTGGTGAAATTGCAGGCAAACTCTTCATCCCAGGCAGTTTAACAAGCCCCTGGCTATTAATACTGCTAACCATTCATTTGCTTCATGGGTCTGTATTTTAATATAAAAGGCATATTGCATATCAGTAGAAATGGCTGCATAGATTCCTCCCCCACACATTTTTTTCAGAAATGTTAAGAAAATAAGATGGGATCATGGTACCTGCCAGACTGTTTTATCTTGGTATCTTTGTGCAGATTTGTGTCTAGCTCTGCTCCTCCTGAAGACAATGGGAGAATTCCATAAACTTCATGGGAGTAGAGCTGGCTTCCTTATCAAAACTAACGTAGACACAACAATACCATTTCAGGCTGAGAAAATGAGACTTAAAAGCTGAAGGGGTTCCTGAGAACTATTTTGCAAACTATATCTCTTCTTGTTAAGGAATTTTGTCTTTTAGATATTAAACTCATACTTTTCTCAGAAGTTTGAAGCTCATGCTTAAGCAGTTTCTTGGTTGGATGCTGAGGATTGTTTGCTTACTGTTCAGATCCTGGATTTTTTCAGCTTTCATTTTCTTCCCTCCATCAAAGTTGTTAAGCTGGTAATGGAGTAGCTAGCATTTGCTTTATTGAGTAACCACAGGCTGTTGGCTTTCCCTTTCTCCACCAAGTGTGAATCAGAATCAGATTTTTAAAAGGAGTTTCTTAATCAAAATATTTGTACAGAGTCTTACAGATGTGTGTTTTCTGTTTTGTAGTTCATGTAAAAAGCTCAGCATTAACAGCCTGATAATTTACAAAACAGAAGTTACTAAAGCACCTTAAAAAGGGTATTCTTTACTTTCCAGATACCTTTTTAGTGTATAGTTCTCTCAGATAGGCACTGTGAACACTGGCTGCTGTAGTCTGCACTAATGAACACACAAAGGCTCAATCCTTTGCATGGCTGAATGAAGAGAGCAAAATATCAGAATAAAATATCCTCTGTGCAGATTCTGTGGTAGAATTTTTCCCACCTTGGGTAGCTCTGCAGATGCCCAACTAATATTTAAGTACTTAACTAAAAAACTGGAAAGTAATTTGAAAGGTTCAGGAAATATTCATTATGTAATGTCTGCTCTGTTACTTTGTTTGGGGAAGTGATAGGCATTTAAATTATTTGTATGGAGTTTGAAAATTAGACTTCTGTTGGGAAAAGAGAGTAAACTGGGAAATCTCCAAGTCTGTTAGCTCCATGGAGTAAAGGCAAGGATCAGTAAACACTGGACAGACCTGCTAGATTTTAACCCTGAGGTACATTTGAGGGATGTGTGGTAGCTGTAGTGTCTGTCTGCATCTGGCAACAGCTGCTTGGACATGAGCAGAAGGATGTTTTGGCTAGGAAATCTGGCAGGTGCAGATAAGCTCTTTTCTAGGACTGTGTGTGACACAGGTTAATGCCCTGTGTATGTCCTGGGTTCATGACCAAACAAGGGATCACTCAGAATCAGAAAAAGCAGTTAAACAACTGATATTTCCCACATATTTACATTTTCTGGCAAGAAAAAGAATTTTAGTCTGAAACAGAAGAAAGAATTTAACCATTACTCTTCATTTTTTAACCAACTTCTGGTTTTTCAAAACTGACACAAGTATCTTCTTAGCTTCTAGGAACTTGATAATTCAAATGAAGGATAGTAGCCAGGAAGGAATTAGTAGTAAATAAATACCTTAGTGGCCCTCAAAACTTACTATTCCTGCAGTTGTTTGTCATTCACTACAATCATGACTTCTCTATTCCAAATAAATACTGGTTTGTTCCTTGACTCTCTAAGGAAGATCAGGCAGAAGCAATGAGTGGGAAAATCACATATTCATCGTCTGATTTTTATATGTTTTCTTGCCCAAATTTCTGACGAATCACTGGAACTTGCTAGTGTGTATTCTGTGACATTACCTATCTTTGTGAATCACTTTTCAGGTGAGAAGAAGCTCTAATACATGGTCCACATTCCATCAGTGATTCCTTTTAGCATTACTTGCATGTAAAAACACTTTCTGTATGAATTGCCTTTGTCTTTTTAGAAGGCGGATATGTAGAGAGTGTCAGAAAAGTCCAGTGAGCCCTGAGGTCATCTAAATAACTCTATGTAATATGAGCAGCTGTTGATGAAATCTGGTTCAATCAGTAACATTTCAACTTTTGCTTTATGTATTATATTTCAAATTAAATACAGCAGTATAAAACAATCCATAAATTTAACCTATGATTGGGTCATACCACTTTTTAAATGTGTGTGTGTAGTTCCTGACTTTGATATAATTCGCTTTTTGATCTTTTTCATCTGTGTTGTTAACTTGGGCTGCAGTAGAAGGATATTTCTCTCAAAATTATTTTCTAAGATTTTGCCTCACCACTATTTTGGGTTTTTTTACTAAGTCTTCCCCTCTACATTAAATATCCCACAAATTATTTACATCTATTACTAAATCTCTAAGGAGGTACATTTAGATACATTGAGCATATTGAAGATTTCTTGATCTGATCCTGTCAAAATCCTTAACAAGGAACTTTGTGCATAAGTCTTGATTTTGATTTTCTTAATAGCTGGAGCATTGCTTTTGGATCATTAACCCTTGCCATTTTTCCTCAGATGACATAAAAGCTGAGATTTTCTGAAGTTTCCGGTCCTGGGCTTGCTTGCTTGTGTAGGCTGCCCTCCTTTTCTCAGATTCATTTCTGAACCTCACATTTTTCTGGGAAACTGCTGTGCCAGCAGTGTGGTATCAAAAGCAGGAGAATTGCTGATAAGTCACAGCACTGCTCATGCCACCAGGCACAGGGCAGGCACCTCTCCTTCATCCAGACTCCTAAATGCAGGGCAGAGAAACTGGAGCGCACCTGGGGCTTTAGAAGGATGTTTGAAATGTGCCTCAGTGGAGCAGACTGATTGAGAAACCTAATTCTCTTTCCATGAGTTCCTGGGGAAAGAAGAGAGTAAACAAAATGCAGTCTAAACACATGAGCCCTTACGGAATCACCAGAGGTAGAAAAAACATCTTCAGGTCTGGACTGGAGGAAGCAACATTGCTCAAGAGCAGCTAGGACACTGTGGGCAAAAAATGAACTCTGCCAGGTGGGATCTGCAAAGCTTCTTATCCATGTGGTGTTTCTCACCCATTTTATTTTCATGGAAACAAGTGCAGTTTCTTGCTAACAAACATCAACATTTTCACTCATGTCTATTGAGAGATGCTCTGTTTTAAATTTCTGTTGTTAATCCACTGTGTGTTGTGATCACAATAATGCACAGAAGTTAAACAAACATCCCCCACCCCCAAACCTCCTCCCCTAAGAAAACAAAATCCCAGACCATGATGATAAAACAGATCATTGAGAGTTTCAGCAACAGCCTGTCAGCTTGGCTCTTAGTGTGTTTTTGTCTGCCATTAAAAACCATATCAATCCACAAATTTTATATAATCTAGAAATAAAGGGAGTGGAAAAGGATTTTAGAAACATTTTATCCACCTTACTCTTCAACATTAAGAATCTTTTTTCGGAACAGTGTTTGTACTCTAGTGTTTGAACTAAAAAAAAAAAAAAACGCAGTTTTAAAATTCTTAAATATTTTACAAGTTTAAAGCAAATGTAGTATATTTATAGATGAATGCTATTAAAAAGTAAAAACAGGATCCTTAATTAGTGAACATAAGTAAAATGGGTTGTTACATGACCTTGTTTGAAGTTTTGCCATCTCTCTTCCTTATCTCTTTCTTTGTTTTTTGACTTTGTTACATTATGCCTGAAACTTGGAATATAAATTCTGTAATTCACAGATCCTACTTGTTCGTGGAAAGTCCTACCACATCTTGTGGCTCTGGAAAAATGCTGCATAAGAATAAGGAACCTCAGTGCTGTGTTTGGCCCTTCTGGTGCAGTTGCTGAGTTTGCAGTGTTAACACACACTCCCCCCAGCACACACATACACACACCTGGAAAGGAGATTGGAATGTGAAGATACTTAGCTTTGTTGTCTCTTGCTTGTGTATATGTGCTGTGCACATTTATGATGGAAAGGTGTCCAGTAGGTCCCAAACTTTCTGAAAGCCACAAGAATTTCAACAGATGCAAAGCCTATAATTAAACAGAGAGTTCTGTCAACCCTTCCTTCATTTAAATAAACGAGAAAGCAGATAAGGGAAGACTCGAGATCGTGTTTTGCCTTTTAAGGTAAATAATCCCTGTCAGATTCCCAAAGCTTCCCATCTCAACAGTGATAAACGTGAGCTGGATCCATCATATCTTATCCCTGTGAGAGCCCCACTGCATGCAGTGGGACATGGTATATGTTTGTGTTGTGGGGAGGAGGGAGGAATAGTGTGTAAAGTGCTTTACATCTGTGTAAATTGAAGATTTTAGGTTGTTCAGATACATCTGCTCTGGTGCTAATGGAAACAGAGATCACTTATCACCATATCTAAGGAATTGGAAATGTATATTCATGACTCCCTGTTACCCAAGTAGGATGTCCATCATTCTGCATTAATGACATAGCTCTATTCTACTCATTTCATTTTTCTTTATATTTTACCCAGCTGAATAGCTCAGTGCTGCCATGGGGTCCTGTATCTTATGGCAGACTTTGCCTTTTGAACTGCCCACATCACAGTTTTCTGCAGCTCCCTATCTCCACTGTCATTCCTTTTCTTTACTCTAAATGTTTCCAAGGAGGAAGAAAATAAAGAAAGAAAAGATTAAATAAAAAAAAAAGGCGGGGG
>JANRGV010000073.1:64026055-64055075 GCA_024734035.1 Alethe castanea
ATTCCCATCCCCGATCCCATCCTCAATCCCATCCCCGATTCCCATCCTCGATCCCCATCCTCGATCCCTATCCCCAGTCCCATCCCCGATCCCAGTTCATCCAGCGCTCACCACAGCTTCCCCAGCCACCGGTGGTTTCAGTTTCACCCCGGTTAACTCCCATCTGTGGAAAGGCTTTTTTGCCTTTTTTTTGCCTGACAAAGGCTCAGCGGTGAGGGCTGGAAGGGAGACTCGGTGATGCTCCGGAGCTGGCAGAGGTACCCTGGCATCTGTTGGTGTGCCACATGGATAATCCTCAGGATTTTGTCACTGTTCTGCCCTGAGTGATCAAAGCCCAACTCGCCAGCTCACTCTCAGCCCTCTGCAGAGCAGACACCCAGGGGTTTTCTGTCCAGAACAGCAGCTTTGTGTCTCCATAAGCTACACTTGTCATTTGTCATGCAGCTTGCAGTGCTACTGAAACCAGCAGTGTTTCCCCCTCCATTTGGAGGCCCAGCCTGCTGTTTCTGGGTGTATTATGTGTTTTCATACACAGCCTTTCATCTGGTTGATACCTGTGCTTGTCTCTCCTTCCCACAGCACCGCTGAGCACTGGTTTTGTGAATAAGAATTGCAAATGTCTTTACTCCCGTTTTAAAGAAAAAACGTCACATCAAAGAATCACAGAATGTGCAGAGCTGTAAGGGACACACAGGGATCATCCAGTCCAACCCCTGGCTCTGCATAGGACACCCAAAAATCCCTCCTTGTGCCTCAGAGTGTTATCCAAACACTCCTGGAGCTCTGGCAGCCCTGGGGCTGTGACCATTCCCTGGGGAGCCTGTTCAGTGCCTGACACCCTCTGGGGGAAGAACCTTTTCCTGATACCCACCCTAACCCTCCCTAAGCTGTTGGAAAGGCAGCTAAGGTATCACAGAATAGGTTGGAAGGGACTTTACAGCCCATCTCTTTCCAAACCCACAGCCTGGATTGATCCCAGGAGTTGTCCTGACCCAGATGCAGCACCAGCACCTGGTCTTGTTAAACCCCATGAGATTCCCATGTCCCAGAGCTCAGCCTTATCCATCCCTCTGGATGCCCTCCCATCCTTCAGCCCATCACACTGCACATGATTAAGAGAAGGATCTGAATGTGGATGGGGACAGGAACTGCTCCAACTCTTACTGCTGGGCACAGCAGAGGCAGACTGACAAGTTCTCCCCCGGCTTTTATAAAGATTTCCTTCAAACCAAGAAAAGAAGGAGAAAACCCCACAGCAGCCCCAAGGCCTACCCGTGTGTTGAGAGCTGGCTACCAGCAGGGCTTTGGGTAGCCTCATGTCCCAGTTTCTTGCCAGCACTCTGCCTTGATGGTGCTGCAAGGGCACAGATTGTCTTGACCCCTGTTCCATTAGAGCAGGACAGTGGCTTCCAGGATGAAACTGTAATGGATCTGGGAAAGAGTGAGATGTTGGGAGTAAACCAGTGAAAAAGGCAACAAATTACTCATTTTTTGTTGAGCATTTAAAATTACAAACAATGTCCATTCAATCAGTGTAGAGACTTACTAGAATAGTAATGTTAAGGTCATGTTTGTCAGGCCTTTGAAGGAACTTTGTGCTAAGTATTGTGATGGGTATGGTTACTGCATTTTACAAGGGCTTTCTGGAATTCTTAGGCTGCCACAGTGGGAGAGAGGAAGAAATGTATTTTGTAGCTGGAATGTGCTTCAAGTGACCTGGTTTTGTTTGGTTGGGGTTTTTCTCTGTTTTTCTAACTGCACTTTTGTAGACATCTGCTTAAGAATTGACTGCAATTTTAAAGTTGTAGGTTTTACTACCATCTGTGCTTAAATGAATAGGGATTCCCTGAATATAGGGAGGTTTATGTAACAATGTATGAACAGTGCATGAAATAGATGCCAGTAATTCTGTACTTTTTTCATGCTCTAGATTATATTCCTTAATAATGAAAGCACAACCAGATCCACAAAGTGTGGAGTTGGGCTGGGTGTGAAGCATCACCAGCAAATACCATCTGCATGCTCGCATTGGTCAGGAATATAAAGGATTCCCAAATCCCCGCCCCTCTACTCAGTGTGTACAAAGAAAGGGATTGCTTTCAAATTGAAAACGACCAGATATCAGCAGGGAGCAAAGCAAGGGAGGAGGTTTGTGCACATCCCAGCTGAAATAGGATGGAGCTGGGCAGCAAGGCATGCACAGCAGTCCCCTGCAGCTGCTGAGCAGGAGGCTTTTGTTCTGCAGGGCAGGATCAGGTGGAGAGGCAGGGCCTGTGCTGGCACAGAGAAATTGAGCTCCATCTGTGACCGAGCAGCCTCTGAGGGTGGCATTCTGAAAGGCTTGCACTGAAATTTAGCAGCCCCTGGTGTGTTCTGGCAGGGATTTGTACTTGTTGGTGAGCTGCCTGAATCCAGGAGTGATGCTGAGGTCCCCCTGTCCCTCCCCCAGGTACTCACCTGCCTACCTGTTGTCCTACTAAAGTCTCATTCTAGTTATAACCTCTGATACACTTGTGGTTTGTTTGTTTGTGTGTTTTTAAATCACTACCCCTGATGAAAATTGAATAGCTTAGTGAATGCCTCAGGCTGCTGATGGCTTTGGGAGCAGCATAACTTGCTTCCCATAATTGTGTCCACACTGGGACTTGTGCCAATAAAGATCTTTTACTAAAGGTATTGAAGAGTAATCGATGTAGTTATAGCAGTATAGAGGTGTATATTCAGAGAGGGATGTGTGTATATATACATATATAAAGGGAATCATCCTTTGGGTTTTGCTTCTTAAAAAACATTCCACAAAGGTTGAAATTTGGGACTGTCTAAATGCAGAATTTGTCTGGTTTGAGCAGTGTTGGTAGAATTAAGCACTCTGGGGCTGTGGCAGGGATACCATTACATTAGTGTTTCCAATTAATATTGATTTGCTTAGATCACAACAAAATAAATGCAGTTCTCTGGAGTTTGTCGCTGTCTGGTGGGGACTGTCTGCAGCATAGCAGAATCACAGAATGGCCTGCATTGGAAGGGACCTTAAAGACTATCAAATTCCACTCCCATCCCATGGGCACAGACATTTTCCACTGCCCCAGGTTGTTCAAAGCCCCATCCAACCTGGCCTTGAACACTTCCAGGGATGGGGATGAGGCTGGGCAGCACAAGTAAGACATTTTTTTGTCCCACAATTGCACAACAAGGCTGTAGGGAGATGCCACTTTTCACATGCAGCTTTCTGGCTGGCTGTAATTGTCTCCTGGCTGAAAACTGCCATTCCCAGCAAGCTGCCAGTCTGTGGGAGCACATCCTAATTCTTTTCAGGCAAAAATCAGGCAGGCTGGTTTGAATAGTTGCAATAGTCAGTCTGAGCTCATCTGAAGGGAAAGGAGGAGTGCTCACTGGAACTGCTCACAGTTGGAAGAGGCCAACATCCAGCAGAGGGGCTTGGGGTGGTAACAGATTTAACCAGCAGAGCCAGATTCAGAAGATGACATAAATTCACAGCCAAAAGAAAAAAAAAATCACCTCTAGATCCAAAAATGCATCATACCCTTACAAAAAGCAGTATTCAAGCCTCTTTTTTTTTTTCTTTCTTTTTTGCTGAGTTTTTTCCACCTGTAAATTGCACTAATCTTCGGATCCTTCCAGCAGCTCGAGTCCTGCGTATCAGTAGGAGAACATTAAAGCTTGTGAGCCACAGCCAGAGTACAAATCCTGGACTTTGTGTGGTGGAGTTTGGCTTGCCTGACAGTGCCAAGGAAGCACAGCAGTGAGGGTATGCTGAGCAGGATCCCACAGGAAACACAAACCCAGGAAGGTGTTGCCTTTTTCACATAGGCCAGGAACCCAAACAAGGTGGGTGTCACACTCAGTGGACAGTTCTCCACAGCAATATTGCAAGAGTGGCTTTGGGCCTTCTGGAGATGTGGCTCTCAATGAGTTCATTATTTTCTCCTTTTTTTTTTTTTTTTTTTTTCCCCCCAGTCTTTCTGTCTGTCTTGTTAATTATTAATTCAGTGCGTTGAGAGCCACATTCTTCTGGGCGTCTCCTCCCATGTTTCCAACCTGGGCAACTTGTCTTGCCTTATTAGTCTGTGGACTAAAATTGCTCCTTCATAAAGGTCTGTACTCTGGAAAGGAACCCAGGTGTCAGAGTGTACAGAAGGTGTGTCATCCCAGCCTTGTGGTGTGTCCTGAGAGCTGCCTGCCTTAGCCATTATGCAGCTTTTTTTGCATGACCTCAGCAGCATTTGGGTAAAACAGCCCCAGGTTGTCAGGGACTCTGCTGTCTTTTCAGCACATGCAATTAATCAGGAGGGGAAAAATAAATCTAGCATCAGAATGAGCGTTTTACTGGAATGGAATCACAATTTCTTGTGCATAATTTAACACTTTGGGGAGGGAGCGTTCTCTGCTTGCCTGAAATAATTTAGAGGCGGTTTTGAAATAGAACACGTTTGTGTAAATATGTCTTGGGATTCAAGAGCTCACATTTAGCTCCTGCAGCATTACATCTCTGTCTATAGAATGTGCCATACAGTAATCTCTAAACCCTGTTCTGCAAACTGTTTCTTATATGAAGAGACTCAAAATAGTTCTTCTGGCATAGTTCCATTTTTTCCCTCCTAAATACAGGTCTGTAGCATAAAAGCCAGTGCAAGGTAACTCTGTGCTTGTTTTATACATGGGAAAACTGAGGGGAAGTTTGGCTGAAAGTGGCCTCAAGCTAGTGGTTCACATTTTTCAGTACTTACCAAGGAAAGGAGCTGTTTTGACATGTGGGTTTCCCCAAATTGCAGCCCTCAGAGTTACAGCTTGCTTTTTAAAGCTGTCCCAAAGTTACTTGATTAATCTGCTTTAGACCCCAGTGCATAGTTCAAAGGCCACATCTGCAGTTCATCCTGTGTCCTGTATTAGTAACACAGACCACTTTATGGAGCCTCAGAGAGAAATCCCACAGTGACAAAGTGGATAATGCTTTTATGTATGGAAATTGCAAATACGGTGGGGCCCACTGACACGTCCTATTTACAAACACCTTTGCACCGCCCTTCCTTCTCCTTTCCTCTGAGACTGGGGAGCTTGTTTGGGATCAGATGGTGTTGGCCTTGCTCTTGAAAAGCTCACCAATTGTGTGTTCAAGGCCTAAAGGATCTCTGGGCATGTGCCAGCACAGCAGGATCAGAATCTCAGGCAACAGGCTGTAGTGATGGCATTTAGAGATCCCTTTTAGCTGTGACAATGCTGTGACGTTTGCTCAGCTAAGAATAGGCACTTGTAATAAGTTTCCCATATGGTGCTTTCAATGCCAGTAAACAAAAGCTCTCTCAGGTTAGTGAGGAGCAGTGGTTTTGGGTTAGTGCGTTTTTAAAGCCAGGGCTCATTTATTTTACAATTAACCAAAACCTGTTGGGTAGGTTGGGGTGTAGGTTGCCACACTTCAGACTCCAGTCATTTGCACTTCTTAGCCAGTGGCCTCAGCATTTTACCTTCATGCATGTTATCTGTAGGAGGGCAGAAGATCTGAGTTTCTCCAGGATGAGGAACCTCCTTGCTTAGTACAAAAATGCATTTTCAAAAATGTGGGTCAGGCATATTTCGTGCAGTGTCAGGTCCCCCTGCAGGGGACTTGTGCTGGGGACTTGGAGCCATGCAAAGGGCAGAAAGGAAGAGCCAGGGAGTTCATTCTCCTGATGAGATTGAGGGTTCCAGATGGTTTAGGGGCCACAACAGCATTTAAGTGGAACTGAAGGGTCACCTAAAAGTTCCTTGTTCAGGGAGTTGTCCATGCTCGTGTCACACTGCCCCGTCCTGCTGTGCCTCTTTTGGGGTTTCGTTTTCTCTGAGTTCCATTTTTTTCACTCCAAATTTCCTAATGTTCCTCTTGCAGACAGGTGATCAGCCCAGCTGTTTGGCTTCACATTCCTAATCCCATCCCATTCCTTATCCCATTCCTTATCCCATGCCCCTGGAGATGAGGTATGTGAGGCATCCACTGAACCGAGCTCGGTGCATTTTCATTTGATGCATTGAATCTGAATCCCTGCTGCTCCATGGAAAGCTGCAGCTCTGAACCTGGCCCTGACAGCTTCCTTGGGGATCATGCAGTCAGGTCCCTGCTGCATCAGATAAGGCTCACCTCATTTTCCTATCCATCAGCAAAGCAAGAACTTTCAGTCTGCTCAGTTCATGGTACGGGATATTTGGGATTGCAGCAAGGCATGCTCCTGTCTGGGGCAGGATGAGGAATTCAGTTCTGCCCTGCTTGTCTCCCACTGATGTCCAAATCCACGAGGAGCTGCTTTGTTTTGCTCTTTTCTCCATTTCATGCCTCTGTTGGAGGAACATCCAGAGCTGGCTTGATTTCTGCCCCACCCTTGGTACAGCCCTGAATACATTAGTGGCTCCTGCAGGGCCCCAGAAGGGAACCACAGAATTGATTTTGGCTGCAAGTGATCAAAACAGGGATTTTTAAACAGGTGTCAGAACTGCTACCAGTAACAGGATTTAGAGTGGGGTGATTGCATCATTGTAGAGCAACTCAGAATTTTGCCAGGAATTAATTTGGCCAAGGGTTCTTCCTAAAACTCACAGCCAACAGCAAAACCCCACCAGTGCAAACCCCAGTTTAGCCTGGTGAGCTGTTGTCAGCACTCAAGGGAAAGGCAGATCTGCAGAGAAGACAAAAGCTGCATTAAACCACCTGCATGCCCTGGCACACCAGGACGAGGAGCAGGTTTTACACGGTTGGGAAGTGTTTTGTCCAAAACAGTGTCTGATTTTTGTGATTGATTGAACACCTCGAGCGCTCTTCCCTTTGCCTGCCTGGGTTGTGTGCATGCATTTGGTGCCTGGATTCTTGCACAAGCTAATCTGAAATTGATTTTCAGCAAAGACTTAAGTGTGCAATGGAGGAAGTGCACTGCCTGAATGTTTTTTTGCCCAGGCACCTCCAGTGCATGCAGAAACCTACCACAGAAAAGCTGTGAAGAGTGACAAAGAGATTAACTGAACAAGCTGAATGTGTTATAATATATGTATTTTGCCCTCAGCCCTCACTATGACAACACCTTGAGCTGACATTTGCATGAAGAATACACAAGCATGAGACATGGAAACAAAACTCAGCACTTCCCCACTGCTTCAGCCAAGTGTTCACACATCCAAAAAGTGAAGGCTAACAATGTGACAGGGACAGCTGCTGTTCTGTAATGTGTTATCCCCCATCAAACTGTGAAATAATGTGAAAATGGCAGTTCCTATCATTATCTCATAACTCGTGGGCTGTTGCAGCTTTACTGTGTTGTTTTGGGCAAGTGATTTGAGCCTGCGGTGCCTCGGTTTACCCTGCTGCACACTGTGGGGAACACCCACTGCACAGGAGTGACAGGACAAGGGGAATGGCTTCACACTCACACAGAGGAGGTTTAGACTGGATATGGGGAAGAAATTCTTTCTTGTGAGGGTGCTGAGGCCCTGGCACTGGGTGCCCAGAGAAGCTGTGGCTGCCCCATCCCTAGAAGTGTTCAAGGCTCTGAGCAACCTGGGATAGTGGAATGTGTCCCTGCCCATAGCAGTTGGAATGAAATGATCTTTAAGGTCCTTTTCCAACCCAGGCCATTCCATGATGTGCCCTTGGGAAGCAGCTTGCAACAGCACCTCAGGAGTCTTTGCTGGAAGAGCCCACCTGTGAGGATGCAAAATGTTATTCCGCAGGTTTTTTTTCTCAAAAATCAGCCCAAGGTTCTGGGCAGTGCAGCCTGTGAAGGGTGCAGTGGGAGAAGTGAGGTGCTGCTGGAAACAGGTCAGATGTCCATTTCTGTCCATTGGCAGCTCCTGCATCAGCACAGCACCAGACATGGGTGCTTCTGCTTGTGTGCTTTGTATCACAGGAAAAGCCGAGCTGACTTTTCCTTCCTTCCTCCCTCCCTTCCATCCTTCCAACGAATTGCTGGGGGCAGGGCCTTGTTTCTGAGCTCAGCAGAAAAAAAAAATTCAACACGTGTAAAAATTTAAATGTTTCAGGTCATTTAGAAATGATGCTTTTTGTTTCATGATGTACCAAAATAAAATAATTGCTAGACTTAGGACTCTGAAAGGAAAACCCAGTTCTTTTTTTTGTTTTGTGTTTTTGTTGTTTGTTTGTTTGTTTTTTGCTTTGTTTAATGAGATATGTTTCCTTGGTCTCAATTGAAAGTTTAGGTTTTAAGGTTTTTTTTCATATCCATACAGAAGACAAATTTTAAAAAGTCAAAAAGGTGTGCTAATCATGAGGCATTACAAAAAATGTACTTACACCAATGGTAAGGGAAAACAGAGCCTGAAAATAAGAGTTAATTCAAACCAGAACCTGAGATCCAATCACTGAATGTTTTTGAGGACTACTGAAATCCAAATATTGGTACTGCAGACTTTTAAAAAATAAGGCAGAACTATGTGAAATGTCAAAAGTTGAGATTGTTTTTTCACATTTGGCTCTCTGTAATTCAATATTTCGTCCTTTTCAGTCTAACTTTTTTTTCAGTGGCTACAGTGGCCACTTGGGCAGTTTTTTCTTTCCAAAGAGATACTACAAAAGAAAAAAAAAGAAAAAAGACTCTGCATCACAGGGTGTTTGCACAGTTATTATTTCAGAGTATTCCCTATAATACTGAAAACACCCCACTATTTTAAGTTATGGAAAAATTGCTGTATTTCTGAGGTTTTGGAGCATTGCAGGGATGTTTTCTCATTTATTAAGTGCTCTTTTGCTTATGATATTATCCTGTGATTTTTAAAGATGTCATGGTTCAAGCCCAACTGGCAACTCCTTTTATTTATGTCAGACCTTATCTACAGCTTTTCACAGGCTTCAGTTTTAAATGGAGACGAGGCAAAAGGAGGTTATGGCTTATCTTTCTTATGCTGTTGTTTTTTCAGAAGCATAATTTGGCATGATAAGGGAGGGAACTTCACAGCAGAGTTCTCTCATGGGGACTTCAAAGTCTTTCTAGCACCCTGTGGCATCCTCTTGTGCGGTTTATTTGGGGGTGAAGGTTGGGAAAATGCCTTTGGAGATTTTGTTATAGTTTGGATGGCTAAAAAGAGAATTGGATGTTTGACTGCAGGGTGGAAATGAGAAACAAAGAGAGCAGTTCACCCCTCCCCAGCACTGTGACCCCTTGGAGGCTGTGCAGCTGCCCAAAGGGGACATCACAGGGCAGAACTGGCTTTCCCTGGGGTTTGTGCTGGAAGGGAAGGTACAGCAGCTTGTGGAACTCCTGTCTTGCTCCCAACATGGGCTCATGCCAAGCCTGGGGAAGGCAGAGGTTGCCCTGAGAGGGTTTCCTTGCTCCTTTGGATGCAATCCTGCAGCTGCTTTGATTTAGGCTGAACACAGGGCTGGTCCTGCAAACATGAGAGGCCACCATGGTGGTCTAGAACGAGGGAGGTGCCTTGATGTAGGGTCTGATACAAGCCTGGAACAAATCATCTGAAATCCTTTCAGCTCTTTGAGCTTAATGTGAGGGTGAAACCCATGGCATTAAAACCCTTTCTGCTTCCTTAGCTGCAGAGCAGGCTGTTTACAGCAAAGATTATAGGCCATGGAAAATCGATTCCGGGGGTGCTGAGCTCAAATCACACTGCAGTGCTCTGCTGAAATCATCCCAGGGCCATCAGAAGGAGTGCTAAGTGCTCGTGTTCCCAGTGCTGCACAGGACCTAGGGGGACTTGGCCAATCCACAGGGAATTGCCCAGACAGAGGCATCACAGAGCTGAATTTCCCTGAATTTGCAGAGCTGGTTTGTGGTCACACCTGTATTTCTGACAGATATCCCAGTGCTTCCAAGCTGCATAAAAACAGGGTGGGTTCTCCTTTGGAGATGTAGCAGAAAGTGGTTTTCTCCCAGGGACAGCCCTGCTGGAAAGAAGTGGTTTGGTCCCACATATGCACACAGAAACTCCTGCTCTCCTGAAACTACACTGGCTTCATTTTGAATTGCAGTCCAGGACAAACACTTGGCACTTTCACAATTGGCAGCTGTGAACAGATGTGATGCAAGGACTTCTATTCATTTAAAGTTCTGTTTTATGCCTGATTTACATATACTGGCTGAGAAAGTTAAAGAACACATGCTTCCTAAAACCCATAAGGTAAATTTTCTTTGGAATGAGAGTCTGAACCTCTTCAGTGAGACTTCAGCAGGACATGCCTGAGCCCTCACAGTTTAGCACCAAAGCTGCTGATGTTTCCCATAGAGCTTGATGCAGTTGGAGGGAAGGTTCTGGAGTTCAAGGATGCTCTGTGGTGACTCTCTTGTTCCATGGAGGAGCTGACAAAATTGTGGAGGTTCTGGTGTCACATTAGTGGTGAACTAGGCAAGCTCTGTGACCTTGAGGCAAGGTGATGTCAGTTCTTTGGACATCCACAAGGTTGGGTAAGTCTAATTGTTTTTTAGTTCTTGCTGCTGTCATTACTGTTGATTGCAGAGGTGATCTCAGCTGCAGGTCTAGATTTCATCTTCTCCAGGTTTTGGGTTTTTTTTTAGTTGAGAGTCAGGTGCACTTTTCAGCCCATCACCACAGTGGTGATATAGAGAGCAAAATGGGACAAAGTGTTTAAGCACTGGAGGTGAAATACTTGATTCCTTGCCTGTGGGGTGTTCCATGATAGGAGAAATCCTGCTGTTTGGCATGAAAGATGGTAGTCATGGAGGAGAGGGTGATGCTGTAGGGCAGGACACTGGTGTGGTCTCCAGATAATCTCCAAGTATTCAGCAGGACTGTGGAAACAGCAGTAGATGCAGGAGGGGACTGGATGAAAACCAGCAAGGAGGGGGCTCTGTGAGACAATTAGATGAATGCACAAAGCTTTGGAAAGCAAGGCAAAGGAAACCAGGGAGAAGCCATTCTTGAGGAAGACCTCATTAGGAGACAGCAGGAAGGTGCCTCCTGTCTGCCAAGGGCACGCACAGTTCAGGTGGAACTGGAATACAGGTGCATGGTGTAAATCCTGCCCCTGGAGTCTTCCCATTTCCTTGGGAACCTGTCCCTGGCTGGGAGGTGGAGCCTTAGGCTCAGCTTAATGATGGGGAGGGCATGGGCAAGAACTGTGCTGAGTACAAAGTCTCACCTCAATCTCCAGTGGCTCCTAGGTGTAAGAGGTCACTTGCCTGCTTCTGGTTGCAGAATCTGGGCCTTTGCTGGCAGAAGTTCTTCTGAATTGTTGCTCCTGGCATCTGTTATTTCTCAATCTTTCAAACATGCCACAACTTGGCTGACAATAAACTATTCTTGCCAGACAGGAGCATATAAAACCTTCATAGAAACCTCTGATCAAACTGATCACTTGATTAGATTGTCTCCCAGGGAACTGATCCGGTGCAATCACTGTAGTGAGAGGAAGTGGTTCTTGCTTTACCAGAACTGTGTTGCTCTGCTGAAGATCTGCTCTGATCCCTTTTGCGAAGTTACCTGGTGTGTAACCAGGTGGGGGATAGATATTGCCCTCTCAAGTGCATTTTTGATGAGGTAATGGAGAGGGAATGTGAGCCTGTATTTTTGTTCTTGTCTTCTGAGTAATCATGGTGCTCTTCTGCAACATTTAGAAATTCAAACCTCTGAAATTTTTTTGTCTGTGAAATATCTGAAGTAACACACCCAGCAGAAAGAAACAAGAGGTTAGAGCAGTGACCTGGCTTCTGACTGCAGCTCTAACAGAGATGCTTATGTCCATTTAAAAAGTTTACATACAGCTTCCTGTGCCTGATACTTCCATGCAGTGGGGATAGTAGTATTTCCTCTATTTAAAAATAGTGATTGATAATCCTTGGACAATGTGCTGTGTAAGAGCACTGTGCATGCTCATTAGCCTGTAAATTGGGATTGGGAGCTTCTTCCCTGCATTTTAGATGGGCTAAAACCATAAAATCATAGAACAACTTCTGTTGAAAGGGACCTTAAAGCCCATCCAGTTCCAACCCTTCCTGCAGGGACACCCTCCACTATCCCAGGTTGCTCAGAGCTGGCTCCAGCAGCTCCCTGTCCTTGCTGTGCTGTCCCAGGGCTGGATGCAGCCCTGCAGGTGGTCATTTAGTGCTCCTCCACCAAAGCAGAGTCAGAAATTCCCATTCCTTCACCCAAGTATGGTCAGAGCCTTCCAGTCCAGGATCCCCTTGGTCTGAAGGGCAGGAAATCAGCCCAGCAGGGGTTAATGAAGCCATGACCTTTCCAGCTGGACTCCAGCTGATGGTCCCACTTGCAGAGAAGGGAAAGGGGTGGAGAGAAGGGCTGGTAGTCCAAAGGTAGGAAAGGACTCGTGTTGCACAAATTAAAGGTCTCTCGTTTTGCCAGGTGCATTTCCCTCCTAAGAAGTCCATTCTACTTCGTTTCTCTCCTTGCTCATTAGTGAAGAAAGAATCTTCCCTAAATTTGGGAGACCATCCTCAGTAATGAAAGCAAACAGAGCACACACTGTGCCTGAACATGAATTAACTTTAACATATTGAAGACTCACCTGTTCCTGACATAGCTTGGGATCAGCTCTGACTTCAATCTAAGCTAAAGTGGGTGGTCTTTGTTCTCTTCCATTCACTTTAATGCAAATTTTTTTCCCTGAGGACATCTGAGAGATTTCCTCCATAAATGTGTATTTTTTTAGATGTGTTTCTGTAGCGGCTGCATAGAGAAGCTTAATTGATTTGTGTGAAGTCTAGGAGTCATAAACTCTAAAAAGTGTTTCAGAAATGATATCATTATCCATTTTCACTGTCAAACCCTGTTTCCTTAGAGACCAAGAGGGCTGACAGCCTCTCTTTAACGTGACAATCAGTTCTCACATCTCTCCCCAAAGCTCTGAAAGCAAACTCTACCTACTGCAATTATGAGTCAGCTTTTATACCCAGGGTGACTCAAATCCACAGCCCTGGCACCTGTTCCCTGCCTGGCTTTGGGGAGCACACAGAGCAAAGGTAAACAGGAGCGTGTCCCTTCCCAGAAGCTGTTTGCCTTGGCTGATAAAGAACAAAAGCTGCCACTTCAAGGTGCTCAGGACACTGAGCTGGAGGAGTGGGGCATTGTAGGGAGGTCTTGTGTCACTTGCCTCCAAGAGGGAGCGGCCTCAGGGATGGATGCCAGGGCCTCTCACATTTCCTAATTAAGTTAGCTACTTGTATTAACACTACTGAGGCACCTTATGGATGAAAATCACTATTCAAATTATTATTATCATTATCATAATTATCATTTCTATCATTGCTTCTATTATTATTGTTTCTAGTATTGTTTCTATTATTGTTTCTATTATTATTATTTCTGTTATTGTTTCTATTATTATTATTATTACTACTATTATTATTATTTTTATTATTATTATTATTAGGGAAAAAATTCCTCAAGAGAGGAAGCTGCTCTGCATCTCGCCCAGTCATGCCACTGCAGAGGTGTGAAGGTGAAGAAAAACAAGGCTCCACTTCACGCCAACAAGGAGGTACCAGTGTTAAATTCAGGTGTGTAACTCTAGTTTTGATTTGTCCTGGCAAATGGAGCTGCAAACAACATCCCCAAACCAAGAACTGGTTGCTCAGCTTTCCCATGTGTGTCATTGTCTGAAGTAATAATCATTGTCACGTGAAATCTCAGCCTGGGTGCCTCTCAGACCTTCTGTGGGGTTGCCATGTGCATATTCCCATGAAAAATAAGTGCAAGTGTAGGGAAATGCTGCTCACTGAGTATTTGCCTTGGTCCTGTCAGGTAGAAAAGGGATCTTACACCTCCCCAGAGACAGCTCTGACACATCAGGGATTGGTATTTCCAAAGAAAAAGATAGAGTTTCGGGAGGTGAGGTTTGAAACCAGAAAGCAGGGCCAAGTTGGGAGAAGCGTGAGATGTAAATCTTAGCAATTCCCACACAAATTCCACACAAAGGTGAAACTGCAGAGCTGGTGTGGTTCTGCCAGCTGTAAATGCTGCCTGAAGGCAGGAGTGTGCAGAGGGATCCAGTCTGACCATGTGGGTTAAGAGTGGATCTACAGCTTATCAGCTTAAGGGGGAAGGAGGAGAGGAGGATTTAAGGGTTTCATCACATGATAAATGGCTTTTTTTCTTCCTTTTCTTCTTTTCTTCTTTTTCTTCTTCTTTTCTTCTTTTTCTTCTTTGTCACCTCTGCCTTCATAAATCTTTACAAGATTTTAGATTGCTTCTATTTTGAGCTTATTTTGCTCTTACTTACTTTTACCTCACTCTGGCTTATGCTAAAGGCAATTGCAAGGTAAGAGTGTCCCATGGAGATCCATGCTACCTGCATGAGTGGAAGTGTCAAAATGAGGGTACTGGCCCACTGTCACTGTGCCCAGCAGCTCAAAACCTTTCTGCAGGACAGCCAGAATAACTCCACATGGGGCTGCTTGCATCTCATAATTCAGGAGCCCTGGTACAAGTGTTTTCTTGTGGCTGGTGTTGATGATGATAGTCAGAACAGTGCCAGCAGCCCAGAGCCATGGAAGGGATTTTCTGATTGCTGTGGAATTGCGTAGGATCCGTGCGTGTTTGCCAGTGAGCATGAATCACAGTCTATTCCTGATAAGTCCAGTGGCAGCTGCAGTGCCTCAGTGACAGGAAAGGAAAATTATAGTAGTTTTATTTTTCCTGTGCATTTTGGGTGCACACCTTTGCTAGCAGGAAATAGTCTCAAAAAGAAGCATTCTGCTAGGGCGAGGAAGGCAAGAGCCCCCCCAGATGCACTGGAAGAGCAGGTTCAAAGGGATGATCTCTCCTCTCTGTTCAGCACTGCTGAGACACATCTGGAGCACTGGATCCATCCTGGGGTCTCCCAGCATGAGGGAGACATGGAAATACAGAGTGAATCCAGCAAAGGGCCAGTGAGGTGATGAAGGGATTGGTGTATCTGGCCCACAAGGAGAGGCTGAGAGTGCTGGGCTGATGAGGCTTGGTGGGTTTTATCCATGTGTATAGAGAACTGACAAGAGGGTATAAAGAAGAAGGAGCCAGGCTTTTCCAGAGACATGACAAGGGCAAATATGGTAGAATCTATCATAAGCAGAAAAAGTATTTTTTACTGTAAGTGTGATCAAACACTGGAATAAGTTGCCCAAAGAGGTTGTGGAGTCTCTGTCCTTGGAGATACTCAAAATCTAGCTGGGCATGGTCCTGAGTAGACCATGAGCAGAGAGTAGGATTAGTTGATCTCTTGAGGTGCCTGGAAAAATGATTTCCTGTAAGAAGACCAGGTAGCCAAACCATGATGTACCATGCTGGGATAGGTGTGGGGTCAATAAACCATACTCTGAAAACTGCAGAAAGCTCTTAGAGAGCCACTGGTGGTGTGAGGAAAAGCCCCAGTGAGCTCAGGGTGCTGCTGGCTGCAGGGTCAGGCTCATCCCTGGTCGGTCAGCCACAATTTGGGACAGACAAAGGCACCTTCAGCTCACCTGGCTGGTTGGTGGCAAAGCAGGCAACATGGGAGGCTTAAGCTATTTTAGGTCAGGTGTGGGAAAAGCAGACACCCACCAGGAAGCCTCAGGTTCAGGTTTTGGGGAGGTGAGTGGGGCTGTGGCAACAGGGACAAGGAGCCAGACAGGCTCAGTGGGACAGGTTGCAACAGAGGCAAATTAGCATCCAGCACCCCAGGAGCTGCTCAGCTGTTGCATCACCTGTCTGTAGGGCACTGTAGGTCTGTAGGGTTACAAGGAACACTCCTGTGGGGTGGCTCCTCACACCTTTCCAAAGGCTGGGAGATGCCTCCACACCACCCCAGTTAACTCACAGGGAGAAGGAGCAAGTTTGGCTTTTTCAGGCCTCCAAGTCCAGAATGGGCATTACTTACAGACCTCCTTTTTTGCATTATTCCAGAGACATTTCACCAGAAAATCTGAAGCTTCAAGAAGTAAAATGATGCCAGTATCATGGGAGTTTATGTTAAATTCCATACCTTTGAGATTAGTTAATAACAAGAGAACAATAAGAACAGTGCCCTTCATTTTTCCCTAAACAAGAGACAGAAAGGAAAGAAATCTAAGGTTATCTACTCTCTCCAAGGACACATCCAGAGAAAAAGCCCCTTGCTCTTTATCCTTTTCCAGCTGAGAAACTTCCTGGTAAATACATCCAGACATTCAGTGCTAGAGTACATCCTATATCTTTAGATTGTGTTCAGAGAGTAAAAAAAAAACCTCAGTCTGGGAAGATATTCCAGCTTTCCTATTTCTCCTCACATTTATTTATGCCCACCATATTTACCTCCAGTTTGTATTTAAGGCAGGCAACGGGATTGAATTCTTCCATTTCCACCCTTTCCCTCCCCTCCCAGTATTGATCTGTGAGCAATTTCATCCTTTCCCATTGATTCCCCAGGCTCAGTCCCCTTGTGGGTTTGATCCCTGCTAAGTTGGTAAGCCGTGGAGGTTGAAGCTGTGTTTCTCAGCAGCGTGCTGACCTCATTCTGAGGTGTGTCCTCGTTCATTGTACAGATGTTTGATGAGTGCACGTCGTGTACAGTCATATCTGGGATGTGAGCTCCTGATAGGAGCTGTATCCCAGGGCAGCCAGCCCTGTCTGGGGTGAAGAATGTTCTATTAGAGGGAGACTTCTCCAAACAAACAATTGGTGTTTGTGCCACGTGGGTGGGCTGCTCGGCCCTTTCAAAAGCCTTTCCAGAGCACAGAAGTGTTTCCAAAGCAGTGCTGTGGCTTTGCCTGGAAGCAGAAAGGAAGGGACAGAAAGTCCTTGGTGTTGGGGGGGACCCCATTAGCTAATTAACAAGAAGGATGAGGTCCAGGTCATTTCCTTGACCACACCTTTGCCCTCTGGGCAGAACCTAAGGAGCACAAGGGGACACAAGGCAGCTCATTGAGCTGCACTGTGCGTGTGTGGAAAACTGCCTCTGAAGTCATCTTTCCTTATGCTAAAATATTTTCAACTTACTGAGAGAAATTTAATTCTTCCCATATACACATCAACAAATAACTTGATCCCACCCACGAATATGCAAACAAATGCATAAGTTACGCCAAGTATTTCTCCCTCTCCCTGCCAAGTAAGAAAGGGAGATTGTTACTGCGACTTCTGTTTCCAAATTCTTGGGAGTAGCTCCAATTCTGCAGTGAGGGGGACTATATAATACCTAGGCTGGAGCTGAAAGAGCTCCAGCAGCAGCTCAAAGCCTGGCTGAAATAGCGGAGTGCCGAAATTCTCCCCGTAAATGGTGTTAGCAGAGCCCTACCTTTAGGTGAAAGCACACATCCACAGCTACCTAGCTAATTGCAAACAGGCTGCAACCACCCCAGCTGCTGCCCCACGGTTTTGTTGGGTGTGAGACTGAGCCCAGCACAGCCCAAGCCTTTCCCAGGCGCTCCCCTCCTTGCTGTATTCTATTTTGGGCTGTGGCGAGGTGCTGGGACCGAGCTGGTGGATGCAGCTGGAAGAAAAGGCCGGTTGTTCAGCAGGGGAGGTGCGCCCTGGGACACGCTGCAGGAAGGATGTGTGCTTGGAAGATGTGCAGGAATCATCAGCAGGGTGTGTGCAGCCCAGAGGGGGGGACCCAGCCACAGGAGGAAGGAGGCAGGGAAGGGGGAGCAAGGGAGGATGAGGGTGAAAGGAGCAGGGGTTGGAGGGACAGAGACTAAGGTAGTAATTGGGACTGCAAAAGTCACTGCTGGATGTAAAACATCTGAAGAGAAACTCCAAGACCTCCTTTGGGTGAGAATTGCTTTTAAATGTTGATTTGGTCATCTCAGAAGAGCGAGGTCTTCATGCCCAGTTGGGCTGAACTGAATACAGAACCTATGGTGACAGTAAAATCTGTCCAAGTGATCCTAAACTTTGCAGGGCTGGGATCCATTTGGTTCTAGAATATTTAAAGCCATAACTTCCCTAAAATGGTTGTTCCATTCATTGCAGGGGGTGCCTCAGGTTTGGCCCAGACAGTGTCCTAAAGAGTTTCCTGGTCTGAGCTGGAGCAGGTGGATGAATCATCTTTATACCAAATCTGGATTTCTCTTCGTGTCAACAAAACAGCAGCTGGTCTTTTAGGACACCCCTGTGCCATACAGGGACAGCAGAAAGAGGTGAACCCTGGCAGCCAGAGCTGCATTTGGCCCAGAATGTTAAAGAGAGCCTAAATCACAGAGGGGAGACTGTGCAGCAAAAAAACACCCGGGAGGGTGTGAGTGGAAGGCAGAAATGAACCTTCCTGTTTGCTCTGTGTGCTCCACCTTCTCTGCCCCCCAGCTCAGCTGTGCCAGTGCCTCAGCTCCTGCTCTCCCTGGAACCACTAACTCAAATCCTGGCAGGATTGACTCAGCCCCCTCTGCAGTTCTTGAGGCTGAAGGAAACTGTGAAGCGAAGGATTCTGCGGCGAGGTGTTCGCGCAGGAACGCGCGGCCAAAATTGTCCTGGTGCTTTTTGTGGCGTGCTGAGCTGACTGGTGTCCTCTCACTGGGCCTTCATTCCTTCCAGTGTGTTAATCACCTTAATTACTGCCTCACTGTTGCTGAATTAGTCACGTGTTTTGAGGGAGTGCTGTCTGTATTTGCCATGCACGTCTTCAGCAAGTGCTGGTTGATGTAGTGCTGCTGCCATTCCTGGAGTTTCAATGATCTGCTCATTAAACCCAGCCATTACAATTCACACTAGTCCCTTGATTTCAGCTTTTTATGGGTTTTTAGTTGAGATGGACTGTTTACTCTTGGATATGAAAAAAGCCTGTGGGCAGTTTTTAAAAGGATCAGTCTGAAATATCTTTCATTATCTGTCATGCTGGAAGAGTGTTGGATGAGGTTTTTGTTTCTTTTCTTTAAGGGAAAATAAAACAAACATGGGTGTCAAAATGTGACCCAACCCATGCTTTTTAAAACTCTCCCTTTAACTTTTTAGACTTAAAAACAACCTTTTATGGTTTTCTTTTTTTTTTTTAATAAAATATTGCTAAAAATATTCTCCTGACCTGAAAGTTTTGACTGCCAATATTCAAGGCTTCAAATATGCTTTTATAGCCAAGTTACAAATCTATGAAAAATAGATTTATCACCTAAGTAGAAATTAACTTGAACTAAGCCAAGATCCACATGATTCCTTTATGTTTCAGGATGAAATGTCTGTTGTTCTTCCTTTTCCCTCCCAACTCTTGTAAATACATATGATATACAGACAAATGATTTTTAAAAATATGTCATTACTTAGGTTCTTAAAAGATAAAGCTCTCAACATAAAACCAACTCAAAGGACCTTATCATTCAGTTCTTTCTCTAAAGGTTTTCCATGCTCTAAATGAAATTATGAGAAGTAATCTGTTTTGGTTGCCTGCCACAAGGTTTGTCCCTGCTCTACCCCTCCAGAGCCTTTCAGCCCTCCAGCTCCCCACTCCTCCCTCCCTTCTGCTGGGATTGTCTTTCCTCCAAAGCACACTCCACTCCTTCCTAAGCCCAAACCCCTTTCTCTGACCGTGCCCCAGAAGCTCCAGGCTTTCACTAACCATGCTCTGCCTCTCTCCTAGCTCCTCCAGCTCTGCCTGATGAAATGCTGGTGCCTCACACCTTGGCTCTCCTTGCCTGCTGCCTGCTCCTGTCACCCCACTGCTTCCAGACTTAGCCTGAAGTGCCAAAAAACCTGTAAGTGTTGGTCTTTTTTTTTTCTCCATCTCAATGGCTGAAGTTTAAAGCCTTTTATACTTTAAGTATTTCTATAGCAACATCTCATCAGTATGATATTTTCTTAAAAAGAGCTGTGTTTTGTCTGTGGAATTCCAGTAAAATCTATAAAATATCACTCCCTGAAGGCATTCCAGAATGCTTGTGAAAAAGAGAAATCAGGGAAGTTCTCGTTTTATGTAGCTGGGTAGAGTTGCTTGCAGTTGGTAGCATTAAAGAGATAATAGAAACAATTTTTTATTTAAAACTACCCAAGTTTTCAGTAGGTAATTCCAGAGGGTAATTAGGGTGGGAATAACCATTCCTACATTGGAAGAATACAAGCTCTTACAAGTTATTTCAAGCTACTTTCCCATGTAGATATGTCCATGTGGCTTTAGCATAGGCTCGTTTGGAACTGGATCAAATCAAACCACAAAAAAAATGGGCAGAACAAGAGTGTCCACGTGGGCAGTTCAACCACAGTGACTCCACTGACACCCTGGCAAGTGCCACAACAGCTTCCCCAAGGAGCAAAGCAGAATTCCTGCGAGGTGCAGCCAGGCAGGGACACTTGGAGGGCTCCCCTGATGGAGAGATGGCTGCTGTCAGCTGTGGCTGAAAGAGCTCGAGGCCACGGAAGAGGAAATGACTCAGGCTAAGAGAGGAAAATCATCCCATGGCCCTGTTTGTTAAAGGAGGTGGAGGAAAACTCTCTGTAACGTCATCAGCCTCGTGCAAAATATTTTCAAGGTATCAAATTGCTGGTATGAATGACATATCAGTAGATCAGAGGATTCTGTGTTTAGAATATAGATAGACAACAGCTGAATTTTTTTTTCCCCCAGCCTCCCCTCCCTTTTCCTCTTCTCCCACCCACTCTTTTCCTTCTCTGTAAACTTTGGTGGTTCAGATAAACTGAAACATGGACCTTCCCTTGCCTCCCATTAGATGCAAAAGGAAGTATCTGCAAGCAAGATGTTATAAACTCAAGGCTTGGCCATGTGCATCCTTCCTTTATAGTATTCCTGGGTTCAGCCTTCAAGTGATACATTCTCAGTGCCAGTAGGATGTGAAATTTGGAAATGGAAGTATAAACTGTTTAATTGTTATTTATTCATAGCCCAATTTGTAAATGCACAATGGTGGCATAACTGCTCACAATAGCCTAAGACAATAAGCCACCAGAAGAAACTCCTTTAAATGAACAAAAACAGGTTTATACATAATTTATAGGAATTCCTTCACACAAAGACATTTCAGAGCCATCAGTGTGTGCCACGCACTGAGCAATTTTGCCCCCTCACTTTTGTTGCTGTGTCAGAAGTAGGGCATATTTTGGCAAAGGCTTGGTGAATTTACATTGTAAAAACTTTATAAAAACACAGCAATTCAGAACCTGCAGCATGACTTTCTCCTACTGAAACTAAGTAGGAGAGCTGGGTAGGCAGAGTGCATTTATTTGATGATGTTTGGGTAGGGTTTTGAGGCTAGATTACTGCTAGGCTAAGGAGAGCTAGAAACAGGCTGGGAAGTAGGATTTGGGTAAAAGGTACAGTGATCTTTCTGTAGGAGCCAGCCTCCTCCATAAAGGACCAAAGGGCAATTAGGGAGTAAGCATTCACAAATAAAAGCTAAATCCAAGCAAAAAAACCCCCTGTTGTCTCTTGGACAGGAGCACTTCACTCTGGGTTCAGTCAATCTTTTTGAGGGAGAGCACCCAGCTTCCTTCAACATCATTTAAAACTTGTCCCCTGCTCACGAGCCTTTGTGACACTGGTGTCTTTCCTCGAGTTCCTGAGCTACTTGTTTGCCAGACAAATTGAATGTTTCATCTATTGGAAATTCTCTGTGCCTTTCACACTGGTTTTTATCATGAGTTTAGCAGCGAAGGAGGATGCTTTGAAAAAGCGTGTTTGAAAAAGACAATAGCATCTCTTAAGGGCTGAGGAGGGAGTCTTGATGTGGCTTCACTAAATGCCACACAAAATATTTCAAAAATTTGTGAGAACTAGTTCTTGAAATACTGCAAGAGAAAGGATGCATTCTTACCCTGCCCCCACATTGCTAAAACTGTGCTTTGCTAGGTTTAACCTTTGTAGCTCATGCCTTCAGTGTAGGATTTGAGTACCTCAGCTTGCACTAAACCCCAGAAAATTCAAATAGTGAAATTCCTTCTCCTCCTTATAGAACAGCTTGTTTGGATGAAATTACACATTGTTATTTTACATAAAAATACCTCTTTTCTAAAATATAATCCTCTGTTTCTGCTCAAGATAGGTCCTTCCTCACTCTTTTTCTCTCACAGTACAACTGTTAGGACACCAACCCATTCCAGGAGAGTGGCAGCGATTAAACACAGCAGGCATTGGTTTCATTGCCAGGAGCAATGTGGGTTCTTTTTTCAGTACAGTCAGTGATGAAGTGCACCCTCAGCAAATTGCAGATGGTACCAAGCTGAGTGGTTTGTTACCACACCTGAAGGATGGGTGGGATGGCATCCAGAGGGACCTGGGCAAGCTCAAGCAGTGGCCCATGGACATTCCATGAGGTTCAACAAGACCAAGTGATCCCTGGGATCAATCCAGGTGGGGATGAGCAGAGGGAGCAGCCCTGGCAGAAGGGGAATTTGCTGTAGTTATTAAAATGTAAACTAAAGGAAAATATGTAATCAGGTTGTGTTCTACCAGAAGTTTTAAAGGAAATTAAAGGTTTCTGAAGAATTTCTCTCCTCCCCACCATAAGTAACTGGAAATATACGATAACTTAGACTTGCAAAATCACAGACTTATTCATGCTGGAAGAGCTCTCTCAAGGTCGCTTAATCCAGTCTCCTGCTCAGAGCAGCACCAACTTAAAAGTTCTATCATGTTGCCCAGAGTTTTAGCCAGTCAAGTGTTAGAAGTCTTCAAGGATGAAAGTTTTACAACTTCTCTATTTCTTTACCATTCTCATTGTGAAAAATTTTCCCCTGCAACGTAGCAGGGGAAATTTCCATTGCTAAAATTTCCATTGCTAAAATCTGTGACATTGCCTCTTGTTCTTTCACTGTGTGCCTCTGAGAAGAGTCATGCTCCACCTTTTCTAACATTCCCTTTAGACTTTTAAGTGAAGCCAAGTATTTGGGCTTTCTATTTGTTCTTTCTGTAGTTTATTTCCTATTCCCAACCACAGATAGTTGGCTGCACCTCAGAAGAAAAAAGCTAATTATCCTGTAATAAATAATCAGTTCACTTTTCGCACTTTTGCTTTACTATGGGAGAAAAATGAAAGGTTTTCACATATATGTAAAGCTCTATAGTATCTTATGTAAAACATGGAAAGATATAGGTTGTCCATGTTTGGAAAAAGTAGCCACACATTCAAAAAGAATTAGAATCCTTTAGTTCAAAGACAATTCAACTTATTGAAGTTTCCTTATATTATATTTAACAAACTACTGAAAGTCTTGTGTATAAACCCTGCAGTCCATTAAAATGCTGCAAATATGTAACTCTTCCCTATTCCTGCTGAGGTTAGTCAACCAAGAGAGTTAACCAAAACTTGGTGAAGGCTCCCAGGTAACTGCTAGGGAGCAGTAGGAAGACAATATAATGGCATTGTTGGGGAATAGTCTTGAGGAGAGAGTCAGCTCTGGAAAGCTGGAGGGATGAAGATTTAGGGAGAGAGTTTGCTGCTGTTTCATAATCTGCAATTACTTCCCATTCTGTAGCTGATCTGCAGGCTAGTCTGTTTTCCATATCATGAAATCAGGGGAATAAAGACAAATGTAAGAAATCATGTCCGGCTGCCAATGTGCACTCTGTTTAAAGTCAGTGTTTACATACTTATGGTCATGGTTCACAGTAAAGCCAGAAGGGACTTTGGGATACAGCCATCAGTTCTCCTGCCTCCAGCCAGACCCATCCACCAACTTGCACTGTGGGAGAGCAGCTGATGCAAAAGACCTCAAGGAGGAAATGAGCAGTTTGGAAATCCATCTACGAATGATGCTCATGCATTAGCAACTTCTCATCACTGAGAAATCCTCCTTTCCCGTGTTGATCTGAGATGTTAGTTCAGGATTAGCCATCTATAGCTGACTTTTAATGGCTCTAGGGCAGCCCATTCTTTCTCTTTTCCATTGTGTGACTCTAATGAGAAGAGGAAGAGGCAGCAGTGGTCATAGCACCTCCTGTCAACAACTTAGCACCAGTCCTGCATTGCTGGTGGAAATAAATGGAAAGGGTGGGAGGAAATACAGAGCCTATTTTTCCTTCCATCTTGTTGTCTTGTCCCTACCATCTTATTGTGCAAAATTATAAGGGTCAGCCAGAAATAGGCACCTTGTAGTATGTAGTATTTTTCCCCTTGAATATCCCAACTTTCACTAGCACACATCCACCTATGTGTCTGTGTCTGTGTATCATACACTGCTTGGATTGATACCTAGTTGCTCGGAAATCCAGTTTATATCCCTATGCAAATTAACTGCAATGATGCAAATTACTTCAGGATATGATTTGCATAGCTTGTCACTCATGCTGCCTGTGAGGGCTGAAACACTTTATGCAGCTAATATACCCTGATTTTAGAGGGAGGGCTTGATACATAGATGAAGCTGAGGAAAGAATGAAAGAAAAGAAACGGGTAACTCATGTTCAGCATAACTCAGTTGTAACAAAGCAATGAACTTGGCAAAAAGTTTGAACTTACACCAGCTATGCATTCATTCTACATTGCTTTGTTTCCATTAGTATAATCATCATACTGCTTTGATTCCACATTTACTAATTATTTTTGTAAAGCAGTGGTCATTAGCAGTTAAATATCAATATCATACATACTCTAATAAAACAACCTGCAGGATGGTTAATGTTGTTAATATTACCTTCCTTGGATGTTGTTTTAACAGATGTCCTGTTACGATAACAGAGAAATTAAATTAGTTTTCTACTCAAAGCATCTGGTTAACTTTGTAGGTAAATGCCTTTGAGCAGTAAATCTGACCAGGGTTTTCAGATAAATAGCTATCAAAATGTTTTAAGTAAATGACTTTATTTTTTCACATCTATTACTTAGGGCACATTTGACATGCTTGATCATATATCTAACAGATGAAAATTGAAAATAGGGCTGGCAACCAGCAGTGTTAGGTTATTCAGGGGGTAGTTTCATGGGTAGATACTATTAAGCATGCTTATGGTTTCAGAAAATTTAGTTCTGCAGCAATTTTTAAACCTCAAGATCTTTACCAGCTGGAAGATAACTGATTATAAAATGTAATCTGTTTAATACTGTAGACACAGCATATGGTGGAATACATTTAGATAAAATTGGAATTTTTCATCTTTTTAATGGTGAAGTAAATTGTGATAGGAAATCATTCAAAGTATAGAAAAAATATGAAATATGATTATATATATTTTGCTAATTGTAACAATTTTATCTTTTAAAATCCTGGGACATATTTTGTGTTGAGGTTATGAATAAACACACATCTTCCTGTTGATTTATATATGCTCATTTTTCCCACAATTTAATAGCTTTGAACAGAATAAAGGAACACATGAAAATAAGTGTAGTGATTGGTTAGATGATAATTCCAGATGATGGTTTACTTATGTGTGTGTTTACATATATATTGCGTACCTCAGTTATACTGTTAAGATTGGTAATCATGCATTTTAGCATGTACTTTAAAGCTGCATATATTATAGTTACATGGAGCTTTGTGTGTATATATTTATATATATATATGTATATATGTCTAAAGGCAGTGCCATGGATATTTCTCCAAGTCTTTCAAATGTTACAGCCAAGACATTGCAGAAAAATATCCAAATATATATTTATAATATTGCTTTTTAATATTTATTAATTATATTGCAGTACCATCTAGTGGCCCCATTTTGATGTCAGGGTGCCATTGTACTATGAGCCCTAGACACACATAATATAAATAAACCTTATCCTAAATGGTACATACTCTTACTTTGTGATTCTATGAGAATGGGAGGTGGAAACCAAAAAATAGTAGACTGCTGTGAGAATCCAAAACAGTGTTATATGTTTGGAATTCTTCATGAAGTCTGGATTTTCACAACCTTCTTGTACTATTTTCTCCATGATTCTCATCTTTGTGAGGACTGATAGTTGAGTGACACAAAGCCCTGTTCTTACAACATTTTATGGTCCACTTTGGTGAGGAAAACACTTCTGTATGCTGTAGTGCACCATTGCTAACATTTCACCAGTCGTTTAAGCTCTGGGGGAAAAAAAACTGTAGATTTTGCTTAAAATGAAAGATCAGAAGCTGAATTTATTTCTAGTCAGGCAGATGCTCAGAAGATCACAGCTACAAGAAGTATGTTTGCTATGACAGCTCATCTGGGGGTGGTCTGTGCCTCTCATACACAGTACCTTTGCTATGGCTATATGAGTCAGCTATGGACAAGGACTGAAGGGGATTTACCATAGCTGGGAGTAGGGGGGTCTGCCAGAGCAAGCACTCATCTTTTGTGAAGGTATAAAAACATGCAAAAATATTCTGTTTTGATTTTCAGTGTCTCATGGTGTCAGCCTTGTGTTCCATTATTTATTCATTTGGGGTAAAGGTGCAGTATTTTAACATAGTCCCTAGTAATTTTTTTTGTTATAAATATGGATGCAATGGCTAGAATATATTTCCCCACATCTACTCTTCCTCTAAATATAAGTATATAATTGACCTTCCAATTAGAATCTATCAAATAAACTTCATCTTGTGAAGCAGGGGTTCTACCAAAAATTTCAAGGCAGCACTAAACCCATGCATTTTCTGAGGAGCTTTGTGTTATTTGGCATTCTTGAAGGAAGCTATTCTGATCCTTATGTCACTAAAAATTATGCCAGTGTTAATCCAGTAGGAAAGAGAAATTCCGTATTGCCTTCAGCATCTTTTTACGTGTGGATAAGCATTTATTGAACCTAGGAAAGCAATGTAAGCTGTGAAGTGCTCTCCTTTTTTGATCCTGTTTCATCTAGAAACCCCATAGTCCTTTCTCACCACTGCAGTGGTAGCAACAGGCTCACAAGCCATGCACTGAAAATGGCTATGGTGACTAATCACCTCTTGCAAGGATTCATCATCTCATAGCACTCTATATTTGCAGTTTCTCTTCTGCTGGAGGCCCCCACTCCCATGGTCCTGCCACTTGAACACTCATTATCTATCTCGGGGCTAAAAACACAGGTGTGTCTTGAGGCACTTTGAGCAGCCACATAAAATTGATGCTTATACAAACAAAACTTTGCACTGGAGCTCCTACAAAAAGTGCTAATAGAAAGCTAATGAGACAGTAATGTGTTTAAACTGTCACAAATATTTGAAAGTAAATGTCTACCCTAGTCACAGAGCCATGCTATGCTTTCTGCACTGTGATAGCATTTATACTCACTATATAAATTTCCTTGAACATTTAAACAGGTATTTCAAGAAGCATGTTGGAATGTAATTATTCAAGACAAAACAAATTAATTTTTCCTCTTCTAAAATTGCTACCTCAAAACTGTAGAATTATTTTAAGTACTAGTAATCTTTTTCAGGTCATTTTCTTCCTTTCTCATTCTCAGGAAAAAGATTTTTCCAAAACTAGTACTGAAAGGCAGGGATCTATGTTATATGGATAAGTGAATTAACTAATGTCAGCTTCAATAACAGTGTAGGATTAGATTATGATTTTTTAATAATTGTCCATAATAAACAGAAACAATATTCTCTCATTGACTTCAGTGCTGTCATACTGCAGTTGACAGCACACTCACAGCTGGTTTTATTTTGTTGATTCTGTATGCTCAGAATGAAGCATTAGCTGTGAAAAAATATTTGATTTCCTTTCCAATAACCCATTAAACTCAATGATTACCTTAGTGAATTTATCCCCAGAGGATGTTTACTCTAGTGTTGTTTTCAAAACTTGTTGCTGCTACTTCAGTGATAGTACTTTTAAGGGGCATCCTATCTGCTCAGGAGTGCTGAAGTGTGGTACCACATCTCACTTATCAGACTACCACAAATACCTGTTTGTTTAGAAATTGAATTCCCTGTTTTGAGGGTAGGAGTTGATTGATTGAGTAACCCTACGAATTTAACTAAAGTGTGGTTTATTGTGGGTTTCATACTAAGAGCCTGTTCTTCAGCAAGCCACAGTGCAACTCAGGCTATTTTTCTTCCACCCTACCTACAACAGGTGGGTAATTCAGCAATAATGAGGTGATCAGTAATGGATTGTGTCTAAGTATCTCACTGGTATCTTTAACCTGCCAATGAATCCTTTATAGAAAAACTGCTGTTTGTAATGCAGAGGTAGAATAAGATCAGAGTGTTAAAAAATATCTGAAGAACCTCCTCTGTGGGTAATTTGAGATATACCTCACTACTCAAATGAAAAAATAAAAGAGGTTAGATTTGTCAAGCTTTTGATCATATCTTAAAAGTGAAGGGCTCTCCTTTCATAGGGCAGCCTCATAGAAAGGGTCCTTCTGTGACTTCCAATCAGATGCACAAAGCAATTCCTCTCTTTCACTCTTTTCTTGACAATTTTATACTTGTCACTCCTCTCTTTTCCTCTGTCAGCTTATTAAACCCTTTTTTTTTTTTTTTCATCTTGGCTTTGCTCACCTCTAGCACATTTCTCTGACACTTAGCACATCCAAAGGTATTCTATCTTGATTTGGCTAAACTGGCCAGAGGTGTTTTTTATTTGAGAGCACAGGGAAACTCTGTATTTGAGTGCATGTTCATTTAGGTATTTCTCTTTAATCACCATTTACAGAACACACTAACTGTTGTTACTCTTGACTGCCCATTGTAACCAAATGCACTAGATTCAATGCGTCCCACAAGTGCTCTTAAATCACAAATACAAGACATTTGTCCTGCAGCTGCGATGATGGAGATTGATTTGCATTAGATGGAGAAGTTAAGCAGTTGCAACGTATTTATCTTAAAGTTTAAATTAAAGGCATCTTTTTTTCCTCATTGGAATCCCAATATGAAGTTTATGTCATACTGCGTATGACATCATAATAGAAATTGTAGTGAAACATTTTTAAATATATTACTGATGTAATCTAAGTAATATATAGCATAAAATACAGTATTAATGTAATATACAGTATAAAAACTACTTGCACAAGTATGCACATAAGAATTATGTAAAAATTGATACTGAGGGTTGTGCAAAGCTTATCTGTGATTATCATCTACCCAATTGTACGTCATTCTAGGTGTTTAAATGGCCATGTAAGAAACACTGCCAAGAGCAATAGTGAAAGAGGTTCCTCCACTGGAGAATCTTCTCCTTAAGCTTAGAGAACTAACCATTCATTTTTATTGAGAAACAGACTTGTGCATGCATATGTACATACATATATACATACAT
>JANRGV010000073.1:64055175-64065613 GCA_024734035.1 Alethe castanea
CCCAGGGCAGCAGGGGAGGGGGGATTCTGCCCCTCTGCCCCGCTCTGCTGAGACCCCCCTGCAGGGCTGCACCCAGCTGGGACAGCACAGGAAGGACAGGGAGCTGCTGGAGCCAGGGCAGGCTCCAATTCTTCCCTGTGAGCATGGTGAGGCCCTGGCACAGGGTGCCCAGAGCAGCTGTGGCTGCCCCATCCCTGAAAGTGTCCAAGACCGGGTTGGACAGGGCTTGGAGCAATCTGGGATAGTGGAAGGTGTCCCTGCCCATGGCAGAGGGATGGGAACTGGATGGTCTCTAAGGTCATTCCCAACACAAACCATTCTTTATGACCTTGTGCGCTGCTGCATGTGTGAAGTGCCAGAGTTGCATCCCAGTTAAATGTGTGCATCTGGAAACACAGGCAGGAGATTCCTGCACACACATGTGCATATGGGATGTTAAGGGAAATCCACTGGAAGACCAGCACTGACTTTGCTATGCTTTGTGTCAATCTTCTGTTAAATTGATTCATTCTCCCTTTTGCCTTTATGGAACTCTGTATAGTGTCTTGCATAACAGGCCTTTTGAATAAGATTTTGCTATCTGATCACTTTATATTAATGTCTGTGATATAAGTTTATTACTCACCTAGCCAGCCTTTATCTTGTTTTGCCTTGAAACAAAGGAACTGCAGAGCAGGCTTAAAGAGAGTCAGTTGAGTTAGATTCCTGTAATGCTCTCTAATTGTTCTGTTTGGCCACACACAACCTCCATTTCTGCCTGTGATGTCAGATGATACTAATTATTTCTCTGCCTTCACAAAGTATTTTATTAATGAACACTTAAAGGAATGGTTGAGCACAAGCTGCAAAGTTCAGGTGCTAATACAAGTTTATGTTTTCAAAAAGTAGCGTTAATTTTAGCCCAAACCAAATTTTCCTTTAAATTTAAAAAAAAATAAAAAAATAAAAAACACATAGATCCCAGAATATTGACTTGAACATCATGCAAAAAAAAGGAAATTTCAGGGTGATTCCTCTCACAAAGCTCAGGGAAACTTTGATTTGAACTTTTTCTACAGAGCATCTCTTTGTTAAAAGGAAAGCTTTGATAAAAATGGAAGAGTGAGGTGAGATGAAACTGGCCCACAAGGAGCACAGGCTGTAGAAATATCTGTGAGACACGTGCAGACTAAAGAAGAAAATCAAAAGGCAAGCAAGTCAGGAATTGCTCTTTCATTTAGGACTGTATGTGCCAAGGAGGAATTTTCATCTCAAAGAGAACTATTGAGGAAAATAGCAAGGTAAGCTCATTCCCTGCTGCCTTCTGTCAGTCTGACAACAGGCTCTCAAAACCAGTTTGAAATGGTAAGATCTTCCTGCTTTAAGATGATACAGCAAGAATCAAATGGAAGGATGGTAGGCAAAAGGGAACGTAGGAAAAAAGTCTAGCACAGCATGTGCTGTCAAAAAAGAGTTAAGTGAGATAACTGGATAAGGTGAAGTCTGATATGATTTTGTGATAGAAAATCCAGGAGAAAAAGCATAAAAAGCAGAGAAATTATTTTACTGCCTTAATTATTGCCCATCCCCACCCCCTGGCCCCCAAATTGCTTTGTTCTATTTTTCACAACCACAAGCCCTAAATAACCACCAGCATCCTCACTAATTACGCATGACAAGGTGCTGTGAGAACTGCTTGGCGGTCAAATATATACCATGGTGTCCTAAAAGCTGTGTTCCATGGTCACTCCCTCCCCATAATTGTAGGGTGAGGACAGGGGTGTCTTCAGGGTCTTATTTTTGGTGAACTACACCATGCATGCAATGACATCTTGCAGTCCTCTGTCATCTTCCTTTCCTGGGTCCAAAAAGATTCCTAAGCTTTACCAGTAGTGCTGCTTGATGGGAATTTCAGAGAAATTCCTCAAAAGCATGTGGGTGACATTCCTTGTCACAGAATCACAGAATAGTTGAGGTTGGAAGGGACCTCTGGAGATCACCCAGTCCAACCCTCTGCCCAGGCACCTGGAACAGGTGACACAGGAGCGTGTCCAGGTGGGTTTGGAATGTCTCCAGAGAGGGAAACTCCCTGGGCAGCTGTTCCAGGCCTCTGCCACCCTCAGTGTGCAGAAGTTCCTCCTCCTTTTGAGGTGGAACTTCTTGTGTTTAGTTTGTGTCCATCACTCCTCATCCTGTGGCTGGGCACCACTGAAAAGATCCTGGCACCGTCCCCTTGGCACCCTTTGAGATATTATATGTATTAATTAAATCTGCTCTCAGTCTTCTTTCTTTGAAGCTCATCAGTTTAGCAAACTGAAGTACAGAACTTTCCTCTGCAGGCACTGAGGAAGAAGGAAGACCATCTTCTCTGTTCTTCTGATCAGCTGCAACTCTATCCTCACTTTGCTTAACACACTCTCTGGTGGCTGGTCTTGTCTAGTTTTGAATTATTTATACAGTCACACTTCAGCATCAGATAAAAGAGCAGCAATTTCCTGGGACAACGTTTTGGGAAATATTTCCATATTAAACAGCAATTAGTGAGAATAAATGAGGAATCTATAAACTGATCAATGACTCGATCATATCCTTGCTTTACTTAGGAAGCAGTTCCTTGAGGCTTGGTTCTTTTCTCACTGCCAATTGTGTAATTATTGAGCAACTCTAACTGGAGTCACCCCAGAGTAAAACTGACTTCCGTGAGAGCTGAAGGAAGCAAACTCTCCAAGAAAAGCAGCAGTCAGGCCTTAGCTAGAATATTTCTGCCCCTTAGCCAAGAGACAGCAAATTTTGGTGCCTTGTAGGTCAGGTTTCCTCTCCCACAGCAGGATACAGAGGTGCTGACTTGGGTGTTTCCTCAGGGTAATGTGTCTATTTTAAGAACATACAGACACTTGCTGATCACCACAAGGGTGGTTATAAACAGCACGCAGTCAATTCCCCTTTGCAGAAACACCACAGCCTTGTCCCAAGGAACAGATGCTTTGGTGTCCTTTTTCTTTGGGCCACTCACAAAACCAAGAGGCAGCTGTTTGGACACATCCAGCACCCCTTTCTGTCCCCCACCCCTGACTGTGAACGGAGGGAACCTTTGCCCAGGGCTCTGACCCCGTGGTGTGGAAAAGCATCTGGAGCATTAAGCTTGGCTTTTATAAATCTGGGCTCAGTTTCACAAAGGCTGCTCAGAAAGCTCAGACAGAGGCAAGAGCTTCAAGCCACAGAGTATCCTTAAGGATTTTGTGTGTGGTTACTGCTTGGGATTTTTAACTTTTTGATGAAGAATTTTATCATGGGTGTGATGCATCATGTGCAAACCATTAACTCCTCTCACCATAGCTGTACATTTTCAAATACAAAGGAGCTCTTTATTAGAGCACTTAAAAATAGCGTTCTGGTGCCAAAGGTTATCCAGTTTTCTGCTGCAGAGCATGTCAGCAACTCTCTGACAGTTTGCAGTGCATGGCAGTGATTTATTTGTGGAATTCCTAGAGAGCAGGGGCAAGCTGTGCAGAAGCCCTGATGCGTCAAATTCAACGATGTGTGATAAAAGATGTAATAGCTGGTAACGCAAACGTATTGAGGGGGTCACAAAGAACATGCTCTCAGTCTGCAGAGCTGGTGAGACCTGGGACCTAAGGATAGGAGGATGAGAATCGTTGCTGCAAAGCTCATGTGGTGTTTTAATGTGGTCAGGGAGGGCCTTGACAGATTGGTGGGAGGAGGAAGATGCTGGCACATAACACGGGACATGTTTATTGACATTCAAGGGACAGGGATCCCTACCTGTCTGCACAGCTCCACTCTGGATGGGAGCTGGAGCTGATCCTAGCACAGAACCCTGGTGCAGGATTCTGGCAGTGCCAGCTCCTCAGGGCCTCAAGTCACCACTGCCCTATTGCTTTCTATTGGTACGGGACGTGAGCTGCTTCCAATAATTGCAACCTAGCCTCAGATTTACACCAGCTGAAAACCTGGCTCCAAGCAGGCTGTGAGGGAATTTCCTTGACTTCTCTCCCCCTTCCCTTTAGAAATAAATGACTGCTGCATGTTTTCCATTTTCCTATAGGTTTTCTATCCACTGATCCAAACACTCCAAAATAAACACGTACACTTCCTTCCCCGGTACTCTGTGTCAGGATCTATTTAGCTGCCTCTGCAGGAGCGAGCAATCCTAAAAATCCCAACATTGGTATTAAACAGAAGTTTCTTTTATTTTTAGAACCATCTAAAGGTGTTACACCTCAGCAATACTTCCTGGTGTGTTCACATGCCCCATCCCTGGCAATGTTCTAGGTCAGGTTGGATAGGGCTCGGAGCAACCTGGTCTGGTGGAAGGTATCCCTGCCCATGGCAGGGGGTGGAACTGGATGAGCCTTAAAGTCCCTTCCAACCCAAACCATTCTGTGATTTTAAGATTCTAGGGTGATTCTTGCAGTGCTTCCAGATGTATTTCCTAGGGCTGCACACTGTTGTGGACTTATAACCCCCATTAGACACACTTTGCTGTAATTTATTCTAATTCAAGTCTGGAGTAAAGGCAGCCACTCCCAGAAAATTCTGCGTGTGTAAGCTGCTGAATGGACAGTGGAGTCTCCTGAAATGAAGCTGAATGAAAATTGAATTACTGCACAGCAAAGCAGGACCTGCAACCTCAAGTACTGTGAGTTTTTCTTGATGTGAAATTCTAGCCCTAGAGTCTGTGTGTGTGTGTGTGTGTGTGAGGAAGCAGGTAACCAAACTGCTGCTGCTGCAGACAGACATTGTTTCTTCCTGTGTTTGTTTAGTTATTATCGTAGTAACAACCAAAGGCATAAACTAAGGAAAAAAAAATAGGTTGATATAAAATACATATTAATACATATAATTTATTTAGGCTGGCCCCAGGTGTAAAGTGAGGACAGCAGACCAGGATGGGAAGAGGCAGGAGTAGTAAGAGGGTTCTTTCATATTATTCTACTCCCACTTCACTCCTTTATGCTGGTGAAGGGTCTGGCTGAAGGGGTTGTCCCTGGTCATTTACCACTTACCAGAATGTGTTGTGTGACCAAGAGGAATGAGTACAAAATTTGTGTGTTCAGGCTTAGTTTCAGTTCACAGAATGATCTGCTCAGAGAACAGATGTGTTTTAAGCTCCTCATGCCTGGCAACGTGGGTGTGTGCTTGCCCCTCTCCCTGTGTAAGATCCCATTTTACCTTTAGTGGCCTTGCATATGTGCCCTGCTCACATTTATTTAACCACTGGTGTGCATGAACACAGAAGTCACAAGGCACAGGGAATCCAGTCTTGCATTACTGGAACATGCCAGAAATGTCACTCCATGGGCCATATTTTAGCTTCTGGGACAGCAGTGAATGAGAATCACTGACAGGTCATGAAGGTACCACAGCAAGAGACATGGACATCTTCATGGAAGGGGCAGCACCCCATTTTCCATGGGAAAGGCCACATAAGATGAGCCCAGCGTGCTCCTTGCCCTCTGCATTCAGGGCTCCCACCAGGAATTAATTAGTCCTGTGTCGCTGTCTGATTAGGAACAGCAAATAATGCAGTAACACACACATAACTTCTTCAAAGTAGTAAGAAGAAGCAATTTATTGAAAAGTAATTGCATTTATATAAGATAGATCGTGCAAAACAAAGCAGAAGAGACTCATTGGTTCAAGAAGGCAAGACCTCTTGGAAAACATGCTTTCTGCAAAGCATCATGAGACACATGGCTCTGTGATCAACACCAGGTGTTAATTTGTGTTATTCATTTTTTCTTCTCTTGTTTCTTTCTGAGAAAAATCCCTAGCTTGGGAAAGGTCTGAGCTGGAGTTGAGAAAGCTAACAGCCTGGGGAAAATCTGAGTTGGATTTTTCCACGAGCCTTCAGCAGAGTCCACAGTCCTGTGCAAACCAGCCTTCTGATGGCAAATAACTGCATCCAGATGATGGAGAAATATGGATTTGCCACCTGGAATTTTCTGTGTGGAATTGGTGATTTCAGTTTAAACTCCTTGCTTGCTCCAAAGTCACCAGGCAATTCCCTGAACAGCAAGCCTGCATGCCTTGGCTTTTCAGGCTCCAAGCTTTGTCAGGTCTGTGGATCACTGAGGTCAGAAGCTTTCAGCCTCCCCTAAGTCTTCAAATTGTCCTGTATTTCCAAAGAATAATTTTCCCAGTCTGGCTCATACTCCCCAAACAGCTGATGCCCAAGCACAGCAGTCAGTGAGAAGGGCTCCCCTGGGATTCTGCTTCGAGTTTCCCAGGGGAGCTGGGGAAATACATCCTGTCCAAGAAAAACGTGAGCTGCTACTGCTGCTGGAACGTTTTTTTATTTCTTTGAAAAATATTAGCTCTCCATGCCTTGTTCTGAGCTGTAGCAACATACTCAGCTTAACAGGTCTAGGCAAAATAGGCAAAGGACTGTTGAGGTGGAAAAAGGAATGTCGATTCTAAAGTGCTGACAAGGATCTTCTTTTTTTCCCCCTGAAGTAAAAAATTCAGCAGTAAAAGTCTTGGAAAGAAAATATTTCCTTTTTTTTTTTTTTCCTTTTTCCACTTTATGAACCATTTTAATATTTTTCCATGTGTTTCTGATCATCTCAGGGCGACGTATAGTTTTTCCAAACTCCAGAGAGGTGAAGCTCTTGGTGAGGTAGAAATCAGCTCGATCCCAGAGATTTTAATAACTTCAAGGGATGCCTGCAGAGGCCAGGGGAGAGCATCAGGGGGGCAGCTGATCCTGGTGTGCCACAGAAACCTGGGATGGAGGCAGGTTGTGCTGCAACCCCTCTGCTCTTGCAGAGATCTACTTAAGTCCTTATTCCTTGTGTTCCTTTTAGGGAGCAGAGGGATGGTGGACTTGCACTGTGCCTAATGCCCTCTTTTCCTCCCCACAGGATGGTCCTCACTCCCCTGAGGGACCCCTCAGTTTTGGGTGCTGAGCTGCTGGTGCCAACAACAGAAAAGAGGCACCGAAGCACTTGGTTTAGACAGACAATTTGGACCCCCCACTGATTTTTTCCAAACATTTCTGGGCCCCATTGGGATGAAACCCATTAAATTCAGTGGGATTTGGATGGTTTCCTACTTACACAAAAGTTGAAGAATTGTGCTTTAAAAGAAATGCCTAAGTTAAATAGGGAAATTTTAACGATTCTCTTTGTATTTTAATTTGGTGGCTGTATGCTGACAATATAATTAGAGAGATGCTATGTTAATTAATGCCAGATGACATTAGTGGGATGGCAAAAGCATCCAGTTTTGTCAAGAATAGCTCACAGTTGAACTGTTCCTTCCTCCCCACCCCGTTTTTAGTAGAGAACTATATTAAAAAGTCAGAGACAGCTGAATTAAACCAAAATTCAAACCATTCACAAACACCATGTACCTTAGCATGTTATTTGCAAGCCAAATCGAATGATATTGCAGAAAAATACATTACCCATGTTTCCTTTAGTGCCTACATGTTAAAAAAAAAAACAAGGAAGGTTAGCAGGACCTTGTGCTATTCTTGTGCTTAAAGCGGGTAGTGGCCAACCAAGTTGCTACTGAAGCCAAGGGAGCAGGACCTTGACTTGTGATTTACATAGCTGAGGGTTGGAAATGTAATTTTTGGTTTAGTGTTTGTGGATTTCTTGGGGTCCATCAGATAAATTGAAAGAGATTTGCAATGATGGGGCAATACATGTTCAGCATGAGCCCATACATGCTGTACTCATATTCTGGGTAAGTTCAGCTTTGTTAGGCTTCAATCTATACATGTAAAATTACTGGAGCCTCCAAACCACTCCAGGAAATTTGACTGGGCATAAAAGTCACCATCTCATGAGAACTACAGCCTTTATTTTAATGTAAACTCAGAAATTGCACATGTAGAGGTATTTATCTGTAGATGCAAATATTTATATATATAAGTTCACTGTACGTTGTTGTATAAATGTCTTGTAGATCCTGTCTTGAGCAGAGCTAGTGAGTTAAAAGTCTTGGGGAATATAATTGTATCCTGCTGTGTCAGCAGATGAAAAATTGCAAGCACATTTTACTGTTCTAAATAGAACTTAAAATGAAAAATCCTCTCTAGGTGATCTCAACAAGAAAGCAGCAGAAGGAAGTTGGCAGGACTTCCTTAAAAGTCTTAATTTTCCTGGAGGGAGAAGAGGCAGAGGTAAAACCTGAAGGCTGGCAGATCCCAAATGACCTCTGGCTAAACCCAGGGAAGCACCACTGCATGGCCAGGACTGAATCCATGCTGGTGCCTGTCTGGCAATGTAAGTATCACTACCACCCTTGGCCTATTTTTAAAAAAATTCCCTTTACTAATATTCCTAATTCACAGCAGGCAAACCTGAAGTTGCTCAAAACTCACTTACCTTTCTGTGTTAACATTACACTGGCTTTGCATCTGCTTTGCATAGAGTCCAATGCCAGGAAAAAACACAGGAAAATTAACTCTTGTCCCAGCTTGTCTGATGCTCTCTGTTAACAGGGAAAGCTTACTATTCATCCCCAGGCTGGAGCTGAATTTTACATGTTCTGCCCCTGACAGGTGAGGAATGCTCCTTTACTCTCAAAGTGTCACAGAATGTATTGCACCATGTTTGGGAACTGGCAAATCTGAGTGCTGTAAATGTGGGATTATATTTAGCCTAGTGCTTGATATCATAAGGGAGGCATCTTGGAGTAAAGAGCTTGAGTGGTGTTGCCCTCAATGCTCCATATCCATGGAGGATCCAGAAGACAGGGACTGGAATATTTTATTGAAAATATGCTTTAACTTAGCAGAAGTATTTAGCTGCAGCACACTGAAGTGTTCTGGGGTCTGAGGGTGTGCATCACCTTTGCACATGTTCAGAATTCTCTGTGCAAATTACACCGAAGAAACAATCACTAAAATGAAAATGGTAACTCATAGAAAAAAATTCCACAGAATCTAAGAGGTTTTCCATCACTTGTGCGGACTGTCACCAGTTTTCATATCAATGCAGTGAATGGGCTGGCACTTAATGTTCTTCACCAGCTCATTTATTTGATCTTGTTTTCAAACCACTCCACACGAGAAGATATTTCTAAATTGAATGCAAATACAGCAAAAAGCAATTTAATAATAGATATTTACAAACAAAATCTGTGCATTAAAAAAAAGCAGCATTGCATTCTGCTCTTTCCAGAATCCTAACAATTCGTTTTCCCTCCACATGACATGCAAAAGGATGGTTTGCAGATTTCATGAGATCCTATGGAGATAGGACAGCACAAGCTGTCATCAGGACCTGAAGTTTTCATGGAGAAGGTTCTGCCAGCAGCAGCTGATCTCCGGATACTCTTCTGATCCCAGCTGTGGCTGTGTGGATTCAGGGTTTCCCACATCCCAAGCTTGTGGTTTTACCACCAGGCTACTTGTTCTTTGAAAGCAAGTCTGACTTTTGGGTTTTACATCTGCTCATGTGAGGCAGCCTAATTAATAACCCCGATCTGCGAGATGATCTCATGTTACTCTGTCACATGGATTTTTGTGAGGTTTGTTTTTTTATTGTGGCTCTTGGGAAACAACCTAATAACCTTTAACATAAAAATTACTAGGTTACTGACACCTAAATTTGGGGGAGAAGTGAAATGGGGATTATAAAGAATTTTCTATCCCTGGAAGTGTCCAAGGCTGGGTTGGATGGGGCTTGGAGCACCCTGGGATAGGGAAAGGTGTCCCAGTCTATGGCAGGGGGTGGGACTGGATGATCTTTGAGGTTCCTTCCAACTCAGGCCATTCTGTGATTCTGTATTTCAGTTACAGGGGGTTATGCTTTTAACCTTTTAATAAGTAATCATGGTTTACTGTGCATCTGTGAACTTGTTAAAAACCCCAAACACTGTGTTTATCAACTTTTATTCAGAGCTAATAAGCAAACCTTGCAAATTTTATTTTGAAAGCTGACCAACTCTATTTTTAAGTCGGTTTGTAAGTGTCGTGGCAATTGCACAAAGCCTTGCTGACATTTCCATGATGGATAAAATGATAGATAAAATCTTTGTGTGTAACCAGGCGCTGCCTGTCCGGGCAGGAGCCTGTCCTGTCCTGCATGGCTCTTGTGCCTCTTCCCCTCCAGGGTCCCCATGGCAGTGAGGGAAGGGGGAAACAGTGAGGAAATGCTGGAAATGTACACATTTCCCTTGGCCACCCTCAAGCATGCACTTCCCGGACAGACTCTTCCCAAATGTCTCTCCCTGGTCCCAAACCCGCATCCTCTGCCCCCATGGAACCCCACAATGGGTCAGGCTGGACGGGACCTCAGCGGGGCACCTGGTGCCACCTCCCTGCTCCAGCAGGGCCACCCCAGAGCACAGGGCACAGGATGGTGTCCAGATGGCTCTGGAATATCCCTGGTGTGAAGGAAATTCCCAGGTGGAACCCCCTGGGCTCAGTCCCTGCCCGTGGCTCTGGTGCCATTGCTGGGCCCTGGAGCAGAGCCTGGGCCCT
>JANRGV010000073.1:64068599-64086699 GCA_024734035.1 Alethe castanea
ACAGAAACTTAAATGCCAGTATTCCTGGGGCTCTTGAGGGATTTTGCTGTTCAACCAGCTGGGTGATTTGAAGGGCATTAAATACATTTCTAATGTAAAATAATAAAATGAAAATACAGTTCCTTATAGAATGAACCCGAAAATCCCAGAACTGTGGATTTTATTAATGGAATCATAGACTCATTTGGGTTGGAGGGGACCTTAAAGATCATCTTGTTCCCATGGGCAGGGACACCTTCCACTAGACCAGGGTGCTCCAAGCCCTGTCCAACCCATCCTTGGCCATTTCCAGGGATGGAGCAGCCACAAATTCAGTGCTGTGGTCCAGAATCCTTGTGTTCTTTTTTAAGAATGACACCAAATTAACTGGTTATTAAGCAACCTAATAGGTTTTGCCAGCATTCACGGCTTGTCACATGCAGCAGCAGCATTCAGTTCTGCTCCTTTTACAAGTTCTTGTCTACTAAATCCTGTTCTTATCTTGTAAATTCTGAGACCTCGAGGATGGAAACTGTATCTTCCTCCTCCTGGTAAACTGCTATTGTTTGTGCTCACATGTGGGTAAGCAATAATTCAGTGCCAACAAGGGCAGGCTGTGATTTGGAGTGGCAGACAAAAATAAAAATTGGGTTTAAATGCTGCAGTTCATGCTTGGGCAGAATCCCACTTGGCTGAGAAGGGTTGGTGGTGGTGCTTCTTGTGCATGTGCAGTTGTGATGCTGATCAAAGAACAGGGGCTGTGGAGTGAGTTCTAGGCAGTATGAGGAGATAAGGCTAAAATTGCCTTGACTGGTGAAAAATTAGCATAGTTCAGTGGTGTCACTACTGTTGTTTGCCACTCACTACAGTTTCTTTCATTGCCATAGAGCAGAATACTCATTTTCCCTGCAGATAATCAATCTAAATAATTTGGGGTAAGATAGAGGAGATAGTTTAGTGTTTGTTGTCCATGGTATATTTCATAACTACGCAGTTACTGAATAATTCTAAATATTTCCTGTGATTAACAGAATGAAATTCCACACTTCTAAAATTCTCATGGTGCAGCAGAGGAAAAAGCACGCTAATTACTTAATTACAGGTGCTTTTACAGCCTTAATTTTGCTGCTGTATTTTGGTGGAATAGACCTAATGATTCAACAAAGAACCTGGTTGGAAAACGTCGAGTTTCAGAGCCTGCTTGAGTGTTTTATTACTTAAATCTGAGCACAGCAGATGGCAGGGCAGGGGGAGGACTGCAAATGAGTGTTTGGGTGGCTGCAGTTGTTCAGATATCGATGCTTTATGTGTGTTTCACAGTCCAGTGCTTTATTTGAAGGAGATGTCCGAGCAAGGATTTATAGCCAAGTAATTTGAAATGTTTTATTTTAAATTAAATGTGTAGCAACCATTGTAAATCCGGCGTGAGCAGTTGGGGCAGTGCCCTCTACCGGCCGAGGATGAGTAAATCTTGTGACCATTTGGATTTCTTTAATTTTTAGATCTTTTACACTTTCAGGACATTTCAGCCTTAAATGTGTGTTGTCTTTTATGCAAGAGCAGCTTTCCTAGCTGCTTGTCAGAGGTTTTGAAATTGGATTAGCCAAATCCCTGGGCTGATTTAGGAATACTGATATTTAAGTCCGTGTTCTTAAATGACCTGTGCCCTTGTGAAACAAGCACCAATATTTAGTAATAGCTTAGTCTCAGCAGCTGTGATATTTTAGCATTAAATCTTTGGTATAATGGAGTTTTGTGGAGTAGTAATTACTTGCCTGGATGAGATTTATTAAGCACTGGGTTTTTTTTCTTTTTTTTTTTTTTTTTTTTAAAGATAAATTCCGTATGTAGCGTAAAACGAGATTTCATATCACATTTTCTTATCAGTGCTTGTGATGGAATTATTACTCCTTTAACATAATTCTTGCTGTTTTTTATGGCTTGCAAATGGCCAATAAAAGCAGGTTAAGTGATCAATGAAATGATCAATGAAATTTTTAAAAGTTACACACTGTATACTGGGGAAAAACTGGAATTTCATGTTTGAAGCTGAGTAGGAATCAGGAATTAATCTTATAGCTTGCATTATTTCTAGCTTGATTTTTGTTTTTACTTTTAATAGTGTCAAATGTGATTTTAGGTTTGATGTTTTGCAAGAAAGAGAGGGGAAAAGGCCAAAAATCAAAATATTTACTATTTCACTTGTCTGGAAGTCATAAGCTTCAATTTTCTCTCCTTCATCTTTGTTTTTATTCTGGATTCTTCAAATCCCCTCGCTAGGTAGTCACAAAGATTTTCTCCCTAGAAGTGGGAAAGCAACTTAGCACCTCAAAATAGTAAATTTTGGATCTGTGCTTTCTGCTGGTGCATTTTGACTGCTGCTGCTAACATGGTAGGCAGTTCTTAAAAGTGATTTCCTTTTCTCCTAAAAGATGATGTTCTTTGATGAAAATTACTTAAAGCTTTTGTTTACAGCTCAGTCGAGGGGAATTTCTTTCCCTTTGAAGTCCTTAAGATGGAAAGGAATAGTACAGGCTTTTCAAGAACTGCTTTTCATATTTTTGAACTAGCAGTCAAATTGCAAGAAGAGAAAATACAAGCTTTGTAAATATGTCTGGTGTAATGGTAGAAGTTCTGCTAGGACTGTGATAAAGGTATCCTAGGACAAGGGGGATCTGCTCTTGAATAGAAGTGTTGGAATGAAGATGCATCCTTAGGTTTTGAAGGGCTTTTGTAATTTTTTTTTTCCTCTTTAAGCAGCAAGATAGAATATTAACTTTATTTTAGAACATGTTGAAGCTTGTGTGTTTCTCACCTGTATCAGTATTTAAACATGGCTTATAAGTTTCTGAAGTAACTTACCTACTTCTTACCTGGACACTGAATTTGCACTTCTGTGAAATAAATAGTCCCAAAATCATGTTGGAGGCAAACTTTTTATCTTTAAGGTAAACAGTAAGTATTGTTTTACCTGATATCATGAGCCTGGATGACATTTAACAGTAAATGTGATATTACAGAGTTGATTTAGTTTAAAATACTGGTTTTTTACAATTATCTGCTACTTGTTTCTTAGTAGGAGCAACAGGAAAGGAGTCTTTTGTAAAATTACAAATAGATAGAAGGTGCCTGGGAGAAGGTGTGCAGTGCACAAAAATGGGTACAAAGGAAGAAAGGTTGTTCTGAGTTCAACTTGCAGCTGGGTGGAATTGCAGTTTTGATTCTTTAATTCCCTTCCCAGTAGCTTAGGTTTGCTCCTGTGTAGTGTCAGAACAGCAGCAATGATTTGTTAATCTCTAGCTGAGGAAGCTGAAAGGTGATTGCAGGAGTTTGTCTTCACACCTGTTATTTGTTACAGGGGCTGCTTCCTGGGAATAATTCATGGTGCTGGTTGATGACACCTTTTCCAAGCTCATTGCCATGGCTTTATTTCAAACACAGAGGTGTTTATAGGAGTTACTGGGCATGTAGTGCTCACCTTCTTACTGCTAAAGCTGTGTACTCAGAGGCCTGGCACCAAAATAGGGATATAACAAAATCTAGCTGGTGGGACTTTGTACAGATTTTAGCCACTTGAGTCAGTGACCTGAAAGCTTTGATTTGATAGCACTGAAATAATTTGTTCTGACATCTCTGTGAACCAGCCCATCAGGGCTTTGATATGGCTCTCTTGGTCTGTCCTGGCTGAAAAGCTTGAATTTCAAATATATCAGCTCAGCTTTGATAACTTAATAACAGATATCATTATACATACCTGCTCTGGCATACAAAACAGATTTCCTGTCCCAAACACTGAAGGCTTTTTATTCTCCACTTCCTTTTCAATGGCAAAGATTTTTGGAGTTGTCTTGTGTATTCTTTCTGGTTTATTATTTTGTGCATTTTTGTAGCATAGAATGTAGGACAAATTGTAGTTGAAAAAACAAAATTAGTAGATTGAGCAAGCTTAAGCACAGTCAGACCTTTTCAGTCACTCTTATTGCTGGTAAGTAATTTGATTATGTGCAGATTTACTTCAAAACCTTACCTGTTTGTGGTTAACCAAGGTGTATTTTTTTCCCTAGGATTCCTACAGGAAGCAAGTAGTAATTGATGGAGAAACCTGTCTCTTGGATATCCTTGATACAGCAGGTCAAGAAGAATACAGTGCAATGAGGGACCAATATATGAGAACAGGGGAAGGCTTCCTGTGTGTGTTTGCCATAAACAATACAAAATCTTTTGAAGATATTCACCATTATAGGTGTGTATATGAAGATGTATATGTATATAATCCACCAGCTCTTACTAGGTGGGCAAAGGGCTTGTTCTTCCTCTGGATAATACAGTGATCTCTCATGAAATAGGGAAAATCTGAAAATTAACAAGATTGCAACCTATTTGTGCATCTGCTGTCTGGAATTCTGGGTAATCTGAAAATCTGTCTCATTTATAAATGAGGTGTAAATTTTATTGTGACTTAGTCACTCTTGACTGAGTCAAGACATACCCAAAGATAAATTCTGTCCATTCCATTGATAAAATCATTTGCTAAGATGGAAAAACTGAAGCTGTTGTAATTGTACAGGCAATAATGTCAGTTGCTGGTTTTGTTTGGGGCTGGAGGGAGAAATACTTGGGGAATGTCCTGAGAAGAATAATCTGTGTGAGCCCTGATGCCTGAGAAAGATGGACAGTAAAAACTAGAGCTCCAAAATGACATAAAAACCTGTCATTAATTTCTTCATCTTACATTCTTTTAAATAATTAGTTAAGAATTCCAACCCATGCTTTGTTTGTCAACTACACTAATTTAGAAATAGAAGTGGTCTCTGGTGAGTACCATAGCAGATCATTTATAACTTAGTACCTTTAATTTACTGTTACCCTGAATTCTCCCTGGGTATTCTATTACAAGCCAATGCAATTCCCACCAAAAATCACTGATGAACAGCACCTGCCTAAGGTTAGTCTCAAACATGTGTTAATCTATCCACAGTTAGGTATGATAGTAATTATAATAATAACAGCAATAATAACAAAAGCAGTGTCTATATTAATTAAGGAACACACTGCTTGATTATTTGGGAAGGGAAAAGTAATGAAATTAATGATTTTTATTCAGGATTCTTCACAAGTACATCTGACATCTTTCAAGATGCTTTCTGTCTAGTGCTTGAAAGGACTCTTTAAAATTTTCTCTGTAGAGAGCCTGACCAGTGGTCTTCAAAGTTTTAAACCCCCTAAGTGCAAAATTTTTAATGCTGTCTTAATGCTTTAAAGAGCAAAATAAAATCACAACCTCCCCCCAAAACCAAACCATAATCAAGACAGCAGACATGGAGCTTTTGGCAGTATTTTGGCAAATTAATTGAGTATTACTAGCGTTGAATATGATAGGTAAGTAAAAAGATTAATACTAGAGCTTATTAAGTTTATTCTGGTATTAACTGGTAAAAAGGATGACAAACAAAAAAGTAAAACACCAAACAAAAAACTACAGGAAAAAAAAAAACACCCCAGTGTAATGACATTAACATCTATAGTAGTTTGTAAAATGTCAGGCTTTTGGTTGGTTGATTGATTTGTTGGGTTTTGTTTAGTAAGATGCTAAACTTGATAGTAACAGGATTGGTCAGTTTATTTTTTAGTGGCCTCCAATAGTGCATTTGTAGTAGATTAACATAGATAATGATGTTCAACTCTGTTAATTTTATGTTTTAACTGTTTTGAAATCTACCATATAAACTATTAATACTTGTTAAATGCAGTCCTTTCTTCTTTGTTTTTAGGGAACAAATAAAGAGAGTTAAAGACTCTGAAGATGTCCCAATGGTGCTAGTAGGAAACAAATGTGATTTGCCTTCCCGAACAGTAGACACAAAACAAGCTCAGGATTTAGCAAGAAGTTATGGAATTCCTTTCATTGAAACTTCAGCAAAGACAAGACAGGTAAAGCTCAAAACTTCTCAGATGCAAAGGCAGAGCTCTCACCTGAATTACCATAATGTTAATTATTCCAGGCATTGACATTTGCTTAGTCATATCAAGGGATGCATTTCTGCAGATTGGAAATCCTTGGGGTGTTTCTTCTTTCTGTCAACTTGCTTATAATTGTTAATTGTTTATTGATGAGTGATTGATTGGCTTCAAGTGGGCAGACTCAGAGTGAGACCTGGCCTGCTCTTGCTCTCCTCTGTCAGGTGGTTGCAGTATTCTTACTCTTGTGAGAGGTTTTAATAGAATAAAAGCACTTCCTCTTAGAGGTGAAATATTTTTTTTTTCCTCAGCAAGAGGATTAAACAGACAAACAGCTAATTAGTTTATTCTGGTTTAAGTGTTTTCATTAATAAAGGAATTTTTCCATGAGGTATTCGTTCTCTAATTAGGGGGACATGCTTGATACACCTAAGCGATTGACCTTAAAGCTATTTCTGAAATTCCTGAATTAGTTGTTTGTGTAAAATGATACTTTTATTAAGATAATGATACTTTTCCTAAGATTTGAGAGCTCACTGTTGGTTTATTGTAGCTCATTGATCCTTTCAAGTGCCTTGCTTGAGCTGTGTACTGGTTCAGTACTTCTGGAAAAAAGCAGTCTTGAAAAATGCTGGTTGGTGGTTTCTCTTTTAAGAGCAAAGATTTTACTGTCAGTACAAATTAGATCAGGCCTGAGTGGCTCCTACTCTGCATAATCAGAAGTGTTTTGTGAATCAGGAATCCAGGAGGAAAATAAGGGCAGGATGCTGCAGTTTGAGTAACTGCTCAGAATTTCTGTAGAGATCCAGCTACATCACTTGGCAGAATTTCCTCATAGCATGTAAGGCATTTTTGGATCTGAGAAATGAATATTTTATTAGTGCAAACTTGCTCCACCGACCCAGGTTTTTGACAAGTTGAAACCTGGGCTAATTAGTAAAACTTCACAAAGCAATGCTAACTTCTGGCAACAAAGAAAGTCTCTGTCAGGTAGGATTAAAAAAAACCAAAGCAGAATTACCAAACTTGAATGACAGAATAAATTAGACCACACAAGTGTCCTGAAGAAGGGGGCATTACAAGTGAACTGAATAATGACAGTGGCTTTGTTTGGGAGGTGCTGTTTTAGTGGCTGTTGTGGAGATATGAGGGTGAAAAAACAATTCTGAAATTACATTTAATGTTTGAAACATTAGTGTGTTGCAGCAACATCTAGGTTTTACTTTGTTCAGTCTGTCTTATACAGCATCAGGCTTTGTTGGGGAAATATTCCTTTTGCTTAGCCACTTCTGTTAAAAGGGATATTTTAAAATAAAGATGCCCAGTGGGCTGTTTAGACTCTGTTGGATTCAAAAAGTTGGCACCACTAGGGATGGCTGCTGATTGTTTCCCAGTGCTGTTCAGAGCATGTTGTGCTATGAAATTCCTTCATAGGATGCTGTGTAAATAAAACATTTTTGAGAAGAGAAAAGGGCATTGGAGAAAGAACTGGAATTTAGTTATAGCAAGAGGATCCAAATATTAGTGTTTGTGGTTGTATGTACATGTGTGTGTATGTGCACATAAACATTTAGAAGTAGGAACTTGCTTTTCCATTCCCATCCTCACCTTCCACCACATGGAAGCATCACTAATGCCCTGCTGAAAGGCACCATTTTCCTGCCTCTGCCCTTTCCTGTGCCCAGTTTTTCTGGAGCTCAGAGGGAATCAGAAATGTTTCTGCAGGAGGAAACTGGGAAGATGGAAATGGGAGGGAGTTGTCAGACTAGAGACTGTTTTGATTGCCAAGGCACTTTTTTAAAAGGATGGAATTGCATGCTCATGCAGGATGATGTCTCAGTTCAATTAAGTTTTTAAGATTTTCAAAAATTGATAGGCAAGGACAGAAAAGCAAAGAATATTGAAATGAAGTACAGAAATAAGTTGTTCTAGAAGTTAGTGTGTTTGGATTCTGACTGAGAATAAAGATGCAAACAATTCACAGCAAGAAGATTGTGTTTTAAGCCAAATCCCTCTGTGAATTTTCAAACAAATCATTGAACTCATCACTGAAACCTCTCCTTAGCAGGCCCTACAACTTGGGTGTAAGGCTATAGATTATTAATACTTTGAGTTAGACCACTGTCTGAAATCAGTATAATGTAATTTATGGAAAATAGTGATAGTCCTGTTTCTAAATGTAAACCAGTGGCAATACTGGTGGTTTTGTAAGGCCATGGGCAATTACGCATCCCTTCAAAATCCTTATGGAGAAGGGGGATAAATGGCTTAGGTTTATTTGGGTTGCTGATTTTGCTTTTCTCTGTTTGACATAAGCTTTATATTCAGGTTCTTCCCTGTCTACATGAACATGTAGCTCCCAATATTATCAATAATATCAGTGAGAGATGAGGGACAAACTTGATTTATCCTCACCAGAGCTTCACCTGCCATTCTTTATTTGGCTTTTCCTTGCCTGGGAATTACACAGGCCAAAGCTGTAAGGCTGTAACCCCACTGTGGTTTGACTGTAGGGCTTTGTTTCCCTTGAACATTTCAGCTTTGCTGGTGATACTGCATTCACAGGAAAAGCAGATGAGTGAGCATTATTGCAAGCAGAGTAAAGGGTTTCCCAAAGTTTGAGGTCTCATTAAACACACTTTTGGAGTGTGTAATGAAGAAGTTGACCTAAATCACCAGAATGTTGTTAAAAAAGCATTTTGGTTATTTTAGCTGTCTGATGTACAGTGGGTTAGGCCCCAGCCTTGTGATCAAACTGAGTTGAGAACCTGTGCCTGGTCTGTTGAAGTAACTGGGGCAATATTTACAGAAATTCACTCCTACATCTCAGTTAAAATTCATGCCTAACTGATAACTTAGTTTGCTTAAACCATTTTTAGGGGTTTGTCATATCTTTTTAATGATGTTGTATCACTGCAAGCCATCTTTAATCCAGCTCCTGTGTACAGGTTTCATCTTAAAGCTTTATTTTCAGTGAGTTTTAACTTGGTCAGGCGTTTTACACTGGGGGTTGAATTTTTTCATGTCATTTGTCTGTTGTAAGTTAGAACTTTTCTGGAAAAGCTTAGTCCTCCCCCAAGGACAGAGCTCCAGGGGAAGAAAGTTTTGGTTGCTTTTAGGAGATCAGCAGTGATCAAGTGTTTAACGATGGGCACAGAATAATTTTGAGCTCTCAGGGTTAACTTTCATTAGGTTCCTTTAAGTGCTACAAAGTAGAACTTGTGAAAATTCCTGTTTGGGATACTTTGGTGTGTGTTTGAAACAGCCTTTCTTTGCACGTGGTCATACCTTAAATTGAGTGTTTGGCTGTCATTCAGGAGGCAAAAGCACCTCAAAAACATTGCCTCAAGGTCCTGGGTTCCTTGGGCTGTTTAGATTTTTGAAGTTTTCAGTAACTGCCAAAAAGTATTTTTGCTTCACCTCTGACAGCTAAAATAACTGGTTAGTCCCATTTTGTATATATGGTCATTCCTTACTGAAGGGAAAAAATACTAGAGAGTCTTAAATTGGTATTCTGATTATTTAAGTTTGTAGGATTGGCATCTGGCTCTTTAAAATGTCACCTTGTGCTAATGATAGGAGCAAATATATTCCTGTACAGATTTTTTTTTTCAGAATAATCTCTTTGAGCAGAGTTCATAAGTCTATTCTTGGTGGTGGCAGTAATAGCAATAATTTCTTTTCTCACTCTGTGTCTCTCCATCTCTCTGCATTGCTAAAGCAAATTACAGCTCCTGTTGGTGATGGGAAAGTTGGCAATAAATGTTGGATCAACAATTGTTACCTATTTTTTCATGTGAAAGCTCCATAATCAAATTACATCTTTCTGCTGCAAAACAGGAGACTTGCAAAAATGTTGATTCTTGTACAGCCTGTGCTTTGGCACATAGCAGCTGATCAATCTTTCTTTCAGAAAGAAACTTCCTTCCAGAAAAACATGGAAGTATGAGCTTTACTTGGATTTTGTCTGTTTTAGTGGTTTTCTCTACATTTTGCAACCTGTCAGACCTGGAATGTATGACTTGTCCATACTTTACTTCATCCTAAGAGGGCACATTATGTATATACAGGGAAATACAATCCAAGAAATAAATCTAATTAATTCAGTCTTTGAATTGAAGAGGCTGTAGTTCAGAATAACCCTCAGATAAGGAACAGTGTGTTAAAAATAAGTGTTCAATGTGATAACCTGTGGCACAGGTCATGCAAAATGACCAGTAGTTGTGGCAGTAAATGCTGGCTGACTTTTGTTATTCAGTGCATAATACAAAGATGAAGTGGAGAGAGAATTTATAGGAAATTTGCCAAATAAAAGCCCAGAGTGTCCATTGGTAGTAATAAAGCTTTGGGGCTTAAGTGGTTGTGCTGCTTACCATGACCATCAGTGTGTTCTGGTTTTATTTTCAAATGATGAATTTGTATTAAATTAACAGCCCTGTTGATCTGATTGAGGAGACAAGTACTGAGATTGATAGTAAGGCAGAGAAGAGAGAGATTTGCTCTCCCTTTCAAAAGCTGCAGTGGAACATTTTTCATCTTGTTCTAATAAGAACATCCTCACAGATTGATCTAAATCTTAAAATTGTTGCACAGCTATGCTAATTTTGAAATATTATAACTTAGAACTGGTGCTGTATTTCTTTATATTGTATCTGGTTAAAGATGTCTTCAATCTCCATGCTTTTTTTCTGTTTAATGCTTGTTGTGTCATAACCAAGTGCAGAGCTGCAGAAAAGTAAGGTGTGAGAGCAGAGAAGTAAAACATATAGCTCTGTGTCATCCCTGGAACACAAGGAGCATTTCTGCAGCAGATTAAAATCTGAGCAGCAGAACTTCACAGGTTGTTTGCATTTAGTTGTTGTGATGGGGCCTTCATGGTTGCTGAGTCTTACCTAAAGAACAGAACATAAAGGAGCTTGCTTTTCTTTGCCCAAACAGTAACATTTTCTCACTTTGGCTCAGAACTGCAAGTGGGTGGTTTAACTGTGTGCCCAGTTCACAATCTAATAAGGTTTTGTGCCTCCTGCATGCATCCATGCCTACAGAAATGTGGGAATAGATTCAGTAGGACAAGCAGTATCGTTTTCAGCAATAGAAGAAAGCAAGTCTTACTCTTTTTTTAGGTTCAGTGTTACCATGCACAGAAGAAAAGCAGGGCTTGAAGTGTAGATATTCACAATAATTGGTAATCAATAAATGTTGAATTAAGTATTTATCAAGCAGCAAATGAGCAAGGCCAGCATTTTAGGTACATAAATGAAGCTCCATATACTTCTCTCAAGTAAAGCTCATAATTTCAGTGGTTTTGTTGTGGTTTTTTCCCCTTTTATGGGTGTCCCAGTTTGTCTCCATCATTAACAAAGCGATTTTTAAGGAGTTGTGTTTTACAATGCAGAGAGTGGAGGATGCTTTTTATACATTGGTGCGAGAGATCCGACAGTACAGAGTGAAAAAAATCAGCAAAGAAGAAAAGACTCCAGGGTGCGTGAAAATTAAAAAATGCCTTGTAATGTAACAGGGTAAGTTTGCCATGTACCAGGGGATGCATTGCAAATCACTTGCCAAATAAAACTGATTGAGGGTGTCTTGCCAATCAGACTTTTTGTGGCTAATCAATGACTTAATCTCACATAAAAAACCAATCACATTGAAGTGTCCTGAATATGGATTTGCCGTGTTTCGTGGCGTTTTGATAAATGGATTAACAAGAAGTCTTTAGTGCATATTGAATTCTACAGCTGGGAAACAGAGGCACAGTTCTGAGTGGGAAGAAGTTAGGGGGAAGGAGTTTTATTAGGATTATAGTGCAGATGCTGTTGAAGTGAATGTTGGTTGAAACTTCAGCCTGATGAACTGAAGGGAGAAGATTATTACACTTATAAGTCCTCCTCAGATTCAGAAATAGGATGTTCCTAATCCAGCAAAACAGTATTTGACTGGTGTACAGGATTTTTTAATTCTCAGGTGCTTCCTTATGCCATGCTATTTTTTCCTTGTTTTTCCCCAGCTTAAAAAGTTTACCATTTTTTGTGGATTTTTTTTTTTTTTTGTCAACTGTAATGCTGTGAGTGGTCCAGATTTGGACAAAATTAGGTTTCACCTTTTTTTGGCTGCCTTTACCAAGAGGTGGGGGTGAAGGAACACAGGAGGAGGAGAGGAGACTAGACCAAAACCAACAGAAAAGCACCAAAATACCCCAATACCTAAATTCTCACAAAATCTTTTTTGTACTCAGTATATGTCACTGTAAGAAAAAAGGGAGGAGGTGTGGACAGAAGAAACTGGTATGGAAGAAGTGCTTGTCTAAATCCCTTCCAGTGCTTTTTGAGCAAACCATCAGAGCAGCTCCTTGCAGATATTCCTATCCCATTAATTCTTTACCTCTTCCTGTGCCAGTGCAGAGTTGTTACTCCTTAAGTACTTGTCCAAGTGGAGGATGACCTGGATTTTCCCATTTTATAAAAGAAAAACTTCATTTTTCAAAGTGTGTGTTTCTACTTCAGAATATGTAGTATTTCAGAAGTAGTAGAATTTGGGTTGTATCCTCCAGAGACTGTCACAGTGTGGGAATATTCTCCTCAGTGAGGGAATTTTGTTTCTCTTTCTGGGGAAGAAATTCTGATTCATATCAGTTTTGACTAGATCTGTTCAGGCTTTTAAGTGATGAATGACTGCTCGGAGATTTTAGATTTTTTTTTTTTTCCTAAAGAAAAAGGTGGAGTCCACTTTCCTGGAGATGTTCAGGAAATGACTGGATATGGCACTTAATGCCATGACGTACTTGACAAGGTGCTGATCAGTCAGAGATTGGACTTGATGCTCTTGGAGGTCTTTTCCAACTTTAATTATGTGATTCAATCACTTTGTGATACTCTTTCCATCACAGGTTTCCTTTGCAGGAAACTGGAAACTTCAGTCATAAAGCTCCCTAGTCTTGCATCCAAATATTGCTAAAACAAATCACCTTGTATTATCCTTCCCTGGCTATTAAAAAATAACAAATAGAAACTGGGCAAGATGACTTTTGATGAGAGCAGTAGAAATTAAATTGCTTAAGCCCTGTAGCCTTCTGGAAACCAACTTTGCAGTTACTTGGTATGTTACTGATGGAGCCATACCACGAAGTAGAGTTTTGTTGGTTTTTTTTTTATGCTGGGATTTGAAAGATTCTGAGTCCTGTCTGTTTTCCCTTCAAGTTGGCAGAATGAGAATAGGATGTGTTGGGAATTGTGGGTTTTAGTGGAAGGATTTTTGCAAATTTTAAGGTTCTTACTTATCTCTCAGTGAACACATGCTTTATTTCTTACCAGCTTCCTACTTTCTTGATGGTGATGTCCAAGAGAAGTATTTTTGGGGGGTTTAGCACCTTGTTATTTTTGTTCCACATCTTTTATCAGCAGTGAATATTCTTGCATTTTGGACGTTTGTTGTTGTGTTTGCTTTTTTTCCCTGCACCCTGTTTAGAAAGTAGTCTTGGATCTAAAGCTCTAGAACTTGAGAGTCTGCTCATGGAAGCAATCATCTGCCTTTATTCCCAAGTGAATTCTACATGGTATTGATAGGCATTTTTAGCAACTTTCTATTTAGGGAATTAAGCTGGGGGAAGCATATTCCAAAATTATTATGGCACAGCTGTTGTTCAGTAGTGATTTGAGTGGAATGAAAAGTCTGATAATTAAACCAGCCTGGCTTGTGTTACTTTCCAGTCAGTAAAAAAAAAAAAAAAGTATTATTTTAATCTGATGTGTAGTGGATGACTAAGGAGAGCAGCACCTGGTGGTGTGAGCCTTACAGCTGGGATTTTAGACTTCAGAAATATTCATTGTAACACAGACTGCCATGAGAGTGTTCTGTGAATAATCAAGTTGGATGGCTCAGAGTGTTTTTCTCCCTCTTGGAATATTGTTTATCTTCTTGCTGCCTGTGGGATGCCCTCTTAAGTTGTATTAGTCTTGCACAAGGAAACTGAAAACTTTGACTGCCCAGACTGCTATGAGCTGCTGATGCTTTCCAAGAGTTTCATTCCTTTGGCTGTTACACAGTAAAGCAGAAAGGACAGAACATCTTTTGCTCCATTTGTAATTTCCCGCTAGCAGGGAGAAATTTCCAAAACTCCATGAGAAATCCTCAAAAGAACTCATTTCGTGAAAGTGTCAGATTTTTTTAAATAAAAAGCACACTACAAGCAGACATCTAGATAATGTAATCCAGGTTGAGCTGGGTTAATAGGGAAAAGTTTGAATTAGAAAAGTTCTAGATTTGAGTTTAAAAATGCCTAAATACCTGATTAAATTGCAATTTAATGGTTTCTCTCTATAGTACTACGGAGGTGTACAAATAACTTTTATTCCTCATGACTGATAGGTGTGTATGTATATATGCATTAGGTACATTCATAAAATACAAACAACTCCTGCAATTTAGAACTTGTTTAAGGGTTATTTTAGGGGCTGGGACTAAGGAATTCCAAATTCCTTATGAATTTGGTGTTTTGTTACTGCCAGCCAGGTTTGTTGTCCAGTCTCATGTGTGCTTGTGGTTGTGCAGCCACATCTCCAGACTCCTCTGCAGCCATGGGGCCATGTGGGGCTCCAAAAGCAAATTTATAGCCAGGAGCAGGCTGATCCTTTGGGATCAGTTCTGCTGTTCCTGTTCCCTCTGCCCTTTGCAAGAAGCAGAGCCAGGAGCAAGGCATGTCAGTGCACCTTTAGTGAGGCTCTGGGGTTTAGTTCTGAGCCTGCATAGGGAATTGTGAGTTGCTAATCTAAGGCTGGATGTAAAGCTCCCTTTCAGTACATCTTAGCTTCCCCAAAGGCTTGCACACAATAAGTGCATTGTCAGAGGGAGGAAGGTCAGCTGCCTGCAGTCCCTTCCTGCTGAAAGAGCTGACTGGAAAGGTTGGCAGCCTTTGATCTCACAGCACTGATGCCTTCAGGGACCTTCTGGAGACAGAGCATCCACTACTTACATTCAAAATTTAATGGGCAGGCTGAAAAGTGCAAGACCTCCCTGTACCTTGTGCTCTCCACTTCTAACTCCCAAGCATGGTTTTGTTTGTCATATTCTATTGATGACCTGAATTGAAGATGAACTGGCAGGACCAAACATAATCAATAATTAGTGAGGCTTGGTCTACAAAGGTGTAAATGCAAGGATGAAAGCCAGGTCAGTTCTGTAACCTGGTCAGGTGAAAAGTGTCCCTGCCCACAGCAGGGGTGTGGAATGAGGTGATCTTTAAGATCCCTTCCAACCCAAACCATTCTATGATTCTGTGTTGCAACATGTGCTGTATTTGAAAGGTCATCATCTTACTAGGTACAAAAAAATCTCAGCCTTGATTGGGAGGTCATGTGTTTAAAGGTTCATGATAGTATCTGGGTATGACTTTGTACAAGTTTTTTTCTCTGCATTTATTTTAAAACAAGTTTAATGAGGGAGGATTTCTCGTTTGAAGAGTTTAATTGCAGCTTTTAGGTGTGTCTCATTTGAAGGCAGTGACTGAAAGCCAGTTCTGAAAGGTGGTTCTATAAGGCAGTGTGAACAGTTCATCAAGAACAGCTGTTCTTAAAGGATTCTTGTGTCTTAAGAATGAAACTGTTGTTTTGTCTGTTCTGATAGATTCTTAGTGCTGTTCTCCTCCTTAATACTGAGATCTGCAGTGGAATCGTGAAATGTTGTTCCTTCTATAGCATTTCCCTACTTGAGCATTGCTAAATAATCTCTTTGTGCATTAATGCTGAAGCTGTTAGCAAAATACACTAATTCCCTCTAAAATAATACCAAGTATTTTTAATTTTCCAAAAACTAATGAGTGACATGACCTTTTGCAGAAGTAAGGCTATTATCCCACTAGGCATGCTGCATCAATTTTAAATTGGTCAATAATGCCTCAAAATGTAGAACAAGTTGTTTGCAAGGTTTTGTAATATGCAAAAGTGTGCTATTAATATTGGGAGATAGACTGCCAAGGACTTTGAACATCAGTTGTGTATAAATGTTTTATGAACTTGAAGGTTTTAAATAAATTCAGCTTTTACTGAGTGCTGCTTTTTAAGGGAAGCTATTTCACACTTCCCTGTTGTTTGGACTTTTCATATTAAGTTTCATCACCACCTAGTTTGGCTGAAACAGTAACGAATTGAGTGATTTTTGGCTTTTTGTTTTTTCAGAGTTCACTTTCAGTTCTTTCCTGAAGTGGGCATAGAGGAGGAAATGCAGAGTGCTTTTTTTGGCAGCTTGAAGGCAAACTTGTGTGGCTGGATTTCTAGACCTCTTCTATAGTGCTGCATTTGGCTGCAGTGATAGAGTAACAATTCTCAAAGATACAAGGAGTAAGGCAGCAAAGAATCAAGGATAATTTTAAGGATTTTATAACTGCCTGTACTCAGATTAGTAAATGTAAAGGCAGACTGACAACATGAATACTTCAGTGGGACTTGAAGCAACCTCAGAGCAAGGCCATAAATTGTTTCCCATAAGTAAGTTGTACCAAAGTACATTGTACAGCTTTGTACTTGATAGTGGTCCATATCAGGCTTTTGGATTTTCTAGTCTCTTTAGATCAGAGTTAATATTGGTCAGCTGTAACCATTCCTGAAAATAATGAAAAACTACTCAGTGTGAACAAACTTCAGCTTTTGTTTCTGTAGCTTAAGTCTTGGAGCTGTGGAGATTTTAAGTGGCTATGTAGCACCAGAGAGAATATGTTTCAAGTGTCCTTAACTTTCAGAGTTGAATAGAATGATTTATCAAATAACTTATCATTGGGACATGGGACTGATTTGATTGATCTGCATGTGTAAAGATTTACAAAACTGTGATGTGATTACTATACCAGTGTGCCTGATCAGAATATGTGGATTAACCACAACTATGCCTTTGGTATTGAATTATTGGTACAAATATTAGAATTCAAATTCTAGAGCTGCATATAGATCATTAGAGCATAAATAAGGATAGTTAATGCTTCAGAACTTCTCTTTGATGGTGGTGAGGCTCTAGCACAGGTTGCCCAGAGAAGCTGTGGCTGTCCCATACCTGGAAGTGTCCAAGGACAGGTTGGATGGGGCTCTGAGCAACCTGGGATAGTGGAAGGTGTTGGAACTGGAGGATCTCAAAGGTCCCTTCCACCCCAGGCCATTCTATGATAATACACACTTATAACCTAATTGTGAGGTGTTATTATATAAATACAGTTATATAAATACACACTCTGTACATGCTGTTCTAGCTTGAGGTGGGTAAGGTGTGCTCCTGGAGATGGAGATGAGGGCAGCACACTCTGCATTACCTTCCTTCCCACATCAGCAGTGGAATTTCACCTGTGAGTAACTGCAGGATGCCCTAAGCCCAGTTCAGGAGCAGGAGTCAGCTCCTGCTGGCACCAAAGCAGTTCCCTCAGGTGGTTGTGTCAGTGCTGCTCAGAATTCCAGAGAGGAACAGGATTAGTGCTGCAGCCAGGATTCATTGTTCAAAGGATGGCAGGTAGGCAGCAGAATGTGCTGATGAAACCCCTCTCAGGTGGCCAGGGAGGGACACAGGCTGTGGGTCTGAACCTGATCCTAATTTGTATTTTCTGGATCTTTTCAGGGTGTTGATGATGCCTTCTACACATTAGTCCGAGAAATCAGAAAACACAAAGAGAAGATGAGCAAAGATGGTAAAAAGAAGAAAAAGAAGACAAAGACAAAGTGTATAATTATGTAAATACAATTTATCCTTATTCTTAAGAAGTACTGAAGTAATTTTGTACATTACACTAAATTATTAGCATTTGTTTTAGCATTACTTTACTTTCTGCTTCATGATCCTGTTAGCTTTACCTGAATGCTTGTTTTAAATGACAGTGGAAACTTCATTCCTCTTAAAGTGCCAGTATTCTTTGACTGTTGGTTCTTGAACTAGCAATGCCTGTGAAAATAAAAGAAAAAAAAAACAACAAAAACCCAAAACAAACAAAAAAAATACCCACAAAAAACCTGAGAACTGTCTTAGGACTCTTTGGTGCATGCACAGTTGCTAACTTCCTATTTTTCTTACAGATTGTGAACTTCTGTTCTGTGTGCAAAGCAAACAAATGATGCTCTACACATTTTAACATCCCCTCTAAATTTTTGGGTTTATAAATTTGGTTGGGAAAAAGGACTAGTTAGCAAAAGAAACT
>JANRGV010000073.1:64093394-64108409 GCA_024734035.1 Alethe castanea
CGATCTAATATATAAATAAAAATAGTATAAAAAAAGAGTATTTTATATTTTGATGTATTTACTTTTATCTCCTATATATTTACGTATTACATATTCCTGTATTGCGTATATAGATATATCCATTTTATACATACAAATGCATATCCCTGCAATTGTCACATTCATAAATTTTGCGGTTTTAAGGACTCTTTAAGTAAATTACAAATTGAGTCCAGCTATCCCAGGTTGTCCCAAGCCCCGTCCAGCCTGGCCTTGGACGCTGCCAGGGACGGGGCAGCCAAAACCAAATCGCAAGCGACTGGAATCCAATCCGGCTCCCGCTGCGGGGCCTCCTCGGGCCGCCAGCTCCCCCTGGCTCTGCTGCCGCCCCGCTCCCCCCGGAGCCATCCCCGCTTCCCCGCGGATCGCGGCGAGGCCGGACCGGGATCTCACCCGCTGCTCCCGGAGCCGCCGCCCGCCGCTTTACGGCAGCGCCGATTTACGGCAGTGCAGCTTTACGGCAGCGCCGCTTTACGGCAGTGCGGCCGGCCTGCGCCGCCGCCCGGGCTGCGGGCGGGGCCTGCGGGGAGCCCGGGAACGGCGTCCTGAGAGACAGGGACACCGCCAAGGGAACGGCGTTCTGAGGGGACAGGGGCACGGGATCGGCTTCTTGAGAGACACGGCCACGGCTACGGGAACGGCGTCCTGAGGGACAGGGACACGGGATCGGCGTCCTGAGGGGACAGGGGCACGGGATCGGCATCCTGAGAGACACGGACACGGCTACGGGAACGGCGTTCTGAGGGACAGGGACACCGCCATCCGCCGTGGGACATGGTAAGGAGTATGAATTATGGGTTATGTGTTGGACAGGGGAAAGAAGGATGAGGTGGTGGAATAAAGCGGGGCGTTCCTTGTTAGCTACCAAAGTCCCAGGAGGTGGGAAAAAGGCTTTAAGGCTGAAAGAAGCGCCTGGAGCATGCGTTGTCTCATGTGTGAGCCCCGCTGTAAGTCCTGGTGCAGTGGTTTGCTGCCGTGGTTGCTCCGTGTGGAACCAGCCGGGAGGTGGCTCGCACTTTGTTGGCAGAATGGCTCTGTGGTAATGAACTTCATTCCAGGAGCCATGTGTTAGTGGCTAATTTTCTACAGTATTGAAATTATTGTCATTAGTTTTTCAATAGATGATCACATCCAATTTTAAAGAATAGTAGTATTTTTCTAATTATTCCTTTCTAGCTGATACATTGTTGTCTGATGTTCCCTTTCTTTTTTTCCCCTTCTGATCTTCTAGGGTCCAAAACCGAAAAAAAAGGTAGGTAGGCAAAAACACGCTGTAGTTCACTGTTGTGTTTATTTTTTTAATTGATTTTCTGTTTTTTTCCTGAGGCAACTGGCCAGGGTTAATTGAATCTGAAGGAAGAAGAGGCATCTCCAGGACACCAAGCTTTTGTGCCTTTTGCAGGGAGGCCAAGTGTTCCTGCAGTGCTGCCACTGCTGGTTTGGTTTTGTTTGGCTTGGCAACAGTGTCCAGGCAGAGAGGCAATGTCCTAGCTCTGTCCCAGCCATGGAGTGGCAGCAGGACCAGGACAGTGAGTGCTCCTGTGCTGGCCACACTGCAAGTCCTGTGTCCAGTTCTGGGCCCCTCACTGCAAGATGGACATGGAGGGGCTGGAGCATGTCCAGAGGAGGGAAAGGAGCTGAGGAAGGGGCTGGAGCACCAGGAGCAGCTTGGGTGGGGGGCTCAGCCTGGGGAAAAGGAGGCTCGGGAGGGACCTTCTGGCTCTGCACAACTCCTGACAGGAGGGGTCAGCCAGGGGAATGTCAGGCTCTGCTCCCAGGGAACAAGGGACAGGACAATGAGAAACGGCCTCAAGCTGTGCCAGGGGAGACTCAGACTGGACATGGGCAGGAATTTCATCATGAAAGGTTTGTCAAGTATTGGAAGGGGCTCCCCAGGGAAGTTTGGAGTGGCCATCCCTGGAGGTGTCCAAGGAAGTTGCACTCAGTGCTCTGGGCTGGGAGATAAGGTGGGGATCAGGCACAGCTTGGACTTGATGGTCTTGGAGGTCTTTTCCAACCTGAATGCTTCTGGGATTCTGTTATTTGAGCCATAGTCTAGACACAGAATAAGGGCGGTGAAGGGACAACAGGCAGAAGTCCATGGGAAACTTGAGTTGCATAAATTTATCTTGGGGGTTATTCTTAATTCAGTGTTAATGAATTTAATCTACCCCTCCCCAGCTGTGCATCTCACTCTTCTCAGTGCTCTGTTAAGTCACTGGAACGTGAAAAGAAGGTGACTAAAATGTGATTGCAAGTAATTGAAACAAGCAGATTTTCCATTTTCAGTCTATTTATTTATTCATTTATTCATTTATCAAAGTGGAAAGAACAAATTCTTCCCTGAAATCCTAATGGGCAGAAGTGTGAGTTTTACTGACTCTGTTTTGGGGTAATTTTGCAAATGAATGCTTTGGTAACAAATGCAATAAAATGCACTCAGACTCCAGTGACACTTAATTGTCACCTTTGCATTTGTCCCAGCTGCATGGCAATCTCTGTACTCAAAGTTGCATTTATATCTATATATTTATGCCAATATATTTATTGCCATGCCACGTGGTGTGAGGCGAACAAGTAGTTATTTATATCTGAATGTGTGATAGTCAGAATCAAAGTGTGAAATAAGAGTATTTGTAACACACTTGGTGTGTGAAGAAGGACCAGTGGTCAGAAAATTTCTGAGAACCTCAAATTTAGAATGTAGTTATTCTAGGATTATGCTGGAGGTGAACAGTGAACTGTCTGGAGTTACAGTGAGATTTTATAACAGAAAAGAGAACTCTTTACTATTTTGCCTTGTGAATTAGATGCTTCTAGATGCCAAGCTTGTCCCAGAAAACATTTTCTGGTATTTCCTAAAACGTTTGAAGTTGTAGCATCTACTTTTTTTAGCAGATCTGCCTGTTGTTCAATTTCTACATTAAACCGAAATATTTTAATACTCTTGTGTCTGTGTTTGAGAATGTCTACCATAGAAAAATACATTAATTGTAAGACCTTATCATAAAAAGGAGAAGAAAATTGAGTCCAAAATGTGCATTACTATTCTGGGAGCTTCATTGGCTGCCTAGGGAATCTGAAGTCTTAATTGAGGGGTCACATTGGAAGAGCAAAATCACAGAGTTATTTAACTGCCACATTGTATTAAAGTAATAATGACATTTGTTTTCTTCTCCCTTATTGCAAACATGAAGTCCGATGGCAAAAGTGGAAAATCTGGAAAATCGAAGAAAGCCCGGGAAAGGAAGCTCAGAGGTACTGTGCACTTCATTTAGAGGGAATATGATGGCAAATCGTTTATTTTAGATAAATGGGCAGAAAGTAATGTCGTGAACTAGATGTGAATTGCTCTCTCTGTTTCACAAGTACAGATGATTCCTCCCTCTTTTCTGGTGTGGGCCAAATTCCCTGTTCCTTGATGCTGCATCTCACTTCCCTATCAGAGCAATACTCTCTTCTCTAGTTATTCCTGCTGCAATTAGCAAGTTGGGAAGAAGTAACTTGGCATTAATCGATCTGGTGGGGGCTTGGGCATGCTGTGACTGCCAGTAAGTGACTGCTAATCACTGGTAGGATTTTGTGGTGGGAGGGGCAGCTCAGGTGGGCACAGGCAGATTTGGGAGCTGCTGCTGCTCTTGCCTCTGCAGCACACGTGCTTAGCATGACTTACTTGGAGGTGATGACATCAAGTCACTGTTTGAGAACGTCTGGATTGAGGCACAGGCTGTGCCATCTTAGCCTGAAGGCTTAGAGGTTGAATCAGTAGTAGTTTTCATATCTTCTCTCATTTTCTAGTCCCTATGGCAGCAAAGAGAAGCCAAAACTGTGGAGGAGCAGATTCTGAAGAGGATTTCACTGAACAAGCAACTGTAAAATAGAAAAAAAAGAAAGAGGATACCAGGGTTGTAGGAAAGAAGAAGAGGAATTTGGGATTAAAGCACTGACTTTCACTCAAGACTTTGGATTGAGAACTTGTGTCCATTGAAGCTGTAGATAGAGAGAGCACTTTTGCTGCTGCACTTGCTGGTCCTTGTTTCCACTTTCATCCTCACAGACTGATAGGGGCAGTGCCAGAGACAGTGTGTTTTAGTAAAATTCAGATTAATTTGGATCAGTCTTCATACGGGAGATTTCTGTGCAGTGAAAGATAAACATTTATGTTGCTCATTTTATAGTGATTTTATCATTACAGCTGGTAGCCAGATCATTTTTTAGATTTTATTTAGGAAAGCATAGTTATGCTCTTGATCTCTTTCCCAATCCTCAGCTGAGGCCCTATTACAGGCTGAAAGAGAAGAAGCAGAAAGGCTTGAAAGGGAGAGACTACGTCAAGAGCACTTGAAAAATCTTGAGGCAAAGGTTAGTCTTCTACTTAAGGAAAAAATCAAATCCTATTTCTCAACTTGAGACAAGGCCTGTAAAACACCAGTAATTTATAGGAATTAATTCCTTTATGTACTTATTGTTGGGAACAATACTGAGGAAATTTTCCAGTTTTGATAAATTTAATTTCCTTTTGTGATATGTGTTTCTTCAGTTTGATTAAATGCTTTTGGAGTTGTTTTATTTCCACTGTGCTTTCAATTGAATATATTTCTCATGTTCCCCATGAGGATATTTGGTACGAATTCCTTAATTGATTCCCTGCTCAGGCAGATAGTGATTTGTGTTTGCATATACATGTGTGTGCATTAGACTATGTTTTTTATTTTTCTGAGCAGTCTGGCATTCAGAACAAAAACTAACGGGTAATAGATAAATATTTTTGTATTTAAAAAGGAAAAAAAGAGATTTACAACAAACTAATTTTTTTGAGAGTCACTCTTGTCTACTCCTCTTGTATTCCACAGAATATTTTTTTCCTCCTAGGGAGAAGATGAGCTTAAAATAATAGAAATTAAAAGGGAAAAAATGAGCCAATCTTGCACACTTTTTCCCAATTACACTACATTTTTAGTAGCTCCCATTAGAGCTATCTCCAGGATGCTATTATGGAAACTGTTCAAGTGAGAGGTTACAGTCATATGTCACATTATGTTTATCATATGGCTCAGCAGCTGCTGTGATGACAATAACATATTGCAAACTACTGCAGTCTTCTCAATTGGATGTTTCATAGGAAAAGCAAGATTACAGTGTTTTGGATTTGTCTAAATAATAACTCATTCAAATATCCCCAGTTTGTTTCTTCTGTGTGAAGTAAGTGTAAGAAATAAGCCAAATATTTAACTGTTCTGTTTGATACATTTTTTTAACAGTATCAAGGAGAGAGGGAGTCTGAACTAGCAAAACTTAATTCACTGGAAAAGAAGTTTCTTTATGCACTGCAGTGGAAAATGGATTACAGGGAACAAGCCAAGGTAAGCTTTCTTGCGAAAATCTGCCCAGAGGTTTGGCAAGGGAGAGACTTGAGGAGTTTCCAGTTCTTGAATGTAGGTGTGTGCTATGACAGCATTTCAAATTCCATCTCAAAGCAGTGACAGGCCATGCTCACTCTCTTATCTTCTTTACTTTGGAGCACACAGAAAAGAAATGTGGGCAAAGAGGAGCCTGTTTGGTGATCAAAGTATCAGTGCCCCACACCTTACCCCAGGAGTCACAAGGAATTGTAATTTCAAATGTTCTGGTATCTGTTCTTCCTCCTTTATTTTTTTAATTCATTCTGCTTGTAACCGTTTCACCAAAAAAAAAGTTCTGCCAGGGCTTAAAAAGAAATTCTGTAGAACATTTGTTTCAGTGGTTCCTGGATATCACAGGTCATCATTTAGAGAAAGAGGTTTGCCAGATTTTTGAAGGATGTGGCACAAACCCAGGTCAGGGCTGGAAACATGAAAATGCAGCTGCAAGTTGATGTCTGCAGTTCAGGGTGACATCCATGGTGGTTGAATCATCACCCAGTGGCATTATGTACCTGTTAAGTGGTAAGGTGTGGAAATACTGCAGATTTCACTCCTGTGAATCTTGTAGACACATCACTCAGTAACAGTGTGGTAACGAGATTTGGTCAGGTAAGGAACCAAAGGTTTAATATCCTGCAGGCTTGTGGACACAAGGATTTTCTCTTTGTCTTGTATATTGCTTAATCCTTTTAAAGTCTCTGCAGAACAACTTCACAATCATAGGATAAATCATGTTAGAGAGGACTTCTGAAATTCCTGAAGTTCAACTTCCTGCACCAAGCAGGGCAAAGTCTGTAGTTAAATCAAGGTGCTCAGTTGGGCTTTGAAATACTTAAAAGTTGGAGGTACCACAGCATCTTTGACAGCTTTACAACTCTCACTATAACAGCTTTTCTCTGAATGGAGTTGGCATTTCCGTTAGAGCTTGTGATCATTGCCAGCTGTTGTTTGTGAACGTTTTTGACAAACTAGAACTATTGATTTTAAAGTAAGTCTGATAAAACACTGGTAGATTATGGGAAATAGCAGAGTTTGTTAGTGTGTTGTTAAGATTATTTAGGGCAAAAGAAATATATAATACCAAATAGTGAGTTTCCACATCTATTTCTGAAAAATTTCATTTTAGATGAAGGCATGCACTTAAAACTTACCATGATGTTTATCCTTTTTCTCAAAAAAAGTGCTGTTACTTCTAAGCCTGTGATGACAAAAGTGAAGCTCTCTTTTGAGTGCCAGTATGTAAAAAAAAAAAAAAAAAAAAAAAAAAAAAAAAAAAAAAAAAATCAGATGTCTTATTACTGAAAATTGATTAGTCTTTTATACAGGAGTTTCCCCTATTGTTGCTTTATTCCAAGTCAGTGGGAATGCTAATGGAAGTGGTTGGGAATGCAATCCTATAAGTGCTTTTGCTTTAAAAAACAAAGGGTTATTAATCTTCACAGCAAACAGGAGGGCAATGTTTCTTTAATATCCTATCCTATGAATGAAAAAATTCCATTACGGGTGATAAATTGATCCCAGGAGCCAATGTTAGGCTTATGTTTGGCATTAGTGGGTTTAGTCTGCCACTGATTTTCTTCTTTCCACCACTTATAGGAATGACCAAGAGTTGATTTGAAAATAAAATTATTTTTAAAACTCACTGATCTAGGATTTCACATTCCTGCCAGGGGATTCTGCAACAGAAGAGTTGACGCTGGTAAAAGAGAGGAAACCTCAGAGGCAGAGAAAGGAGGAGTAAACATGTTCCAGTAGAAGCTCTAAATCAAATTTATTGCCAGTGCAGGAATTTTCTGTTTTCTTGGCAGAATCTGATCTGAGACCCACCTGCCTCTTCCACCTGCACCTTCCTCGTTTCTGTTCTCAGTCATTTTATCCCTCCAGCCCCTCCCCTGTGGCAGGTACTGAATTCATTGCTTTTGTGCAGCAGAGCAGAGCCCACTCATAAATAGGTATAGACAGCAAGTGTGAGGTGGGTAGAAGCATGTAACACATTAATATCAAAGAAAACCTTTTTTTCCTGGCATAGGGATAATAAACCAGGTGGTGTTAAAATCCTGTGTGAATTTGTCCCTGTAATATATTTGTGTTTCAGAATCCTCCTTTTTCTTGTAATAGCAGTGTGCAGCACACCTGTATCCACTTTTCTCTGAACTCTTCTGTAGTGGGAGCATTACCTCAGCTGTGATGGGACTCCTGACCCCACTGTACCTCAGGAAATCAACACTTTCATGAGCTTGTGGCATGATAACCAAGATGAGGATGTTCAGCTTGTGATGGAGAAGGAGAAAGTGGTCCTAAATGTAAGTGTTAAAATGGTATCTTTCACTTTAAGCTTAACATATGCTTAACAGCCCCTTGTTAAGAAAAAACTCTGTTTTCCCTTTTTGCATGGCCAAATTACTGAAAGCTCTTCAACACCTAGAAGTTTTTCTTCAGTTTTTCTATTTTGCTTTAATTACAGATTTACTGTTAACCCTGAAGATGTGTATTGACTTTCAATATGCATTTAAGGGATTTGTGTGCTGTGTTTCTACACTGAGGTCTAGCATTCCAACACCCACATTCCCTTCCATTTTAAACCAGAGCATACAAACTCATGTCAGATATAAATGCTTTGGTGGACAACAGCCTCATTTTGTGACACTTGTGCCAGTAAAATGCCATGTAAGAACAAAAGTTCCCAGAATTGATTTTTACCAACAGAAGTCACCAGCCATTGATAGCTTGTGAAGCAATTTTAAGAAATCTGTGCCTGCTCTGTAAATTTAGGATTTTATTTTTATTTATGCTAACTTTATTTTCTTTTTCAGAAAGTTAAATGGGGTCTTCTGGAAACTTGGAGGGGGGGTGGGGGATGAAGTTGCATGTGTAATACAGGGCTGATTTGGTTCTGAGTTAGATTTCCTATCTGTCTGTTAAAGAAAAAAAAAGGTTGTTTTTTTGACTGAAATCTGTTTAGGTACAAAGGAAGTAGGTTTGCCTCATTTTTTTATGACAGAACACACAATATGTTAAGGATGGTAATACTTTTCCCATGTAAATGTCTTCTAGTTGATTGAAAAGTTGGAGTCTCTTCTGTTGGAGACATCACCAGATGAGATCACAGAAAAACGACGAGAGCAGTACCAGGAGTTTATTCTGCAGTTGCAGGATCTGCTTCGTAAGAAGTACAATGAGGCTACGCAGAACCTGCTCAAAGTGAGTGAGATTTACTGCTTCAAGGTTGTGATATGTGCACATAAGTTTAACTCCAAGTGGCCTTTAATGATGGTTGGCTTTGTTTGGTTCTAAACTGTCACAGAGATGAGTCTGTGAGTTTCCAAATTGTGTGTACAGCACTCGCCAGACTTTGTAATTATTCAAAACTCCTGAAAATCTGAACTTTACATTGGAAAATCTCATTATTTAGTCAGACAGGAATAAACTACTGGGAATTTTGTGAGATTTGGAGATGATGAAAACAAGAGGTGCTGTATGAAATTTGCTGACTGTACCAAAAAAATGTAGCTGTGAAAAGCAGCTCATAAGGTTGCCTTGTGCACATTTTTTTAACACAAGTTCATGTGATTAAAATATTTCTGAAACTAAGATCTTGGGAAAGGTGAAGAGTACTCAAACAAGAAAATGAAATTGTACTGGAGAGTCACTTTTTTGAGCTGCATGTGTAGGTAGTGACCTTGCTATTTCAAGAACATTAATCATATATATAAAGTATGTTTAGCAAAGGAATGTTAGTGAAATAGTGAACCAGTTGTATGTGCACAGTCAAAACCCCCTGCAAAATAAGAAATGTTGAATTATTGTTTACTGAATTTAGGATTGAGCTCCCAATATAATTAATATTTCACAAGTTTGATGTTGCCTAAATGATAAAATAATCTGTGCGGTGACTCTGGGGTAGGAGTCCATTATTGCTCAGTAAATCCTTTTTCTGTTTTTTTATAATTTATCCTGAGAATTAGAGAAATAATGGAAGAACTCCTGTTTGGCAGTATTTCACTCACAGAATTTATGAAGTCAGAGGAAAAAGAGGAACGTAGTTCAAATTTTAAGAAACAGATTTGAGTTTATAACATATGTGCTTTAGTACGTGAATACAACACAGCTGGGCTTGGCCTGGTGTATTTTCATTCTTGCATGTATTTATTTAACTATTTATTCAAGTAAATGTAGATAAATCAAAGTGAAATAAACAACACATGATTTAATTTGCTTTTTTCTTTGTAGACAGCTAGTATGTATGAAGATTCTGAAACTGGGAATATGCACACAGCCATAAAGGATAAAAATAGTACTTTCTGTATTTGGGTCAATCTGAAGAAGAAAACAAGGTACTGAAATTATTAATTTGAAATGAGGCCTGGCTTTGTTGAGTAAACACCAAGAATTAATTTATCATCATCTTTTTGTTGTTGTTGTTGAATAGCATCCATTCTGCAGACTCTAAGTGCTGGCTGTTGCTAAGGAGTGGTTTAGATATATATATGTAAGTTTCTTTCTTAAAATGCAACAGCAGAACTCTGTCACTGCCAGAAAAAATTTGAAAGAAAAATAATAAAGCTTATGTGGACAATTGAAATTGCTCTGGAAGCAGTGTTTCTTGCTGGTGCATTTAATATTTTCTAAGTTGTTCCAATTGCTTGCAAAGCAGTGAATGATACTTTGTGCTCAGTTACAGAAAATATTTTAGAGCCTGGGATGCACTATCATTTCTGAATCTAAGTTTTGTGTTTTTATTGAATTACCATTTAAATGGTACATTGTCAAAATGAGATTTTTGAGCAGACTTCCTACTCCAACTCCATAAATATAAGGAGTAAGTTACTAAAAGAATTTTAGCTTGACTAAGGATCTGTTGCTGTGAGTTTTGTTAAGATAAGTAGAAGGGTGGGTGCTGGGCAATGTCAGACTGACCTGCAGGAGGAGCCCATATGGGTTAAGTGTTAAAGCCTTTTGGCCAGCAGAGGGATGCACTTATAATATTCAACCAACGATTAGAAGCTAAGTGTTGCTTTACCAGAAGATTTTTAGAACTTGTGACCAGCTTATCTTATCCAAAGATAAGTATTATTAGAATTATTTTGAAAGGTGCTGAGAGCGATGTAACACAAACAGCTCTGCAGGGATTTTCCCAATAAATTAATGAGTTTTACCAGGAATGTAGTTTCTAGAAGAGCTGCCATCTGATCCTGTTTCATTGTCATCCTGTCACAACTTGCTTCTGAAACTTCTGATGCCCTTTATGCAGCTGTGGCTTTGCTGGAGGGTCTTACAGCTGCCAGCACAAGCACTGTGACATCCCACAGCATTTCTCAGACAGTGCAACAAATCCCAAAAGAGATTTGACCGTTTGTGAGGAAACACAGATTGTGAGGAAGTGCTGCCAATCTTACCAGGGCCTGTTGTTGTTGTCACTGCCCTTCCCAGGTTCAAGAGCCACGTGTTCCAGGAGGCAGGGCATGGCTTTGACCTGCCCAAATCCCTGGCTCTGAGCAGCGTGGCCATTCGGGTGCTGCACACCCGCTACGACCACGTGTCTCCCCTGTGGGTGCAGTGCCAGGGGCTGCCAAGGCAGGAGGCCTCAGACAGCCAGGAGTTAGCTGAGCATCCAAAGGACACTGGGCAAGAGCCAGGAGAAGAGGAGGAGGAAGGCAGGGAGGAGCCCAGCTTGTCTGCTGCAGAGGAAACATCATCTAATGGGAGAAAGGTAAGTAAGGAAATTCCTCAAAAGATGCTCTACGCTGCTCTTGTTAACTTGGAGCTCAGTCACAGTGTCCTGTGCAGGACAGCCAAATCCTCACATGTTGCATAGGGAAATGCACCTTGTGTCAACAATGTCATAGATCTTCTCAAGGGGATGGAAAGTAGAAAGGGAAGTTTGGACAGGGTGTGCAGTTGGCTTTTGGTTGGTAGTTTGAGTAGGATCAAGCATGAAGTGCCATTGCAAGATATTTCTATAAATCTCTGGCGTATGTACAGATGAATGGATTCTCCTTCTGCAAAGATGACAGCCCCACAAAACCCCTGCAGGAATCCAATTTTAGGAAAATTTGCAGTGTGCAGAGTAAGATTCAGAGTTCAGCAGGTGTTAGCTGTACAGGTGCCTGGCTGCTCCATGTCAGTGTGCTGGCCCTTTGCTGTTAGAGGGCTTTTCAAATACTATTTCTGGCTGCCTGTCCTCTTCCTCAGCTCTCTTCCATGGAATATGTTGGCTTTAGGTGTGATGGAGGTTCCTTGGTTTTATGTTGTCCATACTGCATTTGGGGTTTTCAGTTTGTGTATCACCTGTGACTTTGAGATAAATGCCCTGTGTTCTCTACCTAAAATTTCTGCAGAAATAACTGACGAAACATCAAGTTTTAGGCCTTCTTAGTATGTTTAGAGCAATTTTACAGGATATTCTGAGTGGAAAGGATCCACAAGGATCCTCAAGTCCAACTCCTAAGTGAATAAATTCTGGGATCCATACAGGGATCAAACCTCTGTTCATGATCATGGCTTTTCCCCTTTTCAGTCCCCAACACTTTTGTAATGAATCAGTGCTTGAAATCCTACTTCTCTTGGTTTCCTTTTTTCTTCTTTTTTGTATGACAAATCTTATATTTTGCCACTTTTCACCTACTTTTCTCAGACTTTATTTAAGCTCCTTCATTTTATTCCCTCTCTTTTTCTTTCCCAGGTCTTGTGCTCTTCCTCTCTATCCATTTTGTGAATTTTCCTCTTCCCACTGAGGGCTCCTCTCCTCTCAGCTTCTGTCCTCTCACCTTCCTGTCCTGCTTGAAGAGATGTGTGTTCTTCCCACCAGCTGGCAGGCACAGCCAGGGCACAGAAGGTGCTGTGCCTCCAGAGGAGTCTGCTGTGGCATGGATGAATTGGTCTGGATATTTGTCTGGAAATCCAGGGGAATGTTTCCTCAGCATCCTCCTGTCTGTGCCTTGAGCTCCCCCACGTCCCTGTGCCTAAATGCAGTGAAATACAACGTGAAAGGGAATAAATATCATGGGCCAGGCACAGGCCAAAGCTGCAGGTGGGTTCTGGCACAGTTTCAGTGCTGGTTTAGATTCAGCCTCGACTTGCATTTTACTTTGTGCCACTCTGCTGACTGTAAAATCAGCAAAACCACAACTTTTGAGTGCACACTCTGCTGAAAAAGTATTATGGGCTTGTTTGGTACTCAGGGAGCTCAAGATGGAATTTGCTGTGGACATGAAGTAATCACTTTGTGTCTATAAATCTAGTTTCAAATTAGCAAGTACTTTAATCAAAATACTTTTGCTAGATAGGTAGAAATTATTTCTTTTAAAGCCTTGACCCTGTAGCAAGGTTGGTACAGATGTTTCTGTATCCCTTCTCCTTGGGCCTCCTTGAAGGAGGTGATGCCTTCTACTTCATTGTGTTTGTCTCTGATTAATGGAAACATGTCTCTTGCTTTTTGTCCCTAGAGTACTGCCTCACTGAAAGAAAAGAGCAATAACACAGATGATGCAAAAGAGACAGAGGAGGAAACTGAGAAGAATTCAGACATTTTGGATGTGCCATCACAAGGTATTTGGTTTTTTTTTTACGTGCAGCACTGCTTAGTACTTAGGTTAAGTATTTTATATGTTAAAAATTGTTCCCTGTGAGGGTGGGGAGGCTCTGGCACAGGTTATCCAGAGAAGCTGTGGCTGCCCCATCCCTGAAGTGTCCAAGGCCAAGCTGGATGGGGCTCTGAGCAACCTGGGATAGTGGAAGGTGTCCAGGGGGCTGGAACTGGACTTTAAGGTCCCTTCCAACCCTTCCTGTGATCCATGGAAACACTGCAAGATCTCCAAAGTTTATAAATATAGGGATTTTTTGATAACACTTGGGTTTTGTTGGCATTTTTATTAAAGATCGTTGAATGTGGAGAGATAACGGGACAGATAGGAAAATGGAGTTTGTCCCCTCACTTGTTTTTATTTATTATTTATGCTTATGTACATGTTTATCATGTTTATATAGGTATGTATATTATTATACATATGTTTATGGGTGAGACACACAATCTTTATGAATTTGCCAGGCTCTGGGGAGATTTACTTCCTCAGAAAATGAATTATTCCTGTGCATATCATGGTAGGCATTGGTGTAGTATGGGGTGTTACTGAGTATTAGCTGAATGGGTACTTAAACTGAGAAGCCTAATTCTAGGAAATAAATCTGTTCATCTGTCCCACATAGTTGCAAATTTCTGCAGTGCTGTGGTGTTGCCCTTTGGTTTAATAACAGTGAGTTTTCTTGTGGTACTGACTTAAATAAAACAACTGCAAACACCTCTTAGCATAATTTAGCTCCACTTTACAGCCTTTTTCTTCTGGTAGAAAAACCAAACCCCACCCTACAACACTTTGGACTGAGCACAGTCCAGAGAACCAGTTGTCAGACTAGACCCTAAAAGCAAGGTTTTCAAGAGAATATAAAAGACTTGGGCCTCATGTGGAGGAATTTGTATTTTACTTCTGTCAGGCTTTGAAAACCCCTACCATAATATTAGGTGAAGTGGACGTGCACAGATACCAAATATACCTGAGTGTTTTCCAGCTTGTTCATCTGTTTTAATCAGCAAAGAAGTAAAAAACAGCTTTTCTGGCACGCTCATGGTTTGCAAACCCTTTCAATCACTTTTGAGAATAGCAGTGAAAGGATACTGAGTTACCTTAAGTTCAAAAAGAGGAGCCAGGTAAATGAGGGTTAAAAACCAGAAATGCAACAACAGAGAGGAGTTGCAATTTCTCTGGATTTACCCTTATTGTACCACTGTTAAGCAGATAAATTACCTTGGGACAATAAACAGTTTCTTTAGAAGATACTTACGTATTTTTGTATTATTTAAAAAAAAAAAGTTAAAGTGTAAGCTACCCCTGTAAAATGCAGTGAAATGTTTTTTTACTTCTGGTAAGTTTGTTGTTCAGAATAACTGCAAAAGGACATTAAGGTGGTGTCATACAGGAGAGTAAAACCTCTGCGGAATGTAACTAGATCTGACATAAAATGAACACCATTTTGACTTTTTTTTTTTTTAAAGCTTGAAGACAATTTATAGAGAGAGTTGTCATTTTTATACGATCTTTTTCTCTCAGAGCAAATTTCATAACAATTACAGTATTGAACACTTTTTTCTTGATTCCTGTCACCAGTAATTTCTCTCCTCCTGTACCATCCTATATGATGTTTTATGTGGGCTGGTTCGGTTTTTTTAAAAGAAAATATTTGTGGCCATTTTTGTCCACAGTGTTTCTGCCTTTTACTAACATTTTCCAACTAATTAAACCATAAGTTCATACATTTGTGGGATAGATGTAATTATGCATAGAAAAAAAAAGAATTATCTTTGTTATCTGAAAATTGTGTTTCATGTTAAATCTCTCTTGCTCTTCCTAATTACCATGTCTTTCACCTTCAGGACATGACCTTTTGGTGCCTTATTTTTATATATCTTTTTGTTTTCCTCATTTCTTTTCATACCAATACAGTCTTACTAAACCTGCCCAGAACTTACTGTATTATTGTGCCTGTGGGTAATGATGGACTCATTTTGTCAGTAAAACCT
>JANRGV010000073.1:64134145-64145431 GCA_024734035.1 Alethe castanea
GAATTCTTACAATTACAACTTTTAGGGTTAAAACTGTACTCAGAAGGGCTTTTAGGATTAAAACTGTACTCAGAAGGGCAGCTGTTAAAATTTTAAGAAATGCCTACCTTTACTAAAAACAAGATGGTTTCAATCCTCTCCTCAGCACTTTTATTTCCCCTCTCAGGAATTTTGCCTACCATATGTTTACCATCAAAAACAGTAATATGCATTTAAAGCATGTTTTAGATTTATTTATTTATTGTATGCTGGATGATTAACTTACTGTGGTGGTTTGTAAAGATTTTTTTTCAAATTTTTACCTCTTAAGACCTAGGCAGTTTTCTTGGGACTTGACAAGGACTAATTAGTGTTGGATTTTTAATACTGACACACTGTTACACTAATGAGAAAGTTTGTGTGTCATTGTGAAACACACATGTAAAAATTTAAAAAATCTCAGGAAAACTAATAGTAAACTAATTAGTCTTTTTGTACGTTGTCAGTGTAAAAAAAAAAGTGTGTGAAGACAGAAAAAGCATTCCAAAAGTTCTATTCTAAGTTTTAGTCTTTTTTATATATATAATTTCTAATAACAAAGCTTTTATTTGTACTACTTAAAGTTAAGCCTGTTTTGCCTTTCTCCTAAGCCTATCTCAAAACAAAAAAAATTTTCAAACTAACAAACCAAAACCACTACACAAAATTGATGTTTCTACCCAATTAAACCAAAACCACAACACTTACATAAAATCACCACACCTTCTCCCCACTAAAAGCTCTTGCACTTCCCATTTTCTACACATTTCATTTTTGATTGTGAGTATCACAATCATCCCTGGTGTGCCCTCCTACTCCCTTCAAACACATCCCCCTCAACAGGCAGGTTTGTGACCAGGTCACAACAAATGTTTTAAGAACTGTTACACTTTGCTGATTGAAAACTCAAGGTACAACACAGTACATTTATATCACAGCACTTCCAAGCAAGAAATCCTGGCTCCAAGTGGAATTGTTATGTCTACAAAAAAAAAAAAAAAGATTTTCATTCCACATTTAGCTACTATTTGGGGCATTTAAAATGCTCATCTTAGAAAGTGGTTCACATCCAGGAAGAATTCTGAGACTCACAGAAGGAAAAGCAGATACATATTAACTCCCTGACCTACCTTTTCTCTATAAAGTTTTCTTTCAGGGTTTAATCTTCACCATAGAGCTCACAGTCAACAGAAGTGTTTAGAAAGCAAACAAGAATTAGACAGGTAATTTGTACCTTGTTAGAAACATGAGATGCAAAAAAATCTTCCTCCTCTTTGTTTTGAGGTGATGCTGGTGGCATTCCACACCCATCTGTCCACAGCTGAAATTAAGGGACAGAATTTTACAGGTTAATTGCATGAATGTATTTTTTCCCAATGCATTTATTTTAAAAAGACTCTTTTGTTTTCAGATTAAAAATGTATTGATTTTTTTTTTCTTCTTGTTCGTATTTTTTCCTTACAAATTTATCCAATGTCCAACAGATGATATTTCTTTTTTTATTAAATTCATACATATTTCTTGTGTTCCTGGTGGATCAGTCAAGAGCTTTGAGCAAAGCCAGATCTCTGGGCTGGGGTCCCCAGTGCCACAGGACTGCAGGACAAACTCCAAGCTGTGACCTGTACCTCAAAATTTCTCACAGGCAAATCTTTTCTCATGGCTCTTCCTACCCCATGCAGGAATAGTGACCTCTGTCAGAAAGGACAGTGAAGGTACAACAAGCTCACCTCACCATTCACCAATCAGCTCTATCAGTAAGTCAGAAAAGGAATTTTTTACCATGTGACAGGTGAGGACATGGTTGGTACTAAATGCAATTATCTGAATAATTCAGTAATTTAAATAGCACATAATCACTTGAGTTTGTAGGGTACAGCTAAAAATATTTACTAAATATTTAGTGATTTTTTCCAATTATTTAATATCAAACAATTGGATGGAATCTGCTGTAATTGAAGCAAGATAATCACAGTTCCTCAAAGAGTCATTTGGGGAACTTGCCATATAAACGTAGATACATGGAGTACACTGCACTTACTTGAACACATTTTAGATCTTATGCTGTTAACTAAGTCAAAAGAAATGTTCTCTGAACCTAGTCATGTGAATTATATTGTCCACAGTATGAATAATTAAGAATCATCCATTGAACTTCATGCTGTTTGATCCATAGATAAGAAAAAAATCAAGCCTTCTTGCTTTTGATTTCCACTCATTTGATCAACTTCAAATGAACCAGTCACAAACTTCAACAACCTGAATTAAACAATCAAAACATGGTTTTTGTGCATGAAGAAGAGAACTGTTGTCAAACTTACCTAACATTTCAGAAATCAATTCTGGATACTTTGCTTAACTCCTGTCAGCACCTAACAATGTTTTGACAGCTTGCATGAACTGCCTCAGCATTTTTTAAGGAGAACAGCAAGTTCTACACAACTTACTAATTTCCCAAATACTAGTTTTGTAGGGATAAAACCAAAAAATACATTATTTTCCTGTTCAAAACATACCCCACTTAAATCACACACAGTCTGTAATTAATTCCACTACATTTTTTCATGCTGTACTCCTCCAAATACTCCATTTCAGACAAGCAAAAACAAAATCACTTCATGGCTCATGGAGAAATCTGAACACTGACGATCTTTTGTATTACCAATTAGAAGTTTCAAGTGACTTTAGAGGGAAAGAAGGTGAAGTTTTTCAGGAATCTCCAGGCCTCAGGACACACACTACTCACATCAGTGCCATGCTTTCTCGTGGCCTGTGTTGCAAGAGATTTGATCTTCTCCTTGTAGAGCTGAGCAGCACGGCTGTTGTACTTGGCATTGCTGTCATTGGTTGTGCACCCATGTTGGTGGAAAAATGCAGACTGGGAAGCAGAACACAGAAAATGCTGTGAGGAACAGGCCTAAATCCTAATGACATTTGACACAAAAGTATATTGCAATGCAGCAAACTATTCTGCTCCTCTGCCTAAATCTAATCTTTTAAATGATGGAGTCTAAGTAATTTGCAGAGTACAAAGGGAACTCCACTCTGATGACTACTTTACATAAAAATAAAACAGTGTGAGGCTTTAAGAGCACATACAAATGTTTCCATTACATACAAAAAATCCTTCTTCTGAAATTAAGTGATTAAGTAGAGGGAAGAGGTTAAAATTAATTGCCAGCAGCTGTGCTCCACACTGTTAATATTGTAAAAAAACATTGCTTGGATTCATCTCTGTCAGGCTGGGGAGATCAAGGTATGTTCAATAGTATGAAAATGAGTGTACAGAAATGGTCCTCTTTCAAAAGAATGGTGTGTTTATGCACATATCTATGTGCCCAGATATGTTTATAGGTATAAAGGTGTTTATATAAAATGAATAAATGAAGATTGTGCATGTAAATATATACACCTATTAAACTGGTAGCCAGAGGGGTTTCTTAGAAACCCTAATTCCAATTACCATAGAGATCTGATCTGAAAGCACAAGGATCTAAGGACATTTTGGATTTTCTAGCTATCTAAAAAACAGCAGGAAGCTCAGGACTGCTGTTATTCAGGATTTAGCATCATCAGGCAATTACAGAGCACAAATGATTGATGTCAATCTAGCAATGCTTCTAGCCAATAGTTAGCAAAACTGGGATTTGGTATTTAACTGGAAGCAAAAAGGAAGGGCTTTTTAATGCCATTAAAAGTGTTAATTTTACTTCAAATGTCCAGACAATTTACCAATCTGCTTTTTCAAGTTTCAAGTATTCATCTCCTGAAGTAATCCAAATCAGACCATTGAAAATTTGGGGTATTTGGGGGGTTGCTGAGGGTGTATTGCACCTCTTGGTACAGTGTATGACAGGAAACAGTGACAAACAAGCAGGAAGACAAAACCCCATGAAATTAAACAATTAAAGTTAATTGTTACTCATCTGCTAACAGGCTAAGATTAACTAAAGACTTTTTCAGACTTTGCCATCTCTTCTTTCCAACAGCCTCAAACCCTTTACATAGCAAAACTGATATAATTTAATCAAAGCCTTTAAGCATTTGGCTAAAAAAGAAACTATTCTTAACATGAAATCTCCCTCCTCTCATTAGTCAAAACTGTGATTTTCATGTACTAAGTGGCATTACAGAAACTTGATGAGGACATTCATATAACAGCAGTACTAACATGGAAAGGAATAACTTAGCAAGCACAGGCAGAAGAGGGGAAAGACACTATGTAACTGCTCAGATCTGTAAGCCTGAGATAGTGACTTGTTGCATGTCCAACTTAAAAGAAAAATATGTCTTTGGAAAATGCAGAAGTGGAAGGTAAGTAACAATGACCCTAAATTCAGCGTTTTCTGTATGTAAACGGGAAAAAAATTAGGAAAACCCTAAAGACTTAAGGAAAGATGGTTAAAACTGTCAAGGAAAAGACTATGGAAAGCAAGCTTGGGTGAAGCTTCTTAAAGCACAAATAAAAAATATAAGGGAGATAAGCATTCAGGAAATTAGAAGAAAATCAGAAACTGCTTTTGGAAGTTGCATGTTCTCCCACTGGGTGGGCCAACTTAAGGAGGCACTTTGTTATTTGTGGAAAAAGCTGTGAAAAGATTGCTAAAGAGCTTAAAAAAGAAAACAAAAAGGGAGATTGAGAACAAGACAGCTGCCAACAGAACTTCAATTTACAAACAAGCTGTGTAAGTACATAAAAAGTCAAGTTGAAAGGAACAGCCAATATGAATTGGCCCAAACCATGACACTGCTAGTCCCCCTCCAACAATGCAGCATGTCTTATCTTCAGTGCTAACTCAGGTGAAGTCAGATCTTGACTCCAGGATGACTTTTGGCAGTTCCATGGGTTTGGGATGTTTTTTTCATGAGCCATGGAAGGAATGATGGTCACAAGCCATCTTTGAGCAGTTGTCTAAATTAGGCATGTACTGACAAGAAATCTATCTAGCCTTTTCAGTGATTTTCATCACTGACTTTTAAGAAAAAAACCCAAACATTTTCAGGCTATACCAAACTGGAGAAGTTGCAGGAATGGAGGATAAAATCAGCATTCAGAGGAATTCTTAAGAAATGGGGAAGGGCGGGCTGTAACAAAAAAAAAGGACTGGAAAAATAAAAATAAGCTCAGGCAGAGAGGCAGTAAGGACAAACAACATTTTCCAATCCTACCAAGCTTCAATGTGCAAAGCAAACACTCAGGAGCACTTACAGCATTTGCATTTCCTCCAACCTGCATGCATCTCAGCTGGAACCAGGACCAATTGGAATCCAGTTCTGTAGACCTAAACACAAAGATATGTTTTTATTGTTACCACCAATGCTATTTAAAAATCATTCTGCTTCTGGTTTTATTTTTTTTTGCCAAGTGTTTCTCTTCCCCCCACTCCTTTTTGTAATCTGTAGTTATTGAGCAGACCTCAGAAGGCCCTGAGTCAGCAGCTGGGACATTCACCTGGAAAAGGACAAGTTCAGGGTGCAGATTTATTGCACCACTGACTGCCTGAGCTCTACCCAAGCACCAGAACCACAGAATAGTTTGGCTTGGAAGGGTAGAACTCAGGTGCCACCACAATGAGCTGCTTCAGGAAGCAAAGCTGGCAAATTCAACACAATTCCCAAGAAGCTGTCAGATACAGCAAAGCCAACACAAACACTAAGAAGGTTTGAATCAGAAACTGAGAGAAGAATGGGTTTTCCTCTCTAAGCAGCTCTGTGAACAAACAAAACTCTGGAAAGATGGATTTTACTGTCAAAACACACCAATACTCACCGAATGAAACTCAAGTGAACACCAAGGGACCGGTGTGTCCCTGAGCAATCGATACAGAGAAACACTCCATAGGTGATGCTTGCCCAGCTGGGGTTCTTTGCTCCACAGTCAAAACACACCTTAAAGCAAACAAACATCAGTGACAGAACTTGAGCAGAACCAGGCCTTAATTACAGGTCAGTGTAACCCCCCTGCAGTGATCCAACTTCTTTAACTCCTTCTTAGGGTGTGTGTTGACATGACAACTCCATGAATCCTCATTTTAGACATCTAAAGAGGAGTTACACAATCTGCCCACACAACTACAGCCTCCCCATTCCCAAAAATAGCCACTGTACACAGGTGGAGAAATCAGGTCAGAGAACCCACATCAGCCTAGCTCAAACACAGCGCTCCCAGCACTGCTGGAATAGCAGAGTGGTTAAGAAATGCTTCCCCGAGGGCAGGCTCTGCTCATGGTGCCCCTGTGAGTCCCCAGAAGGGTAGCAGCAGGACTAATTCCATCATTATCTACTTTCCTATATTGAAACCTTGACCTGCAGGGCAAGCCATGGCAATCCAGCTGTGTGAAGAAGGCCTCTGAGCACTGCTTATCCTCTGCAGATATTTGCATGATTCATCACACACCAATTGCCACATCAGCCTTTCCACCGTCTGTGCCACGCTGGTTAAAAAGCAACCAGGCCCACAACGACTGCATGGACAAACCCAGGAATTTCCTACCCTCTGCCACCACGCTGGACCTCTCACATTCAGCCAAAACAGCAAGAGCTGCCTCTGTGTATGTCTCATACACTTTGCAGGCTGGCAGATCACAACTTTCAAGCCCTTTCTCAGCTGAGTTTTGTGCTACATTGACCAAGGAAAGCAAGAACCAGAAAAAAATTACCTGATACAAATCAATTATCAAATGCAAGGAACACAGCAACTTTAAACAGAAACAGCTATTCTGAGTTAATGCCACGTGTACACATCTATTCCTGTATGACAGGACTTTATCTGATCAATGCTTTTTCAGAGGTATCTGCAAAGGCTGCTGAGTATTTTTACAGTAAAAGCATCCACCTAATGCCACCTAAAAGTGGCACCTAATAAGAAATAACTCCACAGAGAGATAGGCTTTTATACACAAATTGACAGCATTCCAATTGCAACTTTACCCTTTAACATCCTCCTAAAAACTTAATGCATCCTCAGATAGCAATGGAAGTTCTAGCTATATGCAGATACAAAAAATAAAGTTTATTCCAAGCCAAGTGGGGACATATGGAACAACACAAACAAGCCACAGTGCTTCCAGCAACTCCTTACCACATTGAACAACAAAATAAAAATAAAATGGAGACATCTTCTTGCCAGAAACTCCCTCTGTAAACCTGAATAGATTTTTTTGTCTCTATGTTTTCGTATATACAGTCAAACAAGCTCTGAGTCTGGGCTCAAGTCATGTCACCCATCATCCATCCAAATTAATTTTAAGCACATGCCCAGGAGCAGTTTGAGGCTAAACTCCTCTGTTTAATGGGGTCTGTTTAGCTTGGGCAGTTCAAATTTATCAGGCACAAGCACAGCTCACCAGCAGATCCAGCATTAACTTTTCCAACAACTGAACACTTTGAGGGTGAGCTTCAGTTAGGGAATGAGTGGTAACACACAGAAATCATGGAGAACACAGCTCCTGCACGTGCAAGTCCTGCCCTTCCCTCTCAACAGGGACCTAATGCTTGATTAATGTTATTTACACATCCCACTCCTGTGTGTGGAAACGGGGCATTCACTGGCATACAGCAGGAATGAAAGCAACACAGGATGGGTGACAACAGGAGAGGTTAGAGTGAGTCCCTGAAACAAGCTCAGGTGGAAGAATGGCACAGAAGGGGAAAAAGAACAATGAGTAAGACTTCATGTATGCCATATTCTAAGAAAACAGCCTAAGTAGTCAGAACTTGTTCTTTTTTTTCCCAAATTCTTTGAAACAGGTCCTGAAAAAACATGAGACTCATCTTCATTTTAAATTGACTGTTTCAGGCTTTTTCTTACACGGCCAAATGAGGATGGGGACAACAAAAAAGGGAGAAGATTCTACTTGCAACCAAAGCCAACAGAGCAGCCCTGGTCTCACTTCTGACACAGGAGAGCAAAGCTGACTTACAGCTGGAAGTCTTGTGGAAACTCCCTGGAGTACAAATGGGAAATGAGAATCTGGAGTGGGTGGTTAAAAAAAACCTCACTTTTTTAGAAGGTCAGTCATAAATATACCTGAGGATTCTCCTCCTTTCCCTTTCCTCCAATTATGAGCACTTTGTAATTTCAACATCTTAAAGTCACTTGCATCACCCTGGAGTTGGCTGCCACAGCTCAGTAGCTTCACTCACACAGCAGTCCCTACTAGACACCTCTGGAGATTATTCACAGGCAGAAAAATAGACCTTCCAGGACTGAGATGCAAGCAGGAACATCCAGTTTTCTCCTGAAAGCAAAGGAGGAACTGCTATTTCCATCAATGCTATGCAACAGAAATAGATGCATGTTTCATTAACATTTAGACTAATTTTGCTTCTTTTTCTCAATTTTTAAAGCGCTTCCCACCACATAAATTTTAAGGAGAATCAGGGGGAAGCAATTAAAATCAATTTCAGAGCCACCCTATGAAACTGTTTCAATTTTAAAAACAGAAAAATTGCATTTTGTGTACAGATTTAGCTGTAACTAAAATATTGAAATATTTATTAAAAATATACTTGAAGGATATGCTTAAATAATCTAGTGCTTTCAAAGCACTTTCAAAGCTTGCATGCTTTTTGTTTATTTTGTGCTGAAACACGTCACAATGTAGATCCAGTAAGAATCCCTTTGGAATAAACCAGCCAAAGACCTAACTGAGATGTCTGTACAAGAGCAAACACAGAGATTTGGGTACAATCCACAGCAAGCAGTCAATAAATCATAAAACATCCAGCTGCTGATCCCGCTGGGAAGCAGCTCTGGACTCAGAGCAAAGGTAGGGACAACTCACAGCACAGCAGGAATGCCAGCTTAAGGGAGGGGACTGCAGTGCTGGCCACGGGAAGGCAAGAGAACTGCTCCTTTTGGAAGAGTCATCATCTCAAAATGACTTAAGGGACACAAGATAGTAGAGTCCATCCTGGGGCAAAACCCAACACAAACAAAACCACACCCAAACACATGCTGTAATAACAAAACTCAGCTACTGATAAACCACCAGCACAACACTCACGCTGGGAGTCCAAGCAGAGACAGGAATACCATCATCAACCAAAGAAGCAGGTGGAAAAGAAAGGAAAAACAACATTTTCAGAGGAACAGATCTATGACAGAACAAAAGAGACTTCCAGCACAGCCTGAGAGTGCAACTCATGAAAAAAGCTGAGCTGTAAAGCTCAAACACTCAAGTTACCAATATCAAGTAGCTTAAGGACTATGAACGTTTTTATGGGTACAAAATACATTCTATTTAATACCTGTAACAGGTTTGTTAAGTCATCAGGCAGCTGATCACCAGTCTGCTGTCATCAGGCAGCTCTACATTATGGAACACCCAAAGACACCAAGAACTCAAAACCTGATCATAAAGGGAACTAACATCAAATTACAGGTGTTAATTTCAAGCTAATTATTAAAACATCACTTTCAACACACTCTAACCCACAAATTAAACTGCATTTTTACTTAAATGAGAACTTTTTTCCCAAGCTCACATGCACTAAGAACTACTGCAAAGCACCCAGAACAGTGTAAATCCACTAACTAGAGCAGGCAGCTCTTCCCAAGCTCTACCCATAAACTGCACAGTTAAAGCAAATTACTAAGCTTTTAATCCAGAAACTTTTTCAATATTTGCATTTCCCCATGTCTTTCTTCCCCAACACAAAAAAAAACGACTTACAAATAAAAGGGACAGACAGACTGCTTAAGAACACAACAGAAAGGAAACAAACAGAAAGGAAACAAACAGGAAACATACAGAAAGAAACAAACAGAAGGAAACATACAGAAAAGAAACATACAGAAAGGAAATATACAGAAAAGAAACAAACACGAGAGGAGAAACTGATGGAAGCAGCTAGCTGATGGAAGAAACAACTTTTACTCCAGGAGAACAGTCAGACAGACGGACATGGGAGAGTTGTGAGATCTAAGCTGCTGTTTCCCACTCTCCCTCTCTGCTTTCTTAGGTCAACCAGACCGGGCATGACTGCATTGTTATCGAGTTCTCTGTGCCTGAGCCACTTCTCTGCTCCTGGCAGCACACATTGTGCTTATATTGCTATGTCAACAGTGAATTTCTATGTGGCATCTGACATGGGGACACAGATACACCTGAGCAACCACAGGTACCACGGCCATGTGATTAAACCTAGACAGGAACAAGGAGTCCAGCACAGGTACTCCACGCCTGCCAGGCAGGGCAGTACTTTCTAATTCTCCTGTGATCCCAATACAGAAAAAGCATCACAATAGCCCTGAATTACTCAATTTTCAGTCAGAGTGCCAATGAATTTCAGGAGCTTGTAAGAGATCTTCTTTCATCCTCGTTGCTGGGACTAGGACTTGACTTGATAAACTTTTTACCCCATTGCAAAAGCAGCTTTTAAGAATACTTTTGTTAGAAACTGAGTGTTCACCTCTGAGCTCTGCTTTGAGAAACCAGCTCTGTACAGTCTTAATGAATTGCGTTCAAAGAGTGGAAGTCAGTTTTGGACCACAGACAGACATCCGGATTCCTATTCCCAGAAAACAAACCCAACGTGTTCCTCACCGGTTTCCTGGTGGGTGTATATTTCCCCTATCGTCCCAGGTACACGGCAAAGCCAACACAAACAGAGCAGCTGAAGGCAATTGTGCCGACACCTGGCCAGCCACCTTGGCCAGCCCACACCTCCACAGGCGAAGGACACCAGGGAAACACCTTCGCACCGCGGAAAAACCCACCTGAGCACGGGACGAGATTAAAAAGCGACGAACTTACCACTGTGCCACTTCGTTGGATAAAAAAAAATAGGAGGGGAAAGAAAAAAAAAAAAAAAAAGAAAAACAGACTCAGCTACGTTGCAGCTGGCTGGGACCTTGTTTATGCGCCCAGCGGACCCGAGGCACCGCACCTCGCTCCCCACGGGCTCATCCCTGGGGATGCGGCATGCCGGCCGGAGGGACGGCGGCAGCCAGGGAAGAGCTCCCCGCTGCCGGCACGGCCTCCCCGGGGCCTTTCGGCGCCGTCCCGGGCTGCGGGCCCCGCGCCTCCCCCGCCCCGCCGGCTGTGCGACGTGTCACCGCGGCGGAGCGCCGCCCGGCCCGGCCCGGCCCCTTACCTTGTTGGTGGGCACGGAGCGCAGCCGCTTGAAGATGGCGGCGATGTCCTGCTTGCTGGGCTCGCACATGGCGCCGGGAGAAGCGGCAGGGCCGCCGGGGGAGCCGCGGGCAACAAGGGCCGGGGCTGCCGGGGCTGGCCGCGCCGCCGCTCCCGGGACGCTCCGCCC
>JANRGV010000073.1:64166080-64177663 GCA_024734035.1 Alethe castanea
ATGTTTAATTTGCAAAACATGTCCTTGTTATGTTCCCTTTCAACCCTTTTACCTGGCAGGAAGGCTGTGGAAAAAAAATGGGGAGAGAACCTGTTGTGTTTTATTCATCTCCTGGGAGCAGCCTGGGCTGGGTGAAGGTCACAGGTTCTAATTCCAGAAACTTCCAGTGGGCTCTGAGTGCTCAAACCCTCCTGGATTTGCTGGAGGGTCTGCACCAAGAGGATGATTTCCCTGTTGTGTTTTTGTTTTTTTTTGGTTTTTTTTTGTTTGTTTGTTTGTTTGTTTTGTTGTTGTTGTTGTTGTTGGGTTTTTTTTCCATTTCAGAGCATAACTATCCTTCTGTAAAGGATGCTGAGAAGTTCAGGGGGAAACTGATTCAGAGGACAAAGTTGAGTTTGATGTGAGGCCAGGTGATATGGCTGCTATGTAGGTGTCTGTGAAACAACCCTCACCAGGCTCCAGTTCACAGTATTAATTTATTATCAGATAATAAACCCATTATGATTTAGATACGTTGCTTATAAATCGTACTCGGGCAGCACTTCTGACTAATCTGTTCCATGACTATCAAAGGTTCTTTCTTTTTCCCCCTAAACCTTTTTATTTCTGCACTTAACACAGTTACTGGCATTGAGCATCAGAAGGGAAAAGTCAGTAATATGAGCTTACAACCCCTAGCTTTGGTTTTTTTAGGTCCCTTTGAATGTAACAAAAACCTGCAAGCAGCCTGCATAAACATTATTTTCAACAGACCCACGTAGGTTTGTGGACCTTCTCTGTGTTGAACTTGGAGGGAATTTTCTAAGTGAGAATAAGGTACAAAACCAAGAGTGTAGCTGTTAGCAGGAAATGTCATGCACAGGACTCCGTGTCTGAGTGTTCCAAATGTATTTTTATGTTTTAGAAGGTGTTTATGTTTCAATTAAAATCTGTGAGGCTTCCTCCTCACCTGAAGCAGAGAACAAAAACGCTGTCATCAAGATATCCTGCAGCAAACACACGGGTAATGAAAAAGGAGTTTAAGGTAACAAAGGCAACTCAGGTTTTCCATCTGTGGAGTTGTTGGCTCAAGCAGGGAATAGTTCAAGCAATGTAGGAGCAACAGCTCCTTGTAACAGCAAAGTATGGAAACGTTCTTGTAAAAAGTGTTGAACATATTTTTTTTAAATTTCAATTTGAGTTCATGTTAATGCATCATCAGTACCACCTAAATTCAGCTGTTAAACCATTAAAGTACTTTGTGGGTAGAGCAGGTTAGAATTTGAGTTACATTTTTGAAGCTGCCTGGTTGCAGTAAATTAACCCCAAAACCCCAGTACATACTGTTACATGTACTTGTTTATCTTTCTTTCAGGTGGATAGGCTGTGTAAGATCATGCACAGGAGCACAAAACAGCCACAGCACAAAAATTGTGCTCTCTGTTCTCGTGAGACCCAGCAAACCTTGCATACCTGTGTAAGTCCATTTTTGGGCATTCCATAGAGAATTTCCTCTGCTTTGACCAACAAGATCTTTTCTTATATATTAGTGAAAATGATGTGGTTTAATCTTCATTTTCTCCTGTATTCTGAAGGGCAAGAAGAGACAGAATGGTGGCTGAAAACAGGCTTTGAAGCTGCTCTGAAAGAAGCAATTGAGTGACTTCCTTTTATGTGTGTGTTTCTCAGCCTTCCTCAGAGCCATAGCAGGGCGCGTGTTTTGGAGGCAGGCAAAGCTGAGACAGGATGCAAATGACTGTGCTAGAGCTGCTTTTTCCACAGCTCTGAGGGCCAGGCTGTTTCCATAGCTCTGAGGGACGGGCCCACGGATGGCAGGGGATGTCACCTACGCCGCCGTGGCCATGCTGCCGAGGGAAAGGCCACGCGCTCCTCCGGGGACATCCAACCCAGGTAAAACCTCTTGGGCACGCAGGTAAACACAGGTAAAACCTCTTCTTTGCTGTCTTGAGCTCTCTCTTTCTTTCCCTCTCGCATTTTAAACTGGGTGAGTCTAGAAGTAATGCCATGGGAAGGGCAAGGAGTTGGAACAGCGGGTGAGATCCTTGCAGTACAGATCAGCTGAGCCGCTCCCAGACCAAAACCACCAAGGAGCAGCAGCTCAGGTCTGGTCCCAGGCTTTAAGTGACAGAATGAGAAGGAAAAAGTGTTCATTGGTTGAATCATGAGCATAATATTTCTTTTAAAATGTGTAACATGATCAAGGCAATGCTCACTGAATTACTACCTAGCCCACAAATCAGATCAACGGTTATGTTCATGTAAAAGGAGCTGTAAATTGATCAGTATACCAGGAAAGTAGTAGCACTGTCCCTGAAGGAAGTACTGAATGTCCCCTAAAAACTTCCTGCTCTTTCTCTTCCATTTTCCAGTGGTGATTTTACAATATCAAGTTATCAATCTGCGATCACTTCATATATTAGTAAAAAAACCTCAAAGGATGAAGCCAATATTCAGGGTAAGGAGATGATTTGAACTAAATTTTCTGAAAAACTTACATTTGTACGACTTGGGAAAAAATGTAATTCATTCATGAAAGCATTTAGATAAAATTCTGGATCACATCTAATATGAATAATGGCTTATTGTGAGCAAATAGGAAATGCTTGTGGCATCAGACTAAGGATACTTTCATGCTTTCATTATAATTAATGTATTCAATCCCTTAAGGAAACAACATTGTGTAATGAGCATTTTTAGATGTTCTACTTACAGTGCAGATTAATAGTGATGATGGTGCTCTGAATACATGCACTTAAATGACAGAAAATAATACCTTTTGTATATTTTTACAAGACTGGTAGCCAAAGATAAAATGATAAAAATACTACCTTAGACTGTGTTTTCATGCACTTATGGATGTTGTTTGCTTGCCAGGAATTTTACCCACTCTCCAAATGATAAAACATATTTGTGAAGGGAGACAGACATCAAATCTTGATTATAAGGCATCCAGAAGTATGCCTTAATCATGCTGCCTGAAAGAAAAGCTCAGTTTCAGACAGGCCAGTTCCAATGAAATTTAACATGATGGATGGATGGATGGCTCTTAGTAAACTTTTGTTGAACTGATTTTAACTCCTGGTATTTTCTCACATGAAGTTACTGGCAATAGTAATTAAGTGATTTCTCAATGCCCTTTTCCTTTTAAATATTTTGCTTCTCAAAAATGCCAATCATTTTTGTGGATGTTCCACTGCTCATACTCCAGTGCTTCCACCTCCTTTAAAAAACGGGCACCAGAGATCTACCCAGTATTTCTACATGTGTGAGTTATGCTGTCTCAATTATACAGAGACAAAAATCTGTTAACTAAACTTTTCTTCACTGTTTATAGCTCCCAGTCTCAACCTCCCCACTCCTATGTGTGATTATACTCAAATACATTTTATTTGATTTTGCTTGGACTTACAGTTGGACTCCAGCTGTCACTCAGGTGCTCTGAAAAACAAGGACAAGGGGATTCTTGGATGCTCTGCCAGAGTGTGTTGAGGAGGATTTAGCAATGGCACTATCTGTGCACAGGCATTGGTAGGTGCAGGTGCTCTTACTGTGCATGTGCTTCCAAAGTAGAAAAGTGTTCCCAAATCCCAGCAAGGATAAAGACACCTGGGAATCCATTTTCCAGCAGAAGACTCCGGCAGCTTTTGTGTCCCAAGTCCCTCATGGATAATTTGAGAGTTGCCTGATTATGAATCGTGAGTGGCTACACAGAACTTTCCTTGGGAGAAGAACAAACCAAGGAGAGTTCAATTCCATCACCAAACTAACCCACAAGTGGCTGTAGCCTGCTATTGGTTGTGCCCTTAACTCCTTGTTCCCCACCTTAACCCCCTGGGCTGCTCCAGATGTTGGCCTGGAGCCTCTCCAGCTTTCCCCAGACCCCAGGATGTGCTGACCCACATCTGGACACAACATTCCCTAAAGGACAACCCCCAGGAGCACTCCCTGTCTGCACATTCACCAAGCAGAAGCTTGCAATAAACAGAGATGTTTTTCTTCACCTGACAGCAGGCACAGGGAAGTGAAATTTCTGTTTTAGTGACTGACTGAGATCTCCACCTTGTTGTTGAATTAGGTGAGGGTGTGGAAGCATCCGGCAGAATTAAGCTTATGTGATATTTTAAAACCCCCTGCTGGCTTCCGAGGACTTCACATTCAAATATTCACGTGCCCATACACACTGTAATAGAAGGAATGATTTTGTTTAAATATTCAGCTTGCATAGATGAGTTTTTTTCTTACAGACTTAGAGATATTCTTTGAAGGGATAAATGTGCATTTGAGAGACAAATTGTTTACTAATAGTAGCAGAATGTCTAAAGTACTTATTTCAGAAGTACCTCCATTTACAGAGCTAGTGCATTTAAAAGTTTGAAAGTCCTGAGTGTTTTTGGAAAATTATTTACATTCTTAGAAGAAAAACTTCTAGGGCATTTGATTTGAGAACAACTACATTTAATTTAAAAATTTTTTGTAGTTCATTGAACTAATAAATTGAAATAAAGCAAATAAACCAGTGTATTAGCTCAGATTCTCTAAAGCATGGATTGTCTCCCCTATATGAATAACCCTTATTTGCCAATCAGGTTCTCAGTGAGTTTTTTTACTGTAAAACTTCCCCATACTTAAGCAATTCTCATATGAAATGCTGCTTCATTTTAACCTAATGACACTCTCTTCTTCTGCCAAGTTTTTCCCTGATCATTTCTTTTTAAAATCCCCAGTGGTCACAAACTAGGGTGGTAGCACAGAAGCTTATTCTTGATACAGATGGATAAAATCTCTCCATTTATGGAACCAAAAGCAGTGTCCCAAAGGTCCAGATACTTTCCATAACACTAACTAGTAGCTCTGCAAAATACCCAGGTAAATGATATTGAAAAGAAAGAATCCACATGCCTTGAACCCACACTGTGAGATTTTAATGCCATTTTTGGTTTTGTTTTGGTAATGTGCTTCTGGAAAAGGATGTGCATTCCTCTGCTGCTATAGGCACCACCTGAAATATCCTGGGATAAACACTCACAAGTGAGGAATGCCCCAGGAATTACCTCGCTGCAGCAGCATTTCTCTGAGTGCTGGTTTTCCTTTTGGCATCTCTCTGCCCCACAAAGCAGTTGTGGCTCTGGTGCCCCTCCAGCCCCTGTGGTACCTTCTGAGACGGCTCAGCAACAGATGGGATGCTTGCCATGGATAGGATCCAGGTCCTTCAGCCTGTTTTTCTGGCTCCTGCTCCAGCCACACAGCACCCAGCAGTTCAAAGCTTATGCAGGAGGCTTTTCCTGCCTGACAGCAGGAGGAAGTGGTAAATCATCATCTCGCCTGTCGTTGCCTAGGAAGAGGAAAACGCTGAACAAGCAGCCCTGGAAACACACACCCCCTTTCATACAGGCTCAGCCTTTATTGTTCCTCCATTTGGTGATTTGCACAGCCACGAATGTCAGTGTTGACCTTTCCTTACAGGAAACACGATCACATATGCTGAGCTGCACGTGAAGCCCCAGCCCCAAGGGAGCAGCAGAGCAGAGACTTCCGCTCCTGGTACTGTGCAATTTTGTTTGGTTACTAATTATAGATCTAATTTTTCCTATTGCCCAACAGTGAAACCTGTTACCAAGAGCCTTTATGTACACTCTCTCAATGAAGGGCTGATCTATCATTTCATCTGGTGCTTTTTTTTCCTGGGCTCTCAGATTTTACACTTTCCTTTTAAAAATAATATTGAGAGATGTTTTTAAAAAAATTTCTAAAAAACCCTTTGTGCCCTACATGGAAAATGTAGTAAAGCAAAGTAAAATTCCATGTTTTTTTTGGAACCCTTGTGGTGGAAGAGTCCCAGGGATGCATTTGGCTTTGGAAGCAGGGTAATGCCCAGATCTCTATGTGCCATTAGTGCCCTGGTAATTCTCAGCCTCCCTGTACTGAAGGACCTGCCTGACACAGAAAGGGAACATTACACCAGATAGGTCAGGCAGCCAGAGGATGGAGCAGTTGCTCATCTAATGCAGGCAAGGTCAGGGAAACAGAGGTTGTGGCAGTGCAAGTCTGTATCTCGTGGAACTGGCACCTTGACCCCAAAGTTCCTCAGGTTCTGTGGCTTCCTGAGTGTTTCCCTGTGACATAGGATGATTGCCAAACCCCTGGAGAGATGCTTGCTCCCTGTGCCAGGGGGTGTCTGTACAGGGCTTTTTTTTCCTGTGAATTTAGGGAAGTTATCTTTGAGCTGTGGGACAGGAACAGTAATGCTTGGGAGCAGAGAGGAGGAACACAGCCCTCATCCCTGACACCACAATCCATCCCTGACACCACAGCCATCTCTGACAGACACCACAGCCCATCCCTCACACCACAGCCCATCCTGGATACTTTCCCTGAATTGCTCTGCAAGGTCCTGCAGGGTGTGTGTGGGTAGGTGGGAGGAGGCAATGCTTGAGAAAAATAAGTCAAAGGAGAAAAGGCAAATTCTTAGTGGTTGACAATCCCTTGCTCTATGTGACCAAATATTTTGATTTCATTTCTGTGTATGCAAAATGGATGCAGATTTTTAATAAGTAAAATGCCACTGCATCCTCCCGACATATTTTAGGGAGATGATTTCTCTGTTTCCCCAGTGTTAATTTTAAGAGTGCCAGGACCTTAAGCTGCTCTTCCTCCTGCCTCCCTGCAGGCTGCCAGCACAGGTGCTCAGCCTGGTTCTACGTGGCGCTGGTCCTGGCAGTCCTCGTGCTCATCCTGCTGGGAATTGTGGCCATACAAGCCAAGCTGGGTGAGTAGATCCTACCTCCTGCTTCATCCCTTCACTGCAGACATGGTTAAACCTCTGAAAGAGAAAGAGAGAAAAATTCCCTTAGTGTCACACTGAAAGATGTCAACTTGTACACAAATACAGGAAATGAGAGACTCTTGACAAGGGCCTGGAGTGACAGGACAAGGGGCAATGGCTTCACACTGACAGAGAGCAGGGTTAGATTGGATATTGGGAAGAAACTCTTCCCTGTGAGGGTGGTGAGGCTCTGGCACAGGTTGCCCAGAGCAGCTGTAGCTGCTCCATCCCTGTCAGTGTCTGAGGCCAGGTTGGATGGGGCTCTGAGCAACCTGGGATAGTGGAAGGTGTCCCTGCCCATGGCAGGAGATGGAATGAAATGACCCTAAAAGTCTTTTCAAGCCAGGCCATTCCATGAACATCTTCTCAGAAGGGCTTTGCTCACTGAGTTTTACTCACTGAGTTTGCTCACAGCTGTGTCTATACCAGGCAATGTACAGAGACATCCTCACATTCACAGTACAGCTCTGGGTACAAAGACTGCATTTCCTTATCCCTGTTGTTAACCATGACCTCTTTCTTATTTTATTATTTCTTTTGGCTTTGGGCTGTTCAAGTTTTGAAGGGCAGAGCCAGAAAATCAGAAAGTTTGCCCCAGCATGGTCTGAATAGCACCAGCAGTGACATTTCTTCAGAGAGGACCGTCCCACCAGCACTCCTGAAATGGCTCATGGAGGAGCTGTGTGAAGATGGACAGGGTGAGGCACCTTAGTCCTTTCCAGCATAGAGGACATGTGGTGTGCACAGTTCTGTTGTCTCTGTTCCCATTTCTCTGACACCCTGTGGTTTATGGGAACTCGCTGCTGCTACCCAGGAAGCATGGTGTTCCTGCAGAGCAGTGATAACAAAATCTAAACTAACATTTTAATCATGATAGTCTTGCTCCTTTTTTAGTATATACATTTCTTTCTCCCAGGAGCTGCTGTCAGAAATGCTATATATCCTCTTGTCCTGGAGAACACTTTCCAGACAATGGTTCATGAACAGGGGGAGGAATTCCATCCTTTGCAGGAGCTAAAGGTTCCCCTGTCCACCCACAGGGACGAGGTGTGAGCTGTGTCCTCCTGGGTGGCAGCTGCACAGGGGCAGATGTTACTTCTTCTCTGAGGAGACCAGGAGCTGGGAGGACAGCCAGAACAACTGCCTGGCCAGGAAATCCCAGCTGCTTGTCATTGAGGATGACATTGAGATGGTGAGTCTTGCAGCAGCCCTAAAATCATGTCACAAGTCTCAGCTAAACATTTCTCCAAGAGAAAATGGCCTGGATGTCAAGAGTACACGGTAGACAAGCATAAGCCCTGTCAGGGAAAGGATCTGACTCCCTGCACAGGAGCTGGGTTTGGGAATGTCAGCAGAGCAGAGCTGAAGAGAAGCACAAGGGGTGCCAAGTGTGGGAGCCAGAGTAGTTTTGACTGGGAAGAAAAAATGCTGGGGACTTTCCACTCGTTTCCACCACTTGGCTCTGGGAAGAGAGGAGGCTGGTCATGTGTATGGGCTGGTGTAAGGGGCTGCTCTGCCATGGCTGCATCCCTGTCCTTGCTCTTCAAGAGGAAATAAAAGCTGTGTATGAGGCAGGACCATCACCTGGGCACAGCAGGAAAGTTCTTCTGTCAGGTAACATCCTTCTAATCATTCCACAGGAATTTATAGACAAGAAATACAAAGATACCAAATATATCTGGATTGGCTTGGACACTGAAGACGTGGCGAAAACATGGAGTTCAGTGTAAGATCACAGAGTAAAAGAAAAGAGGTGATGATTTGTGGGGGGAGGATATCTTTGGGAAAAGCAAAGTGTGGTATCCCTGCTTGGAAACACAACTCTGAATCTGAGCTAATTACCCAAAGCACAGATCTAACCCTGCAGGCTCAGGTATGTGTTCAGAGTCTATTTCATGGCCAGGTACAGGTCAACAGGTTCCTGCTGGGCACTTTCGTACACTGATTTCTGCCTCCAGGACCAGACACAGCCACAGCTGATACATTTATTAATGCAGAGATATTATTACACACTTCTGCTGAAACCCCTGCCAACAAACTCCCTCACTTTACAGACCATGTGCTGCCTGCTCTGTTGAAGGTGATGCCTGTCACATAGCTCTGGCTGGGATCTGTGCAGCCTCCTTCAGCATGGTGGCTGCATGGGGAGGATCTTAATCCTTGCACCACCAATAATCCCAGCATCCATCCCTCAGAAGCCAGCAGTCCCTGCTGGAGGTGCCCAACCCACCTCTGCACTTCTGCTGTGCTTTGAGTGGGCATCGTCCACCCCTCTCATTCACAGCACTACCAGGATTTTTAACCAGGGCTGACTTTAAACCCAGCAACCCATTGCATTCCTTTTGGTCTCTCAGCAGGACAGCTCTAAAAAGCATCGAGGCTGACAAGAATTGTGCTGTTTACAGAAGGAAAAAAGTGATCCAGGCAGACAACTGCCAGACATTAAAGGAGTGGATCTGTAAGAAGAATGCAACTTTGCTGGCGCTCTGAGTCATATTTCTGCACAACAGGCAGAGTTTCTTGCCAGGAGACCCATTTTACAGACAAACCAACTTGTGATGTAAATAATTCTTATCAGACTTGAAGGGAAATTTGCACTTCGCTGTGCTGTGCTCCCTAAGAAGTCAGAAGACAGGTCCTGCAACAGGGCTGCAAGCTGGCACATGAGGATTTTGGGGTGCTGAGCCTTCACACAGATTTTGGCAGCAGCTGCCTCAGGAAGGTCAGAGGAGGAGCACTGTGCACATGACCTGTGTGATGTGCAGGAATTATGGCCCCTGTGGGGATGAAGGGTGTGCTGGCCCCACTGCTGTCACCTCTGCCCCACAGGCAGCTGCTGAGCTGAGAACTTCTTATTTGGGTTTCAGCATTTTAGTGTTTCCTGAAGTCTGTGGTTTTGGTTTTTGTTTTGTTTTCTTTTCTTTTCTTTTCCTTGGGGTATAATTGTGACTCACAGAAGCCACTTGAGGGTTGGGAAAAAATGCATTTGTTGGACAGTGTCTTATTCAAAGCTGCTGCACAGCTACTGGATGTAGGCAGCACACCAGGCATGGAGTGACTTGTGACACTTGTGGTTGATGTGCTGATTGCTCCCACCTTCTTCTGGTGCTGAGCCCCAAGGCTTCCCTTAACTAGGGAAGGACTGTAAGACAACATTGCAGTGCAAGGAAATAAAGGTGAGAACCTTTCTCTCCACCTATATTTTGTCCCTTTGCATTGTAAATTCCAATCAGGTATGGTATGATGAGGTACAAAAGCCAAAGAGTGGTGAAATTAATGCCTGGGAGTGCACTCAGTAAATGCATTCCTTAAGCATTGAAGTGTCATGAATAAATGCTATTTCTGGGTCTAGAACACAAAAATGCTAAGAGCAGTCTGACCTAGTGCCTTTATTAGATTCACATATTTGACAAAAATAGAGAAATGTCATGAATTGAAGGTGCTACTCTAACAAAAATGGCACAAACTGAAATTTAAGTCCTTACAGCAATGAGAAACAAATCTAACATGGCTTTTGGGATGGTGAGCCTTTACCTCCTCTTTGCTGTGATGCACACAAATAAAGACAGCTGCAGTTTCACAGAGATGTTTTTTTTCCCACACCTGCACGTGCCAGGGGAGGGTTAATGTCCAGCACTTTAGGGCTGCAGATTAAAAAGTGAACTGTACCCTCAGGAACTTCCCTTCAAACAACAACAACAAAAAAATCCCAGCACAGATTTACCTTGCAGAATGCAGCATCAGCAGCTCAAGACTCATGAGAAACTGCTGTTATGTAAGAGGAAACAACAAAAATCCCCCAAACTCAGCACAGCATGTGGGGGGAAGAGGATTGTTTCGTTCATTCTAGACAGAGAAGCAAAGAAAAGGAGAAAGTCTGAAATGAGTAAGATAATCATCTATACCTGTATAATACATGCTTTATAGAGAGAGAATTTCTCACTGCTGAGAAATTTTCACTTCAGGGAACTCACAGCACACCCTTCTCCATACAGTGGAGTTGACAATTTCTTATTTTATGGCAGATCTTTCTTGATTCATGCTGAATTTAACAAGAAAAACAAACTCCTGCATGCTGGCTTCTCCCAGATTAGTTGTGGTGTTTAGGTTTTAACAATATTCGTAGAACATCTACTATTTGGGCCTTCTTGCTGTTATTCATGTAATTAAGCAAGTTTTTGCAAGGCCTTACTGAAGCTATTACCTACAATTTAAGCAGTCACTTATTTAGAATGAAAAAAAAAAAAAGAAATTACCATTGAAGTACTTCATCAAACTCCACTCTGAGTAAAGCAAGTTGGCAGAGTTTGCAGCTTGACTCTTCTTAACATCACCAAAGAAGATGTTCATTGCATCCCTGAGGAGTCAGATTCCAGAAAAGCTTTCACTGTAACCTTTTGTTAGAAATCTGACACATTATGAGGTGTTAGAAAGGGAAAAGCATTCTTTTTGGATCAAATGTCCTGCTTCATATCAGCCCCAACATTATGAATAAAGATTTTTTTCATGTTCAAGCCCTGAATATTTTACTTCGCTTCAGATTTTTTTTTCACTGAAATGGTACCCAAAATAAAAAAAATGCTTTTAATGTCCCAATATTAAGATACAAGCCACTATAATTCAGAAGGTCTGTAAAAATATTTATTAAGTATCTTTTCAGGACTATTGCACATACCATATCCTTCAGAATCAGGTTAATTTAAAAACATTGCAGAATAACACCCTCCCCCCCACATATAAATTAATACAGTCCTGTTACT
>JANRGV010000073.1:64189735-64210726 GCA_024734035.1 Alethe castanea
TTTAAAACTCTAACTTCTGTACATGGAAATTACCTTGAAGTACCTCTTATGAGGCACTAGGCAAGTGTTAACATTTCCAATTAAATGCTTTGGGTTTACCCCAAATCACTTTTAAAAAATCATTATTAAACAAACAAGAACAAGTGTTTCCTCTATTTTTACCTGCAGTGATTCACAACCAAAAGGTCTGTCTGGGTCATAATCCAAAAAAAGATTTTAAAAGTGGTTATGACAAGAATAATTTTGCAACTAGCTGGTGACCATAAGGAAGACTGTCTACATTACTCTCTCCAAAGTTTACCCATTTTTAGGCAAATGTTGCAACATATTTTGTGCAAAATATATTTTACTGTTATGTGAAAGAGGAACTGAAAACAGCTGAACAAAGTAAAATCACAGCAACTGAGAAACACTTCACTGGTATAAACTCTTTCTCTTTCTATCTGGATAAAATTAAGCTGCCTGTTTCTCTTTTATAACTAAAGCAAAACAAAACAATAGCCTGGTTTTTATTTAGCAGCCTTGGTGGCATTTTCCCCCTCTAAACTCCAGCTGCTTTAACATCAGGTGTCTATGCTTAGTGGTTGCCTGGTAGTGCAAAAAAACGAGAATTTCAAAGGATGTCCTATCCTACACCTGACATATTTAAGTGTGCCAGGGCCTCACCAGCCCTCCCAGGGAACAATTTCTTCCTCTCATCCAATCTAAACCTTCCCTCTGCCAGTTTAAATCCATTGTCCCTTTTCCTGCCATTCCAGGCCCTTATCAGGAGTCTCTCTCCATCTTTCCTGTGGGCTCCCTCCATGCACTGCAAGCTCACAATGAGGTCACCCCAAAGTCTTCTGTCTTCCAGGCTGGAAAACCCCAATTCTCTCAGCCTTTCTGGGCTGAAGATTCCCAATCCTCTTAGCCTTTTTTTTTCAGTATATTTGAAGCATGACCCTTGGCAAAGGGGGACGAAGAGGAAACTTGATCAACTTACAGAGAAGCAGATGCTGCCCTTTTGGAAGGCACCTCTTGTCACAATGTCAGATCCAGGCAGCTCTCCGTCAGGGCTGAATCCAGATGTCAGCCAGTTGTGTGGATGTGCAGCTCAACCCCATCAGCTCCTGTTTCTCATAGTCCCAGCAGAGGCAGAACATGCTGGAAGGATCCAGGAAGGTGGAGAAACACAGAAGTAGAGATGAAAGCTGGCCAAAGCTTGGAAGAACAAGAGGAAGAGCATTCTCTTGATTCCTGAGAAGAACATCACCATCATCTCTGCAGCCTCTGAGTCCTGCTGATACCTTGGGCAGCCATGAGAAGCCCAGTTTACATGGAAGTGCCCGAGGCTGGGCCCATTGCCAGGAAGGATGGCTGGAACTCAACTGTTCTATATTCAATTAAAAATGTAGGGAACATCAACACTTTACATAACATGCCCTGGCACCTTGCCTGAGTGAAACTGTACTAAACCATCTCATATACATCTTTGAACATTTTTAACAGCTGTTTTGTACTACAAAAACCAAAACAAGGCAGCCAAGTGTTTACCTCCTACTCAGGGTGGGTGAATGTTGGCTCTCCTCACCAAGGAAAAGGGGCTCTTCTTGTCTTGCCATTGAAGATTTTGAAATGAACCCTGATTGTGTCACTGTGGTGGGATGGTTATGGACAAGTTTGTTGGAAAGAAGCTCAGTCTTAATGCCATGGCTTATCAGAGGAAGCTGTTGTGGCACATAGAAAGGGCTGCTGTTACAGCAATCTGGAAGAGTAGAATAAGAAAAATGCCTCTACTCCACGGGCTATACCTTGGTGGGAGTGAGTCAAAGGAGAAAAGTGCATCATCTCTTGTGCTACCTGAGACTTTTCAGCATAAGGACATAAAAACAAAAACCTTTAGCAGGTTTCTGACCAGTTCTGCCAGGAATTGCCTTGTCCATCATCTCCAATTTGCCCAATTGCATAATCCACTACAAAACTTATCCCAGATCTGTGGGGTTTGGAGGACATGGTCATTTATTCCTATTAACTTGCAGGGAAAATGTAGAAAAGCCATTTGTATTATTTTTCTGGGGCAGGCGTTGGAAGAACAGATGAACAACAGAGGAGGGGAGTTACCTGATGTGATCCTCAGGGATGGAGTTTAAAGAAATCAAATTGCATACAGATTTCTTGAATTCCAGGTCATATTGTTGACAGCTCTGCTTTAGACAGCAAGTATATTTATGGTTCCTTATTTCAGTTCTCTAACCAAATGATTTTTTATACTGTCTGCTCCAGAGAGACCCAAGACTCTGTTTTTGGGGGGAACCAGGGCTGAGGGATACAGCAATGCAAACTGAGTATTTGAAGGTTAGGACAGCACAGGGATATCAAAACTGAGAGACTGGCCTCTCTGGGAGATGAACCAAAGACAGAATGAATCAGGAAGTGGGAAGGGGAAAAGGCAAGGAAATCTACATCTTACAGAGCTGCCCATGTGAGAAATTTTCACTAGGGCTTGTTCTCCACTTTTAGGCAGAAAATCCCTTCCTCACAAGGAGAAGAGTGTGAGGTCGGAGGATGCAACTGAGACGCTGCTGGAATGTTCCACTCTCCTGGAATTGCAGGGAGCAGCAGTTTAGCTGTGTGACAAGGATTGGAGTTGCATGGTCTCTTGGGTGGAACAAGATGTGGTGGTGTTTGCATGGCACTGCTGAGGGGCGTGGGAGAGATGTGCAGGAGCAGGAAGATACCACAGATTGGCAGTGAGCAGCATGCCAAAGAAGATTTTAAAATTATAGATGACCTGAGAAGAGGGAGGAAGAGAAAATCTGCTTCCTTTAGAAAACTAAATGCTCATACAGGAGCCAAGTGTGAAAAAAAAAAAAGAGGAGAGTCAGAACCACAGGATGCAATGGCACCTCTGACTATCTGCCTCAGGCAACACACAGAGACAGACAGGAGAGAAAGCAGTGAAGTTTCACTGAATTTCTCTCTGGGGATTATGATGACATGCAACAAACTTGGGAGGTGAAGAAGAAAGAAAATGCTATGTCCAATACTCTCAAAACAGCCCTGATTGTTCCACTGCTGAAATCCTTTGTAGGCAGCAGGCACGTCCCTGACTCACAGCCAAGTTTCACCCCACACCTTCCCAGCTCAGCAGCTCCCTGTTGCAGCACAGGAAGCAGCAGAATCCTGTTATATAGAGCCAGTTGAAGCAACGTCAGTATCATTTCACAATACTGGCATTCTGGTGAGGTTATTTAACACCTCTGTTCTTTTGGGACAAATTTTAACAAAAAATTCAACTTAAAAAGAAATTCGGTCTAAAAATTTCTGAAGGCTGATACTCAAATAGGTATTTAACAGAGTGGTAACTTGAACCTATTGTAACTAAAAGTAATATTTTTACAGTCAGCTACTCACTTCTTTCACAGCCCTCTTTTCCATGTCTGAATCCATCCCAGATTCTCTTTATTTCAAAAAACTATAGCCTTTGTGGAAGGGAGAAACTATAATCACCTTGTGGAAGATGGTGCCAAGCTGACTCACCTTTTGCCACACATCTGCAGGGCTACTTTTTCCAAATCCTATGGATCGTGTGGAAGCAGCAGAGGAAATGTAAAGTTGAGTAACACAAGCAGTCCTGAAGGGATTCATCCTGAAGGGGATGGCATAAGGGAGATTTTTACAAGCTACCTAGTGAAAGGACTTCACCTTTACTTAATGTAACGTCTTAGCTCTTTCTCTGCTCTGGGCTTGTTTCCCCATAGCTGTGTTGCACAGATCCTCCTGTTCCAGGAGTTGTCCCACTGCAGCTGTGAAAAGCCCTTTCCTTCTTCATAGGCTGAAAATCCTGGATGGCCAAAAAACCTGAGGATAGAGAGGTGGAGATTCTCTTTATAATAAGTAATTTGGAAAGTGGGTTAGCAGGGAAAAATACGTCAGCATGTGAGGGATATTTATGGAATGGGGAATTGTAGGACTGCAGTGCTGTTTCCCCCTTTTCATTTTCAAGATCTAAAGGGGTGCCAAAACCCTGTTGAAGGCAAGGGCATCACAGGTGATGGCTAAAGGCATTTTGGAACTGATATAAACAGTGTCTACACAGCCTTTTTCTGGACAGACTTGTCACCTGAAAGCTCAGAGCACTGGAAGCACCGAGAGGGTCGAAGATGAGCAGTTCCCAGGCTGGCAAACTTCTCTCACATAGCAAACAGGAGGGTACAGGCACACTCAGAGCTGCAAAAATTGATGCCTGCTGGTAAATCCTTGCACAGTAGATCAGGAGTAATCAGGAGAGTCTCTGCTTTTGAAGGCCACCAACGTGGGTGACTGCACATTTGATGTATTGCAGTTATACCTACTCAGCCTCCCAGGAGCAGTGGTGAACTGCAATTATGCAGAAAGCACTCAATTCCAGTAAGGTTGTTATTTACAGTCAACAGTTTGTAATGAGGTTTCAGAGACAGAAGTGGTCTAAGAGCTTGGTCACTGTGTCCTCACAGCTTGATTACCTAAAGATCTGTATCTGACATCCTGCAAACAGCACTGCTGCAACAGTGCTGGACCCTGCACATTATCACAGCTTGACTACCTAAAGATCTGTATCTGACATCCTGTAAGTATCCACTGCTGCAACAGTCCTGGACCTGGCACATTTTCTTCAACTCAGTGACATGGATCCCTAGAACTTCTCTATATTGTGATACCCCTCCCAGCCTTACACCCCAAATCACTTATCTGTGCTGTAAAAATGCCCAACAACTGGAAGACAGAAGCATAAAAATCATAAAATGGTTTGGGTTGGAGAGGACCTTAAAGATCATCTCATTTCAATCCTCCTGCCATGGGCAAGGACACCTTCCTTCCACTAGACCAGACCGACAAGACAATGTGCAGAGATGGACAAGAAAGCCGCCATCTCATTTTCTTGGCAAATTTGGCTTAAAAAAATGGCAATATATAAAGAAACAGAACATGATGCATGGGTTGGGCTCTTCAAGAAAGCAAATGATCAGTGCTTCTTGTCTCTGTGAGTCTACGTCACGGAAAGTCTGAGGGTGGCTTCAAGCTGAATGTGAGTCAGAGGATTCTTAACATTTTGTAGGTTGTCCCCTTACACAGAGAATTTTCTCATTACCTCCTTTCAAGTGGCACAGAGATGAGGGTGCTACCTGTGTCTGATGGATTTACTTGTTTCCACAGAGGAATATGAAAGCAGTGATGATATCTCAGGGCTAGATGTTTCTGCCAAGTCATTTCTATTTCTGTAATCTCTGAAAAAAATCCAACAGTTATCCACAAGAGTCCTTATTAGGAAAGATTTTGAAGATGGAGAGTACCATGAAGGCTACAGGAATTAAAACAGAACAACAGGTCAGCAAGGAAGGGAAGACAGCAAATTCATGGCAGCTACAGTGAAATACCATCCATCTGCCTTCTGATAGAAGCATGATCAAGCTTTGCCACTTTTCCCTCAGCACATAATACCTTGAAAAGCCCATGAGCATAGGCCATGAGAAATAATATGATGATTTTTACTACAAAGAGCTACTACAATATACTGATTGTGAAGAAAACACATCTCCAGCACAGAACCCCATTTATCAAATGAGATTTACACCTTCACTAGGGTGACATCCATTCCAGGGGTCAAGGGCACCTCAATATAATTGACCCCAAACTTTGCCCCTGAGGTAGAGCAGACAAAAACCAAGTACACAGTTGTGAGAATCAGATATCATAACTTGGGGCAGCCTAAGAAAGAAGGGAATGTGACACAGCAGATGAATAAAGAGCAGCAACTGCACCAAAACAGTAAATTATTGTTCCAAGGGTCTGAGAAACGGGATGAGGGCTCTGTCCACACTCTGCAGTGCACCCACCCTGACTGTACTGTGCCATAACATAGTGCAGAACAGAACTCATTTTTCCCAGTACATCATTCTGGTGAAGAACCTGACTGGGAGCAGTTGATGGTCTCCAGGAAGGTTCAGCTGCAAAGGAGTCTCGCTGACACCAGAGGTACAAATAATTCTGGCACTGCAAGCTAGCTTGCTTGTCAGGAAAGTCTGCATCACAGCAGGATGGTATTTGTCTGCCAAAACATCCTTGTAGTTCTCCACTCAATTACCCTCAAATAAATGACTATTGCCCTTCTTGGGTCACTCATTTTCCAGGTGTTTCTTTAGGAGGCCCAGGCTATTCCTGAAGCTGAGGGGATGATCACAGCACTCCATTCTCCCTGAGGTGACTTCTACCATTAAGTGATTCAGTTGTACCTGTCAGATGGCTTGTTTACTCCTCTAACACCGGAACTATTTGAGGACCATTTCCATATCCTTTGGATTTTCCTTTTGCAGAAGAGCCTGTGGGAATTTGCTGCTATGGTGACTCTGAACATCTCTGAGCACCTCTTTCCCTTGGGGCTGCTGCAGTAATACTGCTCAAGTAGCAGCTTCTTATGGTAGGACCATTTTCTCATTATTCCTTTTCAACTGAATTTCTACCTCTCAACTCCAGTAAATCTAACAGGTGTAATGAGGTAGGTGCTTTACAAATGCAGTGAAAGTACAGTCTGTTGTTCAAACAGTGAAATACCTAAAATTAAACACATAAGCCACAGGGATCATAGAAACTCATTTGGTTTTTGTTGGGGTTTTTCAGAGCATTAAATTAAACTTGCCATGAAGGACAATCTTCCCAAATCAAACCAGCTTGCTTTAATCCTTTGTTCCTGTTGAGTGCCTGCAGAAATAGGCCCAGAATACCATTCTGCTTTGCTGTTGCTAGAGAGCTACAGAGCATAATTTACATTTCTAAATCTGCTAGGAAGGTGTGACAATGGTTTCCATCTAGTAGCTTCACTATAAAAAGAGGAAGATGGGAAAAGGAGGAAAATGAGGATGCTGGGTTTGATTTCTCTTATTTTTGTTATACATAAGTAAATCCAGTAATCTTATCCATGAATTATTCCTGACTTAGGCTGCTGTAAGTAAAAGGATTCTGATTCTTCAGTCAACACCTCTGTTGTTGATCCAGGAAAATATAAAATTCTGAAGTCTGTTACAACACCAAGAATAAGCCACTCTCCACCTCTACAGTCTCCATTTTATTGCTGCTGGTTGTGAAGAATCTCTGATCACAATGATGCAGATGAAGAAAAGGAACGGTTCTCAAATTCTGTTTTGGTTGACTAGATGATTTCAGGGTAAAAAGAACATTAAATATACTTACAATGTGCACAGCCCATGAACAGACAGATATAGCTTATATTCCTGAGTACAAATAATACCTACAAAATACACTAGGTATGCAACTGAGCTAATCAGAGCTTGTGCTCAGTGTTACTTAATTGGTGGGAAAAATAGAGAAGTTTTTGGAAGAGCTCTTTCACCACTGTCTTCTGCTTGATCATATTTAATAGGCTTTTCCATGTGGTTTTCCAAATATTTCTCTGGAATAGCATGCTTCCTTGTGTTCTGCACATCACTTTCTGTTGTGCCTGTGAAGGGAGTCAGTCTGTCAGCCAGTTCACTCCTCACTCTGTCAGCTGCATTTCTCCAGAGATTCTCTGCAACAATAAATCATTAAGATGAGAGAGTTAAGACTGCAGACTCTCAACAGCAGGTAAAACACAGGACTGATACAAACTCCCAGCAAATCAGTTGAAAGTTTTCTCTGGGATCTTACAACCGCCGCTGCTGCACTCTCTTGCTCTGAAAGTGGCATGCACTGTGGTGTGGTGTCAGAGAGGGGTCTGCTCTCAGCAGGGAAAAGATTCCATGTGACTCTTCAGCACTCCCAGTCTTCTTGCAGGCAGCTGAACTAAAACTTAAGGCATGCAGTTCTACACAAGTGAGGAATGGTGCTTTGCACCCATCCCATTTCAGTGGCCATCCATCATCTCCACAATTTGACCTCCCCTTACTCCAGGCAGATGACACTAAACACAAAGAAAACCAAACACTTATAAAAGCACTTAGTTCTGAGGTAGCACATGCTTACGGATAGTCTCTCTCCTATTTTCCAGCACAGAGAAGGAGCCATCACTCATCTTCCTTGGAGCCTGTGTTTTCCGGAATAGTTTTGGCTCCTGGATCCAGGCGTGTTTCATCGCTTCATCGGGAGTCATGCGCAGGGAAGGCTCCCACCTTAAATCCACAGGAGACAAATCATTATTCAACTGTTTCTATCTGAAAATTAGGACAAGGCAAAAGACTCAGCCTTGTCTTTTGACATTTAGGTCATGAGGACATTTTTTTGAAACAATTTTATCTTTTTATCCCAAAAGAGTGGAAAAATCTTATATAATCTTCTACATCCTTCGAAACCTAATTACATCAGCACTGTGCTGATCAAACCTTCTGCAGCATCAAACAGTTTTTAACATGCAGTTCCTGGTTCTATTAGGGTAGGGACCCTAAATTGCTTGTTTAAGGTTTGGTTTTTTGCTCCACTGAAATTATTTTCTGAAAATTCTGATTCAACTAGCTAACCAAAACGGATGAATGCTTCACACAGACTCAGCAAACAGAGAACACTAAAAGCAACCTTCTTGTGAAACACGAGTGGGATGACTTTTTCTTCCTTCCTTCCCCATGTAACCACAAGTTAGCAGTTTCTTTAGAATTTCTTTAGGAAAGTGCTACTGAACTGCTAGAAAGAAATTTGAAGTTGCTGCTAAAGCAGACATAGTAAAGTGTCAATAGTAATAGTTGTACAGATGATGCCATATGGAAAACAAAAACCAAAAACAACTCACCAAAAAATAAAAAACCACAACAGATATAAAGATTTTAAAGGCAGAAAAGAATGAAAGCAAAGTCAAAACAAGCTCGTTGCATACAGTATGAACTCACATTAAGCATCCTTTCAAAAAGTCCAAGAAACCAGCATCATGGGTATTCAGCACTGTGCTTAGATCCTTGGAGTCTGGGCATCTCTTTTTCCCCTTGCTGTTAGTTACTGATTTAGGAAAACCTTTAGAATCTTAAAAAAAAAAATAATCCTCAAAAAATTACATTAAAAACTTTCACTAAATACTTAAAAAAATTGTGTAAACAGTATCCATGTCCGTCCCACTAACTCCAGTTTTCCCCTGTTGGACTGATAATCTGCCAGAATTGTGGCAAGCAGGATTGGTTACATCCTAGAAACCACATACTACACTTCAGTTTGTCTGCTTTCAGCAATTTCCAAACCCATACTATCCACAGAGATATGAACAGTGTAAATTAGTTCCCAGAGCCCACTACATTCCTTTCAGCAACAATATTTTTAAGGAGTAACTTCTCTATCACTTTGGCAATTTGAGGCCCATAAAACATGAAGAGCAGAGCTCCAGGTTTGTTTATAGGCCTCATTTTATCCTTTTGATTTTTTTCCCATACCTCTTGCTGGAAGTATTTTTATCAGCTAGGAATTAGCTAAAGATCTGACCCTGCTCTCTACCAGTGCTATTAATTAGTGATTAACTACCAGGGAGGGATCCAGCAAAGACAAATAATTAGAAGAAATTACCAAAGAATGTTCTCCTCCTTGAGGCAGCCTGGATAAAATCAGCTGGTGGAAGGCCCAGTACCTTCATAGAAAATGAATAGAGTTACTTCTCATTTCATAGAGGTGAGAGGTGGTATTTTGCCTTCCATATGAAAGGAAAGTCAATGTTGCATTTTACTGTGAAATGTCTGCAAAGTATTTCCCCTTATTGTGGAGCTAATTAAGGGGCTCCTTACTGCTGCCTGTACATGTCTTTGTATCAAAAACAGCATGGCCAGCAGAACCAGGGCAGTGACTGTCCCTCTCTCCATGGCACTGGTGAGGCCACAGCTCAAATCCTGTGTCCAGCTCTGGGCCTGTCACTTCAGGAAGGACATGGAGGGGCTGGAGGTTGTACAGAGGAGGGAACAGAGCTGGGGATGGGGCTGGAGCACGAGTCTGATGAGGGAAAGCTGAGGAAGCTGGGGGGACTCAGCCTGGAGGAAAAGAGGCTGCATTAAACCTCCCTCTGAAAGGCCAGGCTGTAGCCAATCATATATCACTATTGCTTGATGTTTCTCTTTTGTTGCTGGTGGTGCAGTTTATCAAATGAGCATGCAAACCTATCCCAAAAGTTACCTCCATGATGCAGGCCAGTTGGTCAGCTTCATTTTCCCCTGGGAACAGTGGGTAGCCTGTGTAAAGCTCTGCTATGATACAGCCTAAGCTCCACATATCAACAGCCATGGCATAGGGATGACCAAGAATCACCTCAGGGGAGCGATAAAAGCGGCTCTGAACATAGGTGTACACTGGATCAAAAATTAGACAAGAAGCAAAACACCAGAGTTGGGACTGAAAAGTCAATTGCAGATTTCACAGAAAAGCAATATATATTCAGGAATCATAAATCTGTCTATCCACAGATTGCTCACATAGGCTCTGGAAACATTTTCTAATCCCATCCAGAAAGTAATGGGCAATACACTTTCCACTGTTCTATTTAGTAATTGTTCTTCAACAAGTTTCACTGAAGGAAATTGTTCTACTAATGCTGTGATTCAGTTTATCCATGCTCGTTTTCCTATTTGAAGATGTTCCATTTGCATCAATCAACAGTTCCTAAATTAAAAGCACAGTTCCCATTTCCTTCCCTGTGGTATTGATACAAAAAGTGCCAATTATAATTGAACCATCTCACAGAGAAAGGCTCTCTAGACTTGACAAACTTCTTGATAAGGGAAATATTTGGATTATCCTCTTAGGTTTGTTCCAGCTAACAACTCCTGAAAGTGGAATTCTGATTTAAACAGGAGTAGAGGAGCTGATCAGGTGTGGGACAACAAAAAAGAATGGTAATATCTTACTTGTCTCTACCAGTATTTGCTCCACCAGTGGCTGAACAGTTCACCAGGTTCTAATTAGGGGCATAGGTCAATATATTAGCTCAAACCAAGAATTAGGTTTTTTTCCCACATTATTTAAAATTAAGAAAGCTTATTAAGAAAATTACATCAACTTGACTTTTCTGCAAACCTCTTTGGTCTTCATAGCAGCTTGATCCAAAATCAATAACTTTGACTGAACCTTGCCCATTGTGGTATAATAGTATGTTCTCCTAAAAAGAAAAAGAAAAAAAAAAATCACAGGAAAAAGAAGGGTTTAGCACCGTATTAAGTTAGTGAACACTTGGAAACATCAGAGTGCAAATCACATTTACACTTCTCTGCATAATGAGAGCTTCAAAACTCGACCTTTTTTGGAATGCAATTGCTAATAACATGAGGAGGCAGCGAATAATGTGCAATTGTGCAAAGCAGAGGGGAGATTTGGAAAGGTACCTAGGCTGCATGTGAGACAGTGAGCACCCCAAAACTCAGGGCTGCTTATCTAATAAAAGCCAAACTGCACCTGGCTTTGTGCTGTGCTGAATGGACCAGAACCACCCTTTGGTAAGCACAGAAAGCCCCTGGCCCATGAAGGAGCCTCACTCCACAGATCTTCTTGCACTGCTTGCTCCAGACTCCATGTCAGCTCACCTCTCCCCACCTGTGTGATGCACAGGTCTCAAGGGAGGGATAAATGGACAAGGTCCTATGGATTCTTAGCTGGGTGCATGTGGGTACAGCATGGGGCTCCTGCAATTCCAGCTGGAAAAGTGATCCTTATGCAGCCAGCTCAGGCATAAGTGCACTGATGAGCAAACACAGCCTTCAGCTCTCTTCTGCAGAGCTGAGTTTTATCCTCATTAAAAGTCTGTCTAAATGAAGGATTTCCTTCTCCACTCCTCAGCAAACAGATGGTTACCTTTATCAACCAGTTTGACAGTTATTATATGTCAGGGCTTTGGAGGACTGAACACTTCCCAGGTGGATGCCAAATAATGATGAAGTGGTTTCCTGGGTAATTAGCTCATAAGGAAATGCTTCATGTGCCAGGAAGGAGAAGCTGCTACTGGTGAAAGTCAAGGCAAGGACTGACTTCCACAATCAGGGTCTGGTAAGAAAAGCAGCATCCCCTCTCTGCAGCTTGATATCCCTACATGCTCATGCTAGGACTCTGTCTATAATACTGAATCCTTCCCAATGCAAGGGAGCTGATCAAAGCTGGAAAACCAGACTTTAGAGGCAGTGCCTACCTAGCATAAAGGCCAGAGAAACTCCATATTCTACCTTGTGATGAGAAATATCATAGGAGGCAGATGGGATAACAGATGCGAGTTTCAGGCAACGTAACTTTATGAAACTGTACAATTGTTGAATGAGAACAAAATTGTCTTTTAGTTAACTCACTACATTTTCACTAATATGTTGCGCTATTTAAATATAGGCTACACTAATTGATGCTGCCAACGTCATTCCTTGTCAGTGGCTGCCTGGAAACATTTCTCATTGGGCTAATTGTCCTTGATTCAGATATTTGGGTTAGCTTGCAAGCCTCTCTTCTCACTGCAAATTGGTCTGGCAAAGATATTGGCAAGACAACTGGCACAGACAGTATGTGACTTCTCAGAACTCTAAATCAAGATACATTTAGCAGAGTTAGAACAGAATTTTATCCCTAGCATTTTTACCTGAGAACTTACTTATTTCATTATTGGTTCATTTGCCCTTTTCAAAAGAAAAGACAAACTCTCACTTGAAGTGAAAAATAGAGTTAAAATCCTTCAGAAATCTCAGAAAACTGCAAAAATTTAGATTTGGGACTTAAGGAGAACACCAATGTTTCACTTAGCATGAACGCTTAGCAGATGGAATTGGATGACAGATGTTTCTCCAGAAATAGGTGAACACCCTAAACACAGTTCCACAGAATTCCTTTGTAATTTACTAGGCTACTTAATGTTATAGTTATGCCTAAGAAGTTAAATAGACTTAAGAGGATAACCTGAAACAGGCTGCCTTGTGAATATGCCTTCCATTACAATGTCCCTCATCTTGAGATACTTAATTTCACAAGTACTCTTCTTTTTCTCTAAGCAAAAAGTAATTCCCTGAATTTGATTCATATTTGCATACGTTTTGGCAACCAAATAATCTCATTTAATGCTTCAGTGAATGAACTGAATCAATGGTAATAATCAGCTGACTGCAGCATGAAGATAATGCAAAATAAGTTACAGTTTCTGTACAAACATCACACTCAACTGGTAAAGAATAGGATAAGCTCAGTTATGCTGTACAGAATACCAGGTGATGAAATGATTGTACTTACAGGCTTCAGATCACAGTGAATGATTCTTTCCTGGTAGAGCACTTGTAAACACCTCAGCACACACCGAGTGAAGTGGCGAATCAAAGACAGGCTGAAGCCTTGGAAATTGTTCTTTTTGATCAGCTCATACAAATTTATTCTGTGGGGGAGGAAGAAGCAGCAGACAGAGCAGATAAGAGATTGGGGAATTTATTTTTAAAGGCATGATTAGCTTCCACTGCACTAAGAGCTTGTCTTCCCACATGGAAGACTCATGCAGAGGAAAAGGATAGCTATTTTCCTCCCTGAGAATGCTGCTCTGCAGTTGATATGCACAAACACCTCCCAGATCTAAAGTATACATAAAAATCAGTGAACTTGCTTGCTAAACTCTCTGCTGTTAAGCAGCTGTGCTGATATTCACCAAGAACAATAATCATTCAGGAACTAAAATTAATTGTCTTCCATCTCTTTTTGCTGTCATTTCTCTTTGCTTTGGTATCTTGAGTAAGCATTTTCTGTCTAAAGGTTTTTAGCCAGCATTAAGTATTTCTAGATAATCCCACCCCATCAATTCAGGTCTTACTAGGTTTTTATATCCCTCCTTTGGCCATCATATCTTAGCAACTTCCAGTAGCCCTGCCCAGTAGCTTGGAGAAGGTTGTGGAAGATCTCATTTCAGCTTTCCAGTGCCTCAAGGGGCATATAAAAATGAGAAGAAAGATTTTGACAGTGATAGGACAAGGGGCAATGATTTCAAACTGACAAAGGAATAGGTTTAGATTGGATATTAGTAATAAATTCTTCCCTGTGAGAGGTGTCCTCAGCACTAGCACAAGTCTGCAAGGACATGACCAACTGGAGCTTTCTGCCTTCCCCACTGGAGTGTCCACTGGTGGCAGGCACGGCCCATTCCTTTGGAATTAAAGTTGCCAAGACTTAATAGAAAAGACCACAAATCAAAAGCTTTTCACAGTATTTTAAAGGCAATGAAAATTTTACCAGACAAACATTTTTCTATGACAACCAGTCTTCAACTCCTCTGTAGAGAGCTAAAGATAGTGGCCATCCCATTTCCCTGTGTTTCCATAGCAGCTTTCAGAAAAGACTGGTCTGTGTCTCCCCTGGAGTCACCTCTTACCCTGTGTGCCTGTAAGTGACAGACTCACATGCAGCAACACAAGGGATTTAGGTTTCTTTGGGATCAAGCTGTCCCTATGATGCTGAATCTTCAGCAGGGCCTCTAACACATGCAGCAATGGGGGTTTTACTCTAAAAGGCTGGGGAAGTGTGGGTAGCCTGGATAATTCCAGTATGATTCCCTGAGTATGAGGAGGTTGATGAATAAAATGATCTGACTTCTCCAAAACTCCTCCAGAACTCCTCCTAAGATGCCCTGCAGTGAAGATTCATAAAAAGCAAGATGCAATTTTATTTTAAAATTGTATTTAAATTACTTGGTATTATTCATATTTATATACCCTGAAGTTTACCAGTCCTGAATTTGCTCTTTTCCTCACAGGTCTTTCAGGGAAGAAGACTTCAATACCCAACACAGAAAATAAGGGTTGGATCATGTCATTGCCTGTGTGAAGTCTGAACATAGCCTTTTTCAGTTCACCTTGGGTGATCAAAGGCTCAGTTATGCAGTCTGTATTTAGACAGTGTTCCTTTCTAGCTGCCAATTCTTCTGAAGACATAAAAATTAAACCTTGTAAGGCACAAGATCTACAGTTCTCCTCAAGGTGTGTGTAAAGGAAAATGTACTTTACCCCAGCAGTTCGAAGGAGATACAGAAGTGATTGCGAAAGTAGAAGTACTCCTTCATGTGGATGATATTGTGAGTATCATCTTTGTCTTTCTTCAGCAGAGCATCAAGGATCTTCACTTCTACCAAAGCCTGGCTGTGAAACCTGAAATACCACATGACATGAGCATGGTGACATCAACTCAGGGTACCATTTGTATTTCTGGAAATGCTACAAACACCATGAGCTTACTGTAAGATCAGCAGGTGGGACAATTATTAAAATGTGTTGTTCAACCCTGTTAACCACTGTAATTTTGATTTGTTACAGTTGATTCCTAGTCTAAACACTCTGGCCTTACATAACACTTCAGGGTACCTAATTGGACTTGCCTGAAAAAAGCCTTTAAATAAACATGTTTCCAATGAGCACTCAGACTAAAATCTTGGCGCTCTTAAATCTCTAGGAATGCTTCACTTTCCTTGAACAGGGCCATGTTTCACACCTACCACAGTCAGGCCATGGGCTTTGAAAAGCATCTTTGCACTTAGTGTTCACTGAGAGGGAAAATGGAACAGCTGAACATCTGTTTCACTGACTCTGCTTCAAGCTCACAAATTTGTAGCCAGCCACTTAACAGGAAATAGGATGCTTAGGACAAGAGTGTAGAATTTCTCATTTTCAGGGAAGTGATGGGTGCCTTTCAGCATATTCCTGTGGTTTTGGAGCCTTGTGGGGATGCTCCCCTCTCTGTCCTGCATGGCTGGTTACCTGGGTTGTGCGTTCACTGTGCAACAGATAGAGAGACCTCTTTGTGAGCCTGCAGAAACTGGGCTTCCTTTCCTAGGCTCTCTCTCCTCTGGGTCCAGGCCAGCTCCTGACATCCTCTTTCCTCACTCTGCCCTCACTGTGTTTAATCAATGTACAGGAGGTTTGATTTTCATTTGTTCACGTTGTCCTAATTTGCCTTTATATAAAAGGGATGATTGTACTGGTTTAAAGTCAGCAGATATCTCACCTTTTCTTATTCCTTATTATTTTCAATGCCACTAACTCATTGGTTTTGTGATCCAAGCATTTGGCCACCTGCCCAAACGACCCTTTCCCAATGACCTCCAAGACTTCGTAGCGGTAGGCAATGTGGTCATGTAAAACCTTCAAAAGAACACAAAGAGTTCAGATTCAAAGAGTACAACAGGCTTCCCAGTAGCTCATGTGTGTGAGTCTGCTGCCCATGACAGATGATGGGTTAGCTACAAGTGAAGTCTACATCAAATAAGGGTAACAAAGGAAAATCTCAAGTTATGTTTCCATAGCCCAGCTACCTTGATTCAACCCTGCATGACATGCAAAGTGAATTCTCCCCTGAACTTTAAAAGTCATGTCTTCACTATGTGAATATTTATCTTCTAGAAACAACACTTATCTCACAGACAACACTTAAGAGTTGGCATAAAAGCACTACAAATGTACAGAGCTCAAAACAATTACCATAATTTTTCCACTTACCTTTAAGTAGGAACCATGCTCATCATCATAACAATTATTATTCTGGGTTTCAGGCAAACCTTCAATCTTTTTAGCTTCCAGGCCAAGAAACCAGAGCTCTGTATAATTGAAAATTTCTTTTTGCTCATAGACTGTTAACTGGTTTCTAAAATTTTTCAAGGCTTCTAAATCAGAAAACAAGAACGTAAAACCAAAAATCAATAAAACGTCAGAAACCTGATGGCAAAGTGCTTTCACAATGGAACATTTCATAGTAGAGCACACCACTTTGAGCAGGATACTGAAAAAAGCTGTTAGAGTTTCCCTTCCAACTAAGACTTCTCTGCTTCTACAATTTCATACAAATTCATCTTTGTTTTTTTTTTATTTTTTCTGGCTTGCAGTATTAAGTTCAATAAAGCATTCATCATCTGTCAGCAAGACTTCTAAGAGAGCTTAGGTAAAGATTATTTAATTGTGAGGGAAGTTATGTACATAGATGTTTCTGAAAATCCCATCTGTTGTCTCTCTGCTTCCTTAGGCTCCATAACTTACATGAAAAGTTGCATTTTTATTGGTTTGATTGCCTTATTTATAAAATGCCAGTAATGTTTAGCAAACCAAAGCTTTCAAATACTCATTTTCCTGATAAAAATCATCAAGCTCAGATGCCTGAGGTTAGGAATTAAATGGAGCCCAAATCTGCTTTTCTCCTAGTTTTGATTCTTCCTGCACAGAATTTCAGCTGCCCTAACACCTCCACTCCCATCATTTAAATGTAGATATATATTCAGACAGGAGCATTATAAATCAATGTGTTGCATGCATGTGTGGGTGTTTTGTTAAACAGTGGCAGATCTTCATCCAGCAATGCAGGGATGCTACATCATTTCAAAGCAAAAGGCCACTACTTTCTTTTCCCCCTAGACTCCTTCTAGAAATAGATTAACTCTGTCAAACTTTCTAGATCTGAGAACTTCCAAAATGCAATTTAGCCCACATCAATAAAATGGGACACAGCCACAGGAAGTGGGAAAGGGTTTTATCCCTGTAATGGAATATTGCTGTCACCTACCCCACCTAAGTCTTAGACAAACAGACATTCTTTTTTATACTGCATGTTTTTCTTCTGTATTTGTGTTAGTCAAATCATTCTCCTATCAGGTACCTCCCCAAGCTGGATAATTAGAAATTACTGAGCCCCATCCATATTGCTGTGCTCTAAATTGCTAAATATTTCAGCAGCCATTTAGCATGGCTCCTCTGATCCTTGAGTGTCCTGACTGTACACACTCCTCATCTGTGCAGGCAGCCTGTCACTCCAGTCCTTTCAGTTTATCCAGGGATATTCTACCTGAAGCTGTCATAGGCAGTTTGACCCCAATGCTGGTGCTCTCCAGTTCAGATGGTTTTGTATGGACTCTGGCATCACCCTCAGGAACACTGTCTGGAAGGTTAAATTGGGGAAAATTGCCTTGAGTTCCATTTTCCTGCCAAGCAGAAGAAAAAGTTGAAAATTAAAAACTACTATATTCACAGAGAAAAAGCTGCAATATATTTATTTTGGATTAGTTGAGTAATCTCTGTCAATTTTGTGCTGAGAGAGAACAAGCAAGCTTGAGCACTAGAACACCCTGCTTATTCAGACAGCAAATTCTGCCAAAAGCATTAAAGGCTGTTGGACCATGGAAAGATAAATCTCTGGAAATGAGAAATGGAAGTTCATTGTTCAGATTCATTCTCTAGAAATCCTATCTATACCAATGCTGGTCAGCCTTGGAGGGTTGTGGAAAAATTGCTCTTGGAAACCATGCCAAGCCAAGTGAAAGACAGGAAGTTGACATGGAATAACCAGTATGGTTATGCCAACAAATGGTGTCTGAATGACTTGGTTGTCTTCTGTGATGAAGTGATTGGCTTGGCCAGTGGGAGAAAAGCAGTGAGCATTGTGGACTTGGCCTTGAGCAGGGCCTGTGACACTGGAGCCCAGTGAGTGGGAGATGAACTCAATAAATAGACCATAATGTGAACAGCCTGCCCCCAGGTTTGCTCTTCTTACAGTGAGAGGTTGGGCCAGATGTCCTTCAGAGGTCTCTTCCTACCTAAATGATTCCTTAATTTATTTATTTCTTATCATTTGCCAAAGTCCTCATAGAAGTGGGGCTGGATGGAGACAATAAAAAATAAAAAAAAAAAAGCTCATTGTCTGTCAGTGTCAGAAGGGTAGCAAAGCCATATTCAAAAACCAGCACGCGGTTGCCAAGACAAGGACAACTCTGGTGATGGGATATGGACTAACAAGTGGGCAAGCTTGGTCCACCATGTCCTGGCAAGAAGTTCTGACTGACACCACCTCAATACAAGTATCTTGGTGCTTGTGGGGTTTGAGTTAAGGACTTGAGCAAGTAAAAATGGGTTCTTGTCAAAATGAAATATCTTTCCATTTTATCTCTAATTCTGACACATTTTCTGTCTTCCCCCACACTTACACACTTGTGACACTTTGCCACTGAGACTCTCTCAGTGGTACTTAGAGAGAGGTTGGTTCACCAGGCAAACAAGATGTCCAGGAGATTTATAACTCACCTGAAGAGAGGGGAGGACACTCTTCAAGCTCTTATTTGCTATTTGAGGCAGGCTGCTCTCAAAGGGGGGAGGGTTTGCAGTGTCTGCAGCCAGACCATGCTTCACTTGACCTTCCAGATGTGGGAGGGAAAGGACACCACGACTGACTCTCTGAAAAAGAAAGCACAAGGAAATGTCACATAACCTAGCAAGCAGTTCTGTGCCACACCTACCAACACTAGAGGGATATAAAAACTTGGAAAATGTGTGTGGTTCGCTTCTGACACCTAAAGGCAAAGGGGAAATGAGCAGATGCTAAGGCAGCTCCAGCTGTATCAATGGGCAGCAGGAGGCTGCCTGGGCAATCCAGCACAGTTTAGGGAATGAGATTCCTCACAAGAACACTTCCATTCAGCATCAGAGCAGTGACTGCTTCAGCTGCAAAGGGTGGTTGTGTTTGGAAGCCCAGCAGCCATTCCAAGTAGGACTCCTGCAAGTGGGGAAAATAAAGCCCAGATAAGGTAATAAATAGGCATGAACTGCCAATGGCAGAAAATATCAGCTATTCCCAGTGGCAGAAGAGAAACTGGCACTGGACTGCTGCCAAACACCAGTGGGAAGTGGGAAATCTTCCCTGCACTGGTTTTCTCCATGTTTTCCTTCCCCCTCATTTCCTATGGAGCTCGATTTGACTGGGCCCCTTTGCTGCACTCCTTATTAGTGAGGCAAAGGTAAGCTTTCAGCAAACTTTGCTTAAAAATAAATGCTTATGTTCATTTAAATAATCCAGGATTACTAGTCCTTCCTAACTTCCCATTTATTATTTGCAAAACACTTATATCATTCATTACAGCCAGTCATTTAAGGGCACAGTTTTATGAATGTCTTATATGTCTTATCAATGTCTTCGATATCTCAAGTCAGAGACATCACACTCTTAACAGCAAAGAACACTCTTCCAGGTAGGCTATTTCTTTGGTAAAGAATAAAAAAATTATTTGAAACAGATCAACTATGCACTGTGAAACGCAGAATAAGGTCCAGAGAGCAAAAGCTACAATCCACCTAAACCTGTGAATTTTTTCTCCTCAGGGAAGCATAGAGACATTTGGCAAGCTTTTGACAAAGGCAAGGTTTGATATTTTCTCAAAAAGCAAAGGAGCAATGCTCTCAAGTCAATCAACTTCAGTGAGCAAGTTTTTTATTCCAATACTGTGGAATAGCCTTTAAAACCTCAGAACTGGGATTCCAGTGGACTTTTCCCAAAAGCTTCAAGAAACAAAAGTGATTTGGTAGAAAAAAAACGCTTCAAATGCTACTGAACACACTAAAACCGAAATAATTGCAGGCATTTGGGACAGCCATACAGCCACAGGGGAAATGGAAGAGGACAGGGAACAGAAGACTTGCCTCTGCCCATATTCATTTACTATAAGAGATCATTTTAAAAGCAAGCATGCAGGTATTTTTGAAGCCAGCTGAGGAGTCACGTACCTGATGGAAGACTCTGTTAGAGCCCAGATGATCCCTCTCTTGAACAGTGAGCTGAGACTGAGAAAAAGCATCCACATGGGAAGACTGCAAACATGAAGTGAGGCTTTAATAAAAATTATTCTGGAGGAAAAAAGTTATGGTATCCCTGCATGGCTTCTGTGTTTGCCTCCTTTGTGGCAATGCCTGTGCCAACACAGGGTGTGAGAAAGGGCCACAAAAGCTGCTGAAAATACATTACACTCCAGCAATGCCTCAGTTGAGCAGCTGTTTTGTAGGCTAGGACAGACAGTTTATTTTGTTATTATACCTCTCAGATGCTTGGTGTCCCTCTGTGCTCAGCCAGGGGGAAGGAGACCCTCTACCATCCCTAAATACGTACTTGGAAGCTGGTAGTGAGTCAGCTTGGAAGGTCAGCTTTAAACTGCCTCATGAGGTAGATTGTGAGCCCATACATTGCTAAAAGCAGCATTAGACTGATTCAGCTTGTGGTACAGATTTTTATAAAACAAAATCGGGGTTTAAGTTTACTGAAATATAGAAAAAACTCGCTTGG
>JANRGV010000073.1:64210826-64223615 GCA_024734035.1 Alethe castanea
AAATATAGAAAAAACTCTATTGGCTGCAATGGGCAGAGAGTAATAGAAATTAACAAAAAAAAACCCCACGGGCAAAGTGTTAAGCAACTCACAATTTTAAAGAGTTTGCTGGTGCTTTCAGCAGTTTTTTAATAAACATGCTAAGTAGTATTGTACATTTCTGCCCAATAAATTGCAATGAAATGAAGAAATCTTTAGGATAATTTAGGCCATGAAAACTCTGGCTAAAGCAGATTGGAGCTCTGCTCTATGGGCTGGAGTGAACCCCACTGGGTTTGGTCAAAAGGGCTCCTGAAAGAGTCTGAGCCTGGAAGCAGCAGGGACAACTCAGTAGATGCTGCACCAATACACTGCAGATATCTATATAGACATACATATAGATATGTGTCTATCTATAAAGCTGTAGTGGGTGAGGGATGCTTGCATGCAAACTGATCCACACACACACTGTGACCCTGATATAGGCAGGGCACATTAGCATTGCTACAAACAAGGAGATCAAACTGAACATACCTTGACAACGGCTCTGGCACATCCTGCCCTGAACAGAATCCCAGACTGGTTTGAGGTGGAAGGGACCGTAAAAACCAAGCAGTTCCAACCACTCCCATGGGCAGGGACACTTTCCACCAGACCTGGCTGCTCAGAGCCCCAGGCTACAGGCATCCACAGCCTCTCTTGGACAGCCTGTGCCAGGGTCTCACCACCCTCACAAGTAATTTCTTACTAATTACCCAACCTAACCCTGCTCTCTGTCAGTGTGAAGCCATTCCTCCTTGTCCTGTCACTCCAGGCCCTTGTCAAGAGTCTCTCTCCATCTTTCCTGTGGCTCCCTTCAGGCACTGGAAGGCCACAATGAGGTCACCCCAAAGCCTTCTCTTCTCCAGACTGAACAATCCAAATTCCCTCAGCCTTTCCTCACAGCAGAGCTGCTCCATCCCTCTGATCATCTTGATGGCCTCCTCTTGACTGACTCCAGAGGCTGTGGCATATCCATCCTTGCATAAGCACTTACAGACTCTAAAAGACTTGTCCAAACTAAACATAGAGATAAAACTCTGTGTACAGATCTACCTGACCATATGGAGGAAATGCTGCCCTTTGACAGGCTCAGTTGTCTCACCATCAACCAGGAAGACACCACTTAAGCTCGGCAGACCAGCTTGAGAAAACTGTTCTGTGTGTGCTCTTCCTGCTCCTAAAAAAAACAAACACTTCTACAAGGGCAAACTTCAGATTATGAACAAACTGAGAACAGCTCAGGCTTGAGATGAAGGGTCATGGGTGGCTGTGAAGCACAGAAGAATGACAGGAATGGGATAAAACCTGTCTTTGCTGGACACAGTAATTCCCATCTCTGGAACTGGAGATCATGCAGCCAGGGTTAAAGGATGATATGCTGTAAATCCAAAATATTCCCAGGGCCAGCACATCAAATGCCACAGAAGAGGGCCACTAGACTACTGCATCCTAAACAGGAGTGTCCTAGAGCACGACACAGTTTGCTCAGAACACCAAATATCCTTGTATGAATTTCTTCAGATGATGATTCCATGGAAAACTCAGTGCCAGAGTATTTTTCCAGACAAACTACAGACAATCTTCTCATATAATCTATGTATCTTGCATTTCAAGGGACAATCACATTTGTTATGAAGATAAGTCTGGGATACACGTTCAAAATGCTACTAATTATATCAGCCCAGTTCTTAGTAACACTATTAATTTTGGCGCATGTTATACTTTTTCCTCACACTTCATCTATACTTCATTCCCAGAAAGTGATCATTTCCAGTTTCTGGAGCTGATGATAATACCACATTTCATTTAAAGGCAGTTTCTTAACTGCTTCATGCTTTTCTAGCTACAAGTCAATAAAATGCCAAGATTTTACAGAGAAAAAGCTATCACTGAAAAGCAAAGAAACAATGACTCCACATACCTCTGCAGACTGCAGAACCTTCACTCCAAAACGGCATTTTATTTCTTTGCCATACTTGTCCAAATCTAGGCAGTTATGTCTACATTACTAAATTTTTTTAAAGTGTATTTACCAACAGAGCATGGAAAAATTCAAAAAATGTCTTTAAACAAGAGCAAGATCTAAGGAAGAGGGTGAGTGGGCTCCAAGATGTGCTGCCAGAATTCAGAATCAATTTAATTTCCATTCAGTGGGGAAAGATGAACAAGACTTTGAGGTGGACATTTCTCAGTGCAAAAGCAAAACCAGTCCATGCCTTTCATTAACCATGGAAATCTGTGATGGTCTTTGTCCCCCTTTCTCAAAACATACTTACTAAGGATTTATTGCTCTTCAGACAATTTATTCAATAAAATCAGTAAGTGACCAACCTTCATAAAATTCCCCCAAATAAGTAAATAACATACACTTTTATTTGCAGAAAAACTGATCTATGCCTACACCAGTCCTGCTGGTGGCTGAATGAGGAGCAGGTGGATTTACTGGACAATCCACACAGTGGTTTTATTTGATGGTCTTGATCCAGGTGACCCAGCAGAGCTGCTCTGGCAAAACCCTGCCCTAGGGGCTCGGCAGCTGAGCTGTTGTGGCTGGGCTCATTCTGGCAGATGCACTCCAAAGAAAAACTGCAGCACCTGTTACTATTCCACTCCATTCCCTGCTCCTGTGAGACTCAGCCTTGTCCTACAGCTCCAATGCTGCAATTCCAGACTATCATATCCTGCTATTCCAGCCCTTCAAATCCTGGATCACCTTGCTCATTCCAGTTACCACCAAAGAACCAGAGCAAGGTCCTCATCCACCACCTAGCCCGCAGTCACAAAGTTTTAGGTTTACAGCATTCTGTAAAATCAGACATCATGACATGCTTCCATAATTCTCAAAATATCAGTATTTTTTCAGTACCATGTTTACCATAGAAAACAGAAGTGCATTAAAATCTTGGAAACTTTTAAATACACAGCTATATAAAATAAAGACCCCATTGTCTCCTCATACATAGACATTCTCTTCCCCTGTTCTCAAAACTGAATGAAGCCCGTAGAATACATGGAGAGAATACAACACCGGACCCAAAATCATGCAACACATTAAAAAGCCATAGCAAATGCACTCTCACTCAAAATACAGTAAGAACACAAACATTTTCCCCACCTTGTCAACTATTTCTGTCAGCATTACTGCGAGAGCTGTTCAGTGCAGGATAGGAGCTGTTTATTCCATTCGGTGAAGGCATTTCAGGAAGCCCACCTTCATCTAGTCAGAGCATAGCAGGAGCAGCTCCATGCACAGTGCCCTGAGCAGAAAAAAATGGATAATGCTTCTGCTTGGCTTCAGATTTAAATTTCTCTCCCGGAAATATGCCAGTGACTATTAGCTGCTCTAGTATTCTTTTGGTGGCCATCTGTTCTCTTTCTCAGCCTCCTTCTAGCCAAATATAATTTTCCATATTTATCATGGCAAGTCAGTAATAAGAAAGACAAATATAACAGGATTGGCTGTTCTCCTTGTCATCTCAGTCTGTTCTTTCTCACTGAGCTCATGTGCTTGTGAAATCAAAAAACACTTGAACTTGGATTTTGTCAAAATTTGTCACAGCGACCTTGCTATACAGTGAGCAAAAACCCTTCAACAAGACTGACAGACTGGAAAATGAAAATTAATTAATTCTTCAAGGGTTGTTTTTTTGTTGGGCATTATATAGCAATTAATGAGGACCAAACTGTGGCACCTTGGTCTGTGGTTCTTGAGGGCATTGGTGCAGAGCTGCTCTGCTCTGTGGGATAATGAGTGTGTGGATAATTTTGGTGTGGATAATGAGAGAGCTTAGCTGCCCTCCTGTTTTTCTTCTTATTCCTTTGGATCTGTGCATGTGTGATGGGGCACTGATGGAGGCATCCCTACTCTCCAGCTGTCTTAAGGGAACATCTAAAGCAAAAATACAGTGTGGTCTCCTCCTTCATGCAGCCAAAGAATGGCATGTTCCCTGTTGGTCTGAAATCTGTCAACAACCCAGATTAGTTCTACTTTCACTCAGAAACCAGGGTTTTCAAGGAGGAAATACAAGCTCACCCACTGAAGGCTGCTGCTTTTACATATGCTGCTGGAATGGCCAAAGGACAAACAGTTATTCCTCTGCACCCATGGTGGTATCTGCAAAGCCCTTCCTGATTTAATTGCTGGGCTGCACCTTGCTAAAAGGCACATTGCTCCCACTTCCATCACTCCCACTTTTCCATTCACCCAAGCTTGGCAACCCTCTAAGCAACAAATCCTCCTCAGTATTATAAGCCTCACGTCCAAGGGAAACTTCTCATTTTCTCACCAAATAACCACTCAGGCTGTCATGCCAGCAGAGGAAGCCTGCAGATCATAGAGTCCTAAATGGCTGGGGCTGGAAGGAGACCTTAAAGATGATCTCTTGCCAACCCCCTGCCATGGGCAGGGACACCTTCCACTATGCCAGGTTGCTCCAAGCCTTGTCCAGCCTGGCCCTGGACATTCTCAGGGATGGGGCAGCCACAGCTTCTCTGGGCAACCTGTACCAGAGCCTCACCACCCTCACAGAAAGATTTTCTTCCCAAAATCCTATCCAAATCCTCAGTGGGAATCCACTCCCCCCTGTCCTGTCACTCCAGGCCCTTGCCAATAGTCTCTCTCCATTAGCAGCCCCAGGATAACCTCCACAGAATGGAGTGAAATACAGATCTGCCCATGTTTCAGCCATCCCTCATTTAGAAGAACATACTCTATTTTCTTTATTCCCTTTCTTTGCAATGTTTTCTCATCTCCTCATTTTATTACATTCTTGTAAACATTCAAACTTGCTGTGATAAGTCACACAGGAATAAAAACAACCTTCAGGACCATTCTTTTTTATTACCTGAAGAGGACCAACTAAGTTTTGATGACGTGAGGCATTGAATACAGTTCTCTTTCATTTCTCAACAATACTGTCAAAGCAAGAAAACTCACCCGGATTCTTACTAAGTTTAAGTCATGCTGCGTTGAAATAAAAAGTAATACATAAAATGTTCCAGTGAACAGTTTGAAGGAAATATTTATGACCTTTGTAACTAATTTTTTACAATTACCCACTTCTGAAAGACATTTAATTAAAGGACCTAAGTGCAATAGTACATAAATTCCTTATTGATGTGATCACTGTCTGTGGTCATCACACAGACAACATCTTAACAAATATGCAAGTTTGGCAACATCTCTGAAGCAGAATTGTATTACTGGTAAAGGAAATGAATGTGTTTTCCTTGCAAAGAAAACCCCCTGCATCATGGAGTGGGAAGGATTAATTCCATCTTAGCTAAACATTCAAGGTGAACAAATTTCCCTGTGGAAGCACCCCTGTCTTTTTATTGGCTTGCCTTGAGAAGGATCCTGTTCCAATAATGTAAACTAGATATCCAAAACTTTTATAAGTCCCTAGAATTAGATTAGATTAATTCTACTCTTTATAGCATTTACTCTGCTTCTCCTGCACTTCACTCTTCCTGATCTGAGCAAGGGCTAAATCCACAGAGGAACAATGAACTGAGCCCTGTCTCAGTGCTGTGGCCTCCATCCAATGCTGCCACTGCAGGCTGAACCAGGGAAGATAAACACCAAATCCCCAATGTGAGTGGTGTTGACATGAAACTAATGAAACCACTCCTGCGCTATTTGCTCTAACAAAGCATAGGAAGTATGCTTGTTGTCTTTTGCAAAATCAATGCAAAGTGAATGGGTGATTTAAGGTTTTGCATGCATTTACTTGGGCAAAGAACCCACTAGATGAACCAATCAGTCCAAGTCTGATAGAAATAGAAAAGCCAGTCACGGGTTCTGGCTCCTTTAGAATGTTTCTTCCACAGAAGACTGCAAAAGCTTGGGATATGTTAACATCAAAATTCTAACATTCAAATTACTTGCTAGTAAATTGGCTCTTTAAAGTTGATTAACAACTTGTATCACACTTAAGAGCTGCACTTTCTCCTAGCAAACAAGAAAAAAAACCACAAGGCTGTTTGTTCTAAATGTTCTCAAAAGCTGGATAAGAATCATGAATGCAATTTTACATAGGAGGGAATTAAGGCACTGTGTTGCTAAGGATGTAATTACCAGAATCTTTTGAGATAATTCCTAACATTTGAGTAAGTGTCCTTGACTGAATGCAAATAGAATTTGGGGACATGGGGATTTTCCAAACAGCTCTCTAACTGTATAAAGCCAGAAGGACCTCAGCAACATCATCATTTCCAGAAAACAGACTGGGCAAAAAAATGACAGCCCAGAAATCAGAGCTCAAACTGATTTTTCTAATGCATCATCTGTTCTCAGGACTATTCCAAGAACAGAAAATATGGCTATTCCTAGACCCAAAAACTGAAGAGGAATCACATGAGAAGCAGGAATTGGAAATGAACCAGATAAGCTGGTATAAATCAAATGAGGTGCACAGATGAAATGTAGGTCTAGATATGTTTAAAAGTCATAGGCAAAAAAAAAAAAAATCCAAATTTGATAGGTAAATATATCATAGAACCACAGAATATCTTGAGTTGGAAGGGACCCACAAGGATGACCCAGACCAACTCCTGGCCCAGCACAGACACCCTGACAATCCCACCCTGTGCATCCCTGAGAGCACTGTCCAAACCCTCCCAGAGCTCTGGCACAGCCCTGGGGCTGTGACCATTCCCTGGAGAGCCTGTTCAGTGCCCCACACTCTGGGGGAAGAACCTTTTCCTGATATCCACCCTAACCCTCCCTGACACAGCCCCAGCCATCCCCTGGGTCCTGTCCCTGGTCACAAAGCAGAGATCAGAGCCTGCCCCTGCTCTTCCCCTTGTGAGGAAGCTGCAGAACTGCTGTGAGCTCTGACCTCAGTCTGCTCTTCTCCAGCTGAACAGAACAAGTGTCTTCACTTGACACTTTATGTGTGGCTTCCCCTCCAGGCCCTTCACTGTCTCCATGTCCCTCTTCTGGACACTCTCTAACAGCTTTAGATCTTTCTTATATTCTGGCACCCAAAACCACCCAAAAATTAAAGGTGAGGCCAACCCAGAGCAGAGCAGGACAAACCCCTCGCTGGCTCCAGTAAGATCACAATCGAAAAGGATTTTTGTCTTGCTTGCCAAGCCCTGAAAGCTTTGTAAGAACTTCGCTTCAAGAAAGAGTGGAGCTCTTTCTACCAATTTGCAGGTGAAACATTATCCCTGTGCTGCCTGGAAGTGGAAGCTGGAGGCAAACCCAGGAGAACCAAAGCTTCTCAGTCCTTGTGTAGTTCATAACCACAGTTACTAAATACCTCCCCAAATCCTACTAACATCAGTCATTCACCCGTGCATTCAGATGCACTTCCAAAATAATGCCCTCTGAGCACGAAAACCAGGGAAATCATTTCCCAACCTCATCACTTCAGAGGGGTTGCACTTGTTACACAGCAACAAGTAACTTCTCATAGTGATTTTTCTCCAGAAAGTCACTTTAAACAAAAGCATAAAATGTCAGTTTTAAACGTAGAAACACGCTGTTTTTATAATGTAGGACTTCTGATTTCAGAGTAATGCAGTTCAGTTTATTTCTATAGAGCATATTTTTTTCCTCTAAAATAAAAACATAGACCAGCTGCCTACAATATACATATATTTTTAATATAAAACAAGACTTTTCACTTAAATGTAAAGGTCAATCTGAAATCTTTTGCAGAACCCTAGGTATTCTGAGATGATATAAATTAATTATTTGCTTACTATTTATGCAGAAACCTGTAAGATACCACTGTAATTTAAAAATGTTAACGTCTTATCTTTGCAGCAATAGTAATGATACTTCTTTCATTAAAAATTGTCATCATAAAATTATAGAGTATCCTAAGCTGGAAGGGACCCACAAGGATCACTGAAGCTCTGCACATGACAGTCTCAAGAATCACACATCTTAATTCTGCTTCTCCAAAGAAACTTAAATTATGGTTAATGCAATAAAACTATTATATGGAATTGATGGCAGATAGTATAACACACCAAACTAGCTTCTTTCTGTTTATTTTCAGTTCCTCACAACAGGTATGTCACAACCCAACACAAACATTTGTACATCAAACAACAAAAAATGCCACCCATTATTACCTTAGGCTGGACTCTTTTATTTCTTCTCACTTGTAAACAAGAGTTACTGAAGAAGCTGAAATTACAGCAGTTCTCACCACTCCCTTCTTGCTTTTCCCATAATGACAAAGCTCCGTGTTTCAAGTCTGTCTCCATTAAACTGTTCTCTTTGTGATTTAAATCTGACACTGCAGTTAATCTGATCCAACCTGTGCCCCTCTGTGAATAAAAGCTTGAGCTGATGGATGATTTTTAGGGTGAGCTGTCTGCAATCAAGTCCCAGCTTGTTTTACCATGTTCCCCAGAATGACACAAACCAAACTGAGCTCAACTGGGAAGCTGATGCTCTATGAAATCTTTGAGGGCTTTACACCAGCTCAACATGTTTGTCAATTAGGCTCAGCAGCACTGCAAACCCATCCCTTGGGGTGCCTCCTTTGCTTTCCTTTCCTTCCTTCTGTCTTTTAATTCTTCCTCAAAGACAGAGCTGCAGCTTTAGCTCACCTGCTCTGAACATGAACTGTCTAATGAGGGTAGGTAATTCCCAAGGTAATTCCCAGTGTTATTGAGAATCCCAGCAGGGTCCCTAAGCACCACATTCACAGCTCCCCCTTAAGCACTCAGAACTCTTGACAATCCTGAAATGAGCGTTTCTACGTAGTCCTGTCTCTGTTTACACCTTAATCCTCTATGGGCCCCTTAGATATTCCACCAGCAAAATGCCTGCAGCTGGAGCAGCCTCAGCTTGGAATATTAAAGAAACTGACCTCAGTGGTCTTTTATTCAAGTATTCCTGACAGACTCCATGGGGAAATATCTAATGCTTAGTCTCAAATTCTTATTTTCTTTACTTTTCTTATGAGAATGATAAAGCAAATCATATTTTAAAAAAATGCAGACAAAAATTTTACAGTGAAAATTTTAAAGTGAAAGAAATTTTTTTTAATAAGAAGAGGAGCAATGCCAGCCCTAAAACAAAGCCACAGTGGGTTTGCAATTAAAATAAATAAATAAAAGAAATGTTTAAATCAGCTTTTCTTTTTTAATCATGGCATCACAGATTGGGTTGGAGGGGACCTTAAAGATCATACAGTTCGACCTCCTGCCATGGGCAGGGACACCTTCCACTATCCCAGGCTGCTCCAAACCCCATCCAGCCTGGCCTTGGACACTGCCAGGGATGGGGCAGCCACAGCTGCTCTGGGAAACCTGTGTCAGGACTTCACCACCCTCACAGGAAACAATATTTTTTTTCCTAATATCCAGTCTAAACCTACTCCATGTAAGTGTAAATCCATTGCCCCTTGTCCTGTCACTCCAGGCCCTTGTCAAGAGTTTTTCTCCATCTTTCCTGTGGTTCCCTTCAGGCACTGGAAGGCCACAGTGAGGTCACCCCAAAGCCTTCTCCTCTCCAGGCTGAACAATCCCAATTCCCTCAGCTTTTTCCCGCAGGAGGAAAACCCATTTGACATGAAAGTGCCAGTGAACCATTTAACAGAAAAGGCATATGACAAATGTAATCAGAACAAGTGAATAACTACAGGAATGACCTCCAGCTCCGTAAGTAAACTGCCTAACTGTTACCAGAAAAAGGAAAAAAATCAACCACACAACACAAGCAATAACAACAACTAAAAAAAGAAGTCTTTGGCTTCCCAGCATTTTGAATTAGGCTCATGAAAGAGGTCACCTCTCTCTCAAAAACCTCACTTCATTCGTAACCTCAGTCATCACAATGGCAATCACATGTTGCAGTAATTATGTTAAGACAGACTGGACTGGCATCACCACCAGGTCTTTATTAGAAAGCTTTTCATACCTTCTTTTAGTGAACTTCTTTCTAAGAACTCTGATTCCTTCCATCGTAGGCAGCATCAGACAGCACTAACTCCTTTTCTTACAGGCAGCTCCACACAGCACTGACTCCTTCTCTCTGCAAGTTTCTTTCTTCCTTTTGCATGACTGGCTAAGCCAAATCTGTCCCTCACCCAGGAACCTAACCCTGTCTGTCCCTCACACAACATCCTCTTACCTTGTCTGTCTCTTGCACAGCTGCATGTCCCTCACCTCCTCACAGCACAGCCAGCAGACTCCAGCCCAAACTGCAGAAAACCCTAGGTATCTAGGGTTAGTTAATGGCAACTGCTATTGTGATTAATGGCCAGCTAACCCACTTTTATAACATCCAAACTCATTGGGCAGGCACAGATGTTTCTACTCCTCAGTAATCAGTACAGCTGTAATTCATTAAGAGATTGGCTTCTGGACTATCCTTTCAACCTATCTTCCCACAATTACATGGATCCTATTGAAAAAAAGAAAAAAAAGGACAATACATCCCATAGGCTTTTGAACAGAATTAAAAACAGATCTATGCTTACATGGACATATGCAAAGACAGGATGCAACTTCCTGGCACATCCCTGTGCCTACATTTTCCTCTAGACCAGCTCTGAGTGTTTTGAATGGTTCTGTCTTCTTGCAAGGGCTATATGTGAAGCCCAGGGATTTTGTTTAGGGAGGCTGGACGCCTTCTTCTGGAATCTACTTTTAGCTCTTGCAAGATGTCTGCATTTAGCTGCACAGGCCAAAAGCCAGTTTTCAGGAATGCTGCAGACACTTGGGTATATCAGGAAAGCAGGTGAATGCCTGGTGCAGTGGCTCACTGCTGCCCATTTCTTCCCAGCCCCAGCCAGTGGAGAGCACTGGAAACCCCTGGGATTCAGGCTGCTGTCTGCATTTCATATGATGTGTGCTCAGATTTGTCTTGGATAACGTGCTTGGCCTCCTTTTCTCCAGGCTAAACATCCCCAGCCACTCCTCACAGGACTCACTCTTTCTCACTATCTACATACACTGAATTTTAATACAATAATCCAAATATATTGACAATAAATGGGCCAAGAAGTCCATGCCTGGCACATGTGTACGGCTGCTATTAATTAAATGGTAGATTTCAAGTATGCATTTTGCCTCACTTTCCCTTTGGGGATGAGGAATTTGTCAGAAATCATCTCCCAGTGGTGTTCAGGAGAAATATCTGTTTATTAAAAGAGCTTTCCTATTACTTTTAGAAAATATTTTAATAGTACTGTGCCAATGTGCATTATAAATTCTCAGAATGTTAGGGAGATTTCAAAGCAGAACTGTTTCATACACATTACTGTACAAAGAATAATTAGAATTAAAGCAGAGGATCTCAAGGAGTGGCTTCACAATTCTGTGACAGTGATATTGCAGGGTCACCACACCACACGAGCCCCATGTTTTCAGGTGTGTTACCACAGCCTTGTCTCACTCTGTGCACAACAACACTCACTTTACACCCTGTGTAAGACCTCCCTGCATGTTCAGCTAGAGTGCAAACTAATGTCACCATCAGGACACTAATAAATCAGATCACGTTAACAAATGCAGAATTTGCTCATAAATCCATTTTTTCCTTTTCACAGAAGAAATGAACAGTGTACAGAGAAGCTACTGCAGTATGTGCTGGTAACATGTCTCAGGAATGATATGGATGAAAATTTGGGAGGTAGGCAGTGTTCCCACTTAGGAACAGGCTGTGATGTGTGGAGAACAGAATGCTTCCCATCAACTTCAATAACACACTTCCCCACTCTTTTGGGAGCAGCTGGAAAAATCTGCCTCCAAATTCCTTTGGCAAGAAAGATGAATCAAAGCAAATGAGGAAAGAGGAAGGAGGAGCTGATCTCAGACAAGCTCCAAAGAGGGGACAGCTCAGCAGGGAGTGTGTTCTCCATTATCACTTATTGTGACCTCACTGGGACTAATGAAGGTACAGAGCACAAAGGTGATGGATGAGGAGAATGAGCCTTTATTCCATACACAACCCCCCAGCTAAATCAGGGGTGGAAAACACATCTCCTACTGGCCATGATTCTTCTTAAAATGATCACTTCCAAACTATTCAGTGCTACATTTCTCTCTTGCTGGTTTGAATGTTCCCAGGGTCTTTGGCAGCTCTCCACATTTGCAGTTCCTCAGCAGGTAGCCTAACTGCAGCCAACTCTGGGTAAATATATCTCATCTGTCTTTGATTTATGGGCAAGATTCAGCCTCCCTAGATCAGGCTTTGTGCAGGTGGAAGTGCAGGTGGAATGGGTGGGAGCACCAGAACCCATCCACGTGGCAGGAAAATGAGTTTAAAAGAGTTTCACTTAATGAACTTTATCTTAAGTAGAACAGCTGGCCTGCCTTCCCAAAACTTGGCAGTAGTTTCATGGTTACATCTCCACAGCCATGTGAGCACAGCCAAAGGAACTGAGAATTTGGAATTGGGTTCTACCTAAAATCACTGCAGGACTTTTAGATATTATCAGAGATTATTTACAAGGGCATGGAGTGACAGGACAAGGGGGAAAGGCTTAAATTTGGAAGAGAGTAGGTTTAGATTACATATTATTAAGAAATTCTTTCCTGTGAAGATGGTGATGTGTACTAAAACTCTGTATCCATGTGTGTGAGGACAGAGCAGGTTCATCATAATACTCAAAGAATCACAGAATCATGGAAAGGTTTGGGTTGGAAGGGTCCTTAAAGCCCATCCAGTTCCACTTCCCTCCATGTGCAGGGACACCTGCCACTATCCCAGGTTGCTCAGAGCCCCATCCAGCCTGGCCTGGAACACTTCCAGGGATGGGGCAGCCACAGCTGCTCTGGGAAACCTGTGCCAGGGCC
>JANRGV010000073.1:64223715-64265070 GCA_024734035.1 Alethe castanea
CCAGCAGATCAAGGAAAGTTTCATTCACTCTCTTCCTCCTTACCCAGAAGACAAGCGAGCCACTCAATTAAAACCCAAATGATTTTTCTTTCTGATTGAGGCCAGACACAGTAGTATAGTTATGTAAAATGAGGAATAAGTTTTGGTTAATTGATCTCCAAAACTTTTCCTCGTTGGCATACTGCAACAGAAGCTATTAAAGGTAATAAAGTTAACTACACCTGGCCTGTTGAGAAAGAACAAAGTACAGTTTTAAAGATCTGACTACTATTTTAATTATTTTTTTTCAAAAAAACCACAAATGCCTTCACCACACAATTAATTCTGGGTCACTCTGCCAGGCATCCAGATTTTCTCTCTTGAAAGCCTTTTTCTAGATTTAATTGGTTGAGTTATGCCCAGTTGGGTTAACCCCAGTTGGGGTTCACCCAACTCTTCCTTTATGTCAGGTAGGAACAATCAAGTAATATCCTGTGTATGCTCCTTGAACTGTGAACCTCAGGAAGACAGATACAAGCATTCCAGGAAAGGGAACAACCTTCCACATCTCTGAGGGTCAATAAGGAGTTATAAAAAACCGAACAGGCAGGTGCAGAAATTCAGGGGATGACTGGATGATTGAAAAAGCCTTCTGTTGCTTGCCCCAGCCACAAAGGCAAAGGGAGAAAAGCAGGTTCCACACTAAGCTTGAGACAAGAAATACTGGAAGGAGATAACTGATAAGCAAACCTCCAGAGATCTTTGCACTGATTCTTTTTCCCTCCACCTAATGCACCAAAAAGTAAGGGAAAAAAGTTAACAATACCACATAAAAGCCATTAAAGCAATGTATAACAATCTTACAGAGCGATCTGGGATGCTCTGTGAAGAAAAAATAATTTTGGAGTGAAACTGTAAATATATCTTGGAACATTTAAGTTTCTTTAATTTTGTTTCAATTGCAGGAACACTTCATAATTACTAGCTAACTTACTATATAAATAATACCTTTGACAGCATGATGAGTGGATTATGTATTTCTGGTTTGACATCTCTGCTCACAGGAGAAATGAAAGACTTATTTTTAAATCAACTTTACAGCACAGCTCTGGTTTTACTATGTGGTTCATCTGTAGCTTAAAATATTTGTTTGTCTGAACTGTGGTCACACATTTCAAATCTTGCAAGCGCTCTATGTGAATTTCAGTTTATGTGAATTCAAAGTTCAAGGGAAAAACTTGAATAATTCCCTATACAAAAGCTTGTTCTAGAACAAGAAAGCTTTGTTGTGCTTTAGCCAAACCCATTTCCATGTGGAATAAATTCTAGATACCTCCAGAAGATTGTAGAGAAATCTAGAAAAAAACCCTCAATTCTCAAATTCATACAGATGAAGGATCAGCTCCTTATATATGACTTGGATGTACTGCATTTTATTCTCACCTTAAATGCATTTAATTCTCACATGTTTTTGCTAAACCATCTGAGATATCCTGCAGCAACTTTTATCAAAGCTATTAGCAAATAAAATCCTCAAGGAGGCTTTAAAAATCACTATACATTAAACAAGGAAAAGCAAAAGCTTACTGTCAAATACTGGATAGTTGTAATGAATGTTACCCACAAACTCATATTTTACTCTGGTGAATACATTCACTAGCAAAATGTATTTCTACTGAAAATTAGTACCTGAAATCTTTTACTTTAACATGCTCTTCATCTTCACTCCTAGAAAAAACAAGATACAGAGTTTTACATCACATATTTAATGCTAGGCACTTCTTTCCTCCCACAGATTCCAGAAGATAGAAAATGCTACCAATTTACTGTGGCTTCAGCAAAAGTAAACCCACAAAATCTCTAAACTATAACTGACCTAGCAAGTGATGCATAACAGAAAGAGACCAGAGCACAGCTGACAATATTCACAGTAGTGTGAACATATTAAAAGGATAGTTCATAATTATGGGGCTTTTTTTTATTCTGGAGACAATAACATTATTGGAACATTCAAATACCTTTAGACTTGATTTTATTTGCTTGTTTAAAATTTTAAGAGATATTATCTATTTAGGTTTTTATTTCTAATATCTTATTGTCAAATTATAAAATAAGCAATCCTAAATTATATTTTTTAAAGAACAAAAAAAAACCTAAGGTATTTCCCATACAGCAATGACTGGGAAGTCATAAAATAATAAAATCGTAAATGAAACACAGTCATAAGTGTCTGCAGCACAATAAAAACTCTGCAGTGTGGAGAAACAGGAAACTAAAAAGGATGATTCAAACAAGGGCAATGAGATTTTCTTTCCCTATGACTGTTCACCACTCTTTGTGAAGAATGCATAGCCTTGGTGCCATGAGGATAAAGAGGAGAGGCCAAGCAGGTTTGGCTCACAAGACCCCAAGACTTTCATTCACTGAAATTGTTTCAGATTAAGATGAGTTAGCAGTAACTAATATCATCCTTCCCTTTTAAAAGAAATGTACCAGAAATATCCATATACTGTGAATTCCAACTGAATTTACATTCTCTGACCATAGGAGAAGAGGTAAGGAAGAGCCAGATCAGATACAATGCAGCATGTGCCCTATTAATTAACTTTCCTTCTCCCTCAGGAGCTCCACTTGGGGAAAAAAATCTAGCACAAATTTGGTGCTCAAGGAATCAGTCCCAGCCTTCAATGGATTTATATAGCCTCTGTCCTAACAGCTGTGGTGTTGCTGATATGAATAGCTGAAGTAAAACTACCTTGACTACATGAACAGAGGCTGAAATTCCACTTTGTGGCTATAATGTGGGTATATTTAATTGGTACTGGAAAGGACAGAATGGGTATTAACCAGAAACAAACAAAAAAAAGAATACCAGCTTTTCTCTACTTTCTCAATTGATTTATTCAATATACTTCCCCATTTCTTCTAAAATGGAAGCAAATGTTTTAAAGGCAGAAAATGAGGTTTTTTAGTCACACTTCCAATCACAAGCACCATGGAAAAAAATCCATGAAGAAACAATCAATTTAACTCCAAAGAAAGATTTTTACTCTACCCCTTAAGCCATGTGCCAAAGAGTGACTTCCCTGCAGGAAGGGAGCTGGAGGTGCTGGCTGACAGCAGTTTAAGGCAGTCAGAGGGCAAACCACATCCTGGGCTCATCAAACACCAGATGGACAAAGATGTGATTATCCTGCTGTCCTCAGCACTGGTGTGCCTTCACCTTGAATATTGTGTGCACATGTGGGCCCCAAAATGTGAGAAAGTGTCTGGTGAAGATGGGAAGGTCCCTGAATGAAGTCAGAGGAAGGCAACAAAGCTGATGAAAGGGATAGAAGGAATGTGCTGTGGGGAGTGGCCAAAGACTCCTGGTTTGTCTAGTTTGGAGAAAAGGAGGCTGAGGCCACCTCCTTGCTCTCTGCAGCTTCCTGAGGAAGGGAAGTGCACAGAGGTGCTGAGCTCTTCTCTCAGGTATCCAAGGATAGGACACAAGGCAATGGTTTAAAGCTGTGCAGGAGAGGTCTAGACTGGACATTAGGAAGCAGTTCTGTACCAAGGAAGTGGGGAAACACTGGAACAGACTTCCTAGAGAGAGGTAGCCTCTCTCTAGGAAGCCTGTTCTCTCTGGGACACCCCAGGCCTGTCAGAGTTCAAGAGGCATTTGGACAATGCCCTTTACAATATGCCTTAACCTTTGCTCAGCCCTGAAGTGCTCAGGCTGTTGGGCTGGATGATCATGGTAGGTTCCTTCCAAGTGAAACATTGTATTCTACAAATACACTGCATGGCTACTTACAAACAAATATTACCCAAGTAAAGTATCCAGATACAGAAAAAGAAAATGCTACAAAGTAATCATGTAATTAACAACCCTCTTGGTACATATATTCCACAAAGGGTTTGTTTATGCTACATAGCCACCTTGTAACAGCATTATTTTAAATCAGTTACTATAGTTCTAATTTAAAAAGCGCTTAAAACAACCAAACAAAAATGTTTACCTTCACCAGTCCTAGAAGAATATGAGAGCTTTCCTTTGCCTCCCTAAGTCTTCTTATTGAACTGGTACTTTTCACTCACCCCATTCTAAACTTCAGTCAACACCAACAAGTTTGGTAGAGCTGGAAGCAGAGCATCATCTTAGAAAGAACTATCAGGAACCCTTAACATTGGATAGACCTGTCCATCCTGTTCCTTAGCACCTTGTGCTGTAGACAGACCTGCCCTGGGATGAAGCACTCCTCAAGGAACCCCACAGCTCATCTAGGCAAACAGCAAAGTGTGACAAGTTCACAGAACTCAAAACAGAAAAGCACTCATTCATAACAAGTACCTTTTCTGAGGATCACCATCAACTTCAACTGTATCCCTGCAGAAAAAGTAAGCAAAATGCAGTTTGAAGCACAACAAGGTAACTTGATAGACCCAAAGAACCAGTCACAGAAAAATTTTAATAGTAACTCCACTTGATTGGTTACTTTCAGCAAGATCATTAGTCCTAGAAGCTAATTACTACTTCTTATTAGCCAGTACTTTCTCAATTTATTTTTTCAACTTGGACATTAATTTTTTTTAATCAGAGAGCCAAACTTCAGGGAAGCATTAATGAGGAACCAACGCTTTTAGAACAGGTAAAAATCAACAAGTGCTACTGAAAAAGAATGGAAACACTTTTTTCCCCCCAGAAACGAACATACTGGTGGAGTTTTCAGTTACCCACATGGTACACTTGAATCTCCAAGCTGACAATTACATCAACACCCACAGTACAGCTACACTCTGTAGATCAATGGACTAGATATGGAAGAAGCAGTGATTAAAGAGAATTGCTTTAATAATCACAAATACATGTAAATCTCCTACTCCTCACCTTTTTAAATATGGATTTTCCATATCAGTTTGGAGATATTTGTAGTGCATTGTGTCCCTTGCTTCTGCCTGATTTACACAGCTTTGAACAGATCACTTTTTTGGTTAACTGGCATCTGTTTGGCAGTTACAGAACAGGATAAAACAGTTGACAGCAGTCAGGTCTGACCCACTTAAAAAGATTGAGCATTATAAGAGGACAGTCCCCATTTTCAGGTCATGGGTCTGTCTCCACATTTAAGGAAATGGCTGCTCTGGTCACTGAAATAGCAGGTCTAGATCAAACAACTTAACCAGCAATCTTGTTTCATACTTGAAGGTAAAATTCTACTATGTACCAGGGAGACTACAAACAACTTAAGAACTTGCCTTTACTAGTAGGCAAAGAAGGAGAAAAAACCTAAAAAATTTGGATTTAAATTTCAGCATTAGAGACACATTACACAGACAATTCAGGCCAGGAAATGGCATTACAGAATCCTACATATATCCCTTGGATTTAAGGATTACTTTTTCTATTTTTAATAATTGGGCACTGTCACAGAACACACTTGGAAGATATTGTAAATTTAATGGCAATAAACAAAGGACTAGAAAGGAGAAAGGAAGAGGAAAAGGAAAGACAGCGACCATGTTACATAAATAACAGAGGAATGTCTGAGATTCAGAGATTTGATTCACTTACTGGTTATCAGAATCACTCCCCTTTCGTTTCCTTGGAATGTCAGGCATGGCAGCATTGAAAGAAGGGGTGGTGGCAGGCTTAGTGACTGGATTCATGAGGCTGGGCCCTCCACAGGCAACGCACGGGCTCCCATCCACGGAGAACTTCTCTGTCAGCGACAACAAAGGCTCAGTGTCCAGCAAGAGCTGCAGCACTCTGCATCCATTCTCATCCTCACTGGGACAAAAAGTTGTCTGTGCATGGCTTCTGTGTCTGACACAAAAAGCCAAGGTTGCACTGCTACAAGCCAAGACTGCACCACCTTCCCATGGTGCTGCAATGATTTCACCAACCCAATCCAACCAAGGCAATGTAAAACAGCTCTCCCTCCACACAACCTTTGCACTTAAATGCCCCAGCACCTCAGACATCCTGCTGTGAAATCACCAGCTGTGCCATTTGTCAGCAGATCACAATACTGTGGCTCAAGCCAAATAAATATTAAAAATGTATCGGGAACTATGTTTTTTAATCAAGCGGGATATCCAAAAAATGGAAGTTTGCTATAATCATAAACCTGACATAAAATCCACAATTACACAGAACATCTGCCACGGAAGTTGGAAGAGTCTCAAAACCTTGTCAAGCTCCCTTCACAATTCTCCTCTTAAGGAAAACTGTTGTTTCTGGGAAGGACAGAAGAGAAGTCACAAGCCAAAGGAATCCTAGCAACCTACTGGGAAAGGAGAACAGTCTCAAGGAACACAAGCACTATTACACTGTTTTTCTGTCTCAGCACAGCTTTCACAAAGAATCACCCAGCTGATGTTTAGGCAAAGAGCCAGAATTAACTCTGTTTCAGCAAATGTAAGAACTCCTTTAGGCTTCATGTGCCAGTGAGGACAGATGAGAGATGAAGAGATGTCATTTAAGGAAGTGAGCATCTCCTGCTTCTAGCACAGAGCAAAAACCAAGAGGAGCACTTTGAAAATCCAGCAAGAAAAACTGGACACTTTCTTGTGAGCTTTCTCTCCTTTTTTAGCATCTGTGCTGTTTGCAAAAGTGTAGAAATGTGCAAAAACAATGATACAAAGGATTTTTTTTTCCCTCTTAGATGTAAACTTACAGCAGAAAAATGACCTTCTAGGTTTTCATGTGGTGTTGGAATACAGCTCTGGAGAGTTAAATGAAAATAGGCTAATACTCCAACAACAGCTTGCCTGGTCTTCCACTAATCCTCTCTCTACCAAATCAGACAACACAAAGTCAGCCCCTGTTTTATTTTAGAAAGCTCTTTAACTCATTAAGTCACACAGGAAGTTTCAAAAAAAGAGGTGGAAACAAAGAATCAACAAACACTTGACAAATAAGTGACAATGTTTGGACATCTGCGACAGCAAGAAAATCTAGTTATTTCAAATACACACCACATTCACACTAGGCATGTTAAAATATATTAACAGAAATTACATGATAAATACTGTAAGTATTTATATAAGACAGTGGTAGATGTCTGGAATATTTTTATGACAGTCTCCCTAAAAGTCTCGTTTTATATCTCTGTTATTAACACAATTCCAAAACAAACAAAAAATGCCGACGAATCCAAAGGCACTGTTTATTTTAAAGAAGCAGTTTTAATTTGCCCAGGTTACAGCATCCTGTAATTCCTGATTAAGCTATTGAAGTACAATCAGCCTTGATGAATATTCATAAAAGGGTACTTACTAAACTGCAACCTACATGGTTCCAAGACCAGAATGCCTTGAGCACAACAGATCCTTTCGTCCTGGAACAAAGCAGGACAGCACAGACCCACTGACCTAAATACTGCTCTGCACACAGATGGCCAGCCTGCTTTCCAAACACTTCCCTTTAAAGGAACAAAATCCAAGGCCTCTTTTACAGGTTTTCCAATTTATCTTCAATATTATTAAACAACTAGTTCCCACCCCCCACACACACCCAAGCAACAAATTCTGAATAGCGCACTTATCTCTACTACCTTTACTAACAACAACCATTTTCATTATTTTTAACTAAAAAAAATAAAATATGTTCAGATTACCAGTAACAGTGACCCATTAAGAACGTCTACACTACAATTGTGAGGTGATCAATTGGATCCTTAACACTATGCCCAGGACAAACTAAATGCCAGTACCATGGGTGGTTGATCTTGGACAAAAATATAAGGTTAAGAATCTGTACTGATCCCTGACATGCTCAGCAAGCAGCTTATATTCTTTTTATATATATATTCTTTAAAAACCCATGAACCAATCCCAAACCTTCATCAACAATGCAAAAGGAAACAAATACAGAAATACATTTAAAGCTTCAGAACAACCAACAGAACAACCAGTGATTATGTGGAGTTTAACAGAAGAGAGTAAATCTTTTTAATACCTACCACTCACTGAGAAAGAAGTGGGCAGAAACAGCTCCCAAAGCCAAGGCAGCTTTGAGAAGTCAGGAAGGGTGATGGAAAATAATCTCTGAGGGCTCCATAAGAGCCATCATTGGGATACTGGGTGATTCCAGGGTGCTCCCTCTCTCCCTGGAGAGTGTCCCAGCCTTGTGTAGGCTGTGATGAAAGATTTCTTTCCCTCTCTGCTGCACCACTTTGTGAGAGCTGGATAAAGGATTTCATAGTCTTTGGGTTCACAAAGAGAATGGTCTAGAATGTACCCCAACAATCAGGGTGGGATTCTATGTTCAGAAAAAGTTGGATTTTTACCTGTCATATGAGTACCTGGCTGAATTTCTTATGTGTGCATTTTATTTTCATACCACTGACATCAAAACAAACACCTCTAAACACCTTCTGCCTGATTTACACAGCTTTGAACATGAAGCAAAATGAAATCGATCCAAATTTCACAGCACACTTGCTTCATGAAAAATAATATCCAGAAAGACCAATCTTTATTACAAGTCGATGTTTCTATAAAATCAAAATCATTAGTAAATTCTAAAACTACTAGAAACAGTTTAAGTCAACTAGAGATGTTTTGTTTTACCACCCTAAAGGCTGTTATTTACACTAGTCTGGTTTGCAAGTCAAATAAAATTGCAGCTAAGAAATGACATTTTTATTACTGCTCATTCCATTGCTAATGCCCTGGAATAATGATAACCAGGTTTTAATGGCAAGTGAACAGTTCCTCAAATACATGTCTATTATAATCTATGTCTGTCTCTCAGCATTAAGCCTATGTCCTTATCTATATTAAAAATACTTTTAGGGCACATTATGCCCATTGGGACAGATAAAAATAATGATAATAATACAGAAACTCCCCACTGGAATCATTCTCTCTGTGAAAAAGCAAAGTCCATCCAAAGAGTACAAATACATATGGAAAACAGCTCTTTCCAGTAAGTGTATAAGAAATGAAAAAACACCCTGTTAGTTCCACACTAATTTTATTAGTATTTCATAACTGGGAAAACAAAATATTTAAGGGATGGTTATCAACATATATTTCTCATAACAAGAACATCTCCTATTCTTGTGTTTTTCTACATGGAAAATAATAATTAGAAACCCCAAGGGGTTGGCAAAGAAGGGAACAGCTGCAAAGGAGCTGCATGAAACTGCTGTTTGGGGAAGAGATATAAAGACAAACAAAATCAGCCACATTCCTGTGTCAGCAAAGTTTCTGTGTCAACCCCATGCAATGCATTGAGAAACAAGGCTTGGGAGACTCCACATTTTTCCAATTACTGACAATAATATTTTCTAAGCCCATGCCACATTCCTGAGCTGCTTTCTCTACCAACAGTTTTAAGGTTTTCAATTCCTAAGCAAACGCAAGCTTTTAGGAAAGCTTTATGGCCAAACTCCACCAGCCATAAAAAAAGATTGATGTGAACCAATAATGATGTCCACATCTTTAGTAGCCATTCTGGTCCTTCTTGGAGGGAGGAAGACATTTCTAGGGTGATTCATCTCTCCCCAGAATAGATTCCTACATTTGGCTAGATGAAATAAAACAGTTCTAGGGTGATTCATCTCAATCTAAAATAGATTCCTACAGTTGGTTAGATGAGATATAGCCCAAGAGTGCCTATCTCTAGTCAGTAATTACACAGGGACCAAAGGAACTGCCTCAGACTTGGACATCTAAAGACAAGTGAGATGAAACCCACCCCAAGAACAGAAATATCACACAATTCTTAAAACACAACAGCCACAGAGAGCACCTGTTTGCATCACATGCACCAAGCTCAAGCCCAAGAGAGGCTTTCCAAATTATTGGCCTAATTAGACACTACCTTGAGACCATTCACCCCCAGCAAGTTTAGCTTTTCTGCCTAGGTTTGCAGGATACATACTTGATCTCCAAAAATCAGCAGGAAGATACAAGTCATGTAGTATTAATACATTAATTAATTAACTAAAAGGCCTGTCAGTCAGCTCTCATTTAGCCAGTTTAAAAAAAGAACACCCAAATTCAGCTACCAAGATATTACAGTAAAATGGGCTTGAAATAAAGCATCACTGAAGAAGCACATTTATAAAGCTTATGGTGACACTTTCCATAGTCTGGGAATTTATGAGACATGGAGAAATGTGGCAGCTCTGCAGCTGCCTAAATTAATAATGTGCTAGCACTGGCACAACCTTTCCAAAAATAAGGAACTTTTAACACTTTCAAAGAAAAGGAGAAAAAAGAGGCTGCTTTGAATTCAGATTTCTAAGACCATGGACACCACAGACTACTAAAAGGTGTATTTTCCAAAGGTATGTACCTGGTATGCACAAAACCCTTCAGCTAGGAATCTGAGCTTTGCCAAGTCTGAAGAACTCTAGATTGTGGTGGAAGTCAGTGTGAAGTGGTACCTGAGGGTTGTGCAGCCCAGCCAGAGCTGTTCCTTTTAGATTGTAAAGTTCTGTCACACTCAGCTGGGTTTTGGGGTTTTTATTTTGTTTGCTTGTTTTTCTTTTTTTTTGCTTTGTTTTGTTTGTTTTTTTGTTTTGGTTTGTTCTTGTTTGTTTGGTTGTGTTTGGGGTTTTTTGTTTGTTTTGGGGGTTTTTTTTTGTTTGGTTTTGGGGTTTTTTTAAGATGTGAGGGATGGAGCAGCTCGGCTGGGAGGAAAGGCTGAGGGAATTGGGATTGTTCAGCCTGGAGAGGAGAAGGCTTTGGGGTGACCTCATTGTGGCCTTCCAGTGCCTGAATGGAGCCACAGGAAAGATGGAGAGAGACTCCTGACAAGGGCCTGCAGTGACAGGACAAGGGGCAATGGCTTCACACTGACAGAGAGTGGGTTTATATGGGATATTAGCAAAAAATTGCTCCCTGTGAGGGTGGGGAGGCCCTGGCACAGGTTGCCCAGAGAAGCTGTGGGTGCCCCATCCCTGGCAGTGTCCAAGGCCAGGCTGGATGGGTTCTGAGCAACCTGGGACAGTGGCAGGTGTCCCTGCCCATGGCAGGGGGTGGAACTGGATGGTCTTTAAGGTCCCTTCCAACCCACGTCATTCTACGCCAGCACCCCGGGGGGACACCACTAACGCCAGGCCCCCAACACGGCCCTGTGCCACTGATCACGAGCGCTCCGCTGGAAGGAAAAGCGGCCACCCTGGAATGCCCCGGAGGCCCCGAGGGGATCGGGGCATTCCCTCGTCCCCCAGCCCCGGCTCACGCACCTCCGGGCCGGCCGCGCCATCCCCGCCGCCGCCGGGCGCGCTCGCCGCAGCAGCAGCGCCGAAAGTGCCGCTGCGGAGGCGCAGCTGCGATGACGGGCCGGGGTAGGCGGGACATCCCGGCTGCCTCTGCCTTGCCCGCGGCCCGGTTAACCCGCGGCTGCCCGCCCGGAGCCAGGTGAGCCGAGCCGGGCCGGGCCGGGCCGGCACAGCCCGGAGGCTCCCGGTGCCCGCGGGCGCTGCCGCTTCCAGCGCAGGGAATGCGGACCCCGGGGGCTCCCCGCGGTGGGGAGGGGCGGATGGGGTTCCGCAGGCCGTGTCCTGCCGGCTTTGAGCCTGCGATTGCAGGAGCAGGAGGTTCTCTTCGGAACGGAGGGTTTGTTCGCTGCCTCCTCTCCATCAGCTTCCCGCCCACCTCCGCGCTGCATCGGGGAGCAGAAAGAGCGTGGTCGGGTTTGTGTTTCCCAGGATTTCCCTTTGAATCCCACTCCCGGAGAGGCCGGGACACCGCCTCGCATCTGTATTGGTTGTCCTGAAATGTTTGTTTTTGAAACTGACTTGTTTCGTCTGTGTCTAACACGTATGTTTGTTCACAGAAAAATTCACCCTGAAAACCCCCCCCAAACCTGAAACCCGTGAATTCTGCTGTAGAATTTTTTATTTTTATTGTTTTTTCTTCTCCTCGGGGTGTGGTTTTTAGCATTGGGTAGGGTTCGGCTAAAGCAACGTGTCCAGTTCTGCAGATGTAAAACAGAGGGATGTGAATGAGCAGAGGAGCCCTGTGGAGGGCAAAAATACCAGCACAACTGTGCCAACCTGTATTTTCACTCTGTACGCAGCCCCCTTGCGCCTCCTTTGGCTCATTTTTAATACAGATTACAGAAAGACAAAATCAGCTCTTTCTAAAAATTGTTGCAAATATCTGCTCCCCCACTCCCCAGGGCTTGCACCTGCAGAAAGGAGGAAATAAAATCTCTACGCACTCTGCAGGATTTCAGCTTTTGAGGCATCGATGACAGAAGTCAGGGTGTTTCAATAATTTTCTCTTTATCAGGCTTCCCATCTGCCCTGGATCTGCTTTTAAGTCAGGAGATTTACGCTGTAATTTTCAAGGGCGATTACCCAGATTTATATATTGGCACACTCAAATACATTTTAGAAGCATTTGATTTTATGGAAACTGGTATTTATGCTTCAGTTCCAGATACATGTATTTGGAAGTCAAAACTGAGTATCTATGAAAATGTGGGGGGGTTAAGTATTTTTGGCTGTAAATTATTGGCAAAGCCATGGCTTTTCATTACCGTTTTTGACTTCTGAGTTTACAAAAATCTAATTCTTGTTACTTTCATTTCTATTGCAGGAAACAAACTCAAGAGAATGAAGCCTAATAAAGGAAAGACTTTAACTAGAGAGAGAGACTATGTGTACAAATTCAGTGCTGGAAATGAAAATATGGTGCTTACCGTGCCTCTCAAATTCCCTGTGCAAGAGAATATCAGTCATTTGCACGGACGTCTGATGGTTCTGCACAACCTGCCATGCTTTATAGAAAATGGTAAGAATTGATTTCTTCAATTAATCTCATGTGTCCTTGTCCACAGATGTCTTACAGGTTGCTCTGACAAACCAAAAGAAGGGTGTGTTACTGTAACAGTGTTTACAAAATCGGTTTTTGAACAGCAAAACATCAGAGAAAATTACTGTCAGTGCTAGCAAGGAAAAGGCTTTCAGGTGAAAAATTTACGTACAGGTTTCCTGGGTGATTACTGATGTGTTCTTTTGGTGGACCATTTTCTTCTTGTTGTAATAGACCTGAAGCAATCTCTTAGTAAATTTGTAGAAGAGGAAACTATAAAAGATTATGACAGAGAAGCTGAAGTGGCTCTGGAAGCAGTGAAATCAGGAAAAGTAGACATCAACCAGCTGGCAGATACTTGGGCTAAAGCTTATAAAGAGGTAAGATTAAGGCTGGAAAGTTAATATTCAAGGTTTGCTTTGTGAGAGTATGTGTGTGTATGTGTGCAATCACAGTTGTGAGGATGAAATGTTACACTAAAATTTACTGCAATTCTTGCAGTTTTTTCTTTTTATCTGAAAGTGAGCATCAAATCTTTATCCTACAAGTTCTTAACCAGGTTTTTCTTGAATTTAATAGAGTAAAAAGATAGAAAATGGAGAGGCAAATGGTTTGTTCCTTTAACAGTTGATACTCAAACAAAAAATAGGCATAAGGCTTATAGTGGCTTAGAATTAAGGCAAGAGGTAATGAAGTGACACTCCCATCCTGAATGTCATTAACATGAATTTAAGCTAGAAGGACAAAGTGTACACAGTTGAGAGAGGCTTTTCAGTTCATTTTTGAGTTCATATGACTATTTCACATTATTTAGAAAGGATGAGGTTTTAGTGTGGAATAATGTCTCCAGTTTCATATGGGATCTTAAAAACAGTAGAGTTCAAAAGAACTGGAGGAGTCCTAGTGAAGAGAAAGAAAGAATGACAAACCTGCAGTATTTGAGGAAAAGTTTATAGGAATTGAATTTGCTTCTCATGAAATATAGAAAAATGTGAAAAATTCCATTAAAAGCTTGCAAAACCGGCTTTCTTGGGCCATTCTTTGTTAAAAAAATAGCTTTTTTTACATCAATGTTGCTGTTCAAATTTTTAGTGACATCAGATGTTAGTCATCATTACTAGCAAAGCGTTTTTGTTTGCACAGCTGGTGTTTTGGGCCTTATCTAAAATTCATCAGGTGCAAATATTATTGTGGTTATTGCTGTTCTTTCCAAGCTGGTGTTGTGTGAAAATGCTACTCACTGTAGTCCAAGCCTTAATGATTTTGACTTTAGTTGCTTTGAAAGAGAAAGAATGGGAGAAGAGAAAACTGAAAGCTAAAGTAGAATGCAGAAACCTTAAATGAGGGAAGATAATTTATGTATGGTAAAGGCTGTTTGTGGGCCCCCATGGTTTTACCCCACCACATGAGGGTTCATTATATGTCCTAAGAGGTATCTTATCCTTTAAAATCTCTTCCATTTTCTTTAGACAACATTAGAACATGCCAAACCTGAAGAAACCAGCTGGGATGAAGATTTTGCAGATGTTTATCATGATCTGATCCATTCTCCAGCTTCTGAAATGCTGTTAAACCTGGAACACAATTATTTTGTTAGCATCTCAGAATTAATAAGTGAAAGGGACGTGGAACTGAAAAAACTACGTGAAAGGTATTACTTTTTATTATTTAGGTTTTCCTCTCTCTTATTGAATAGGGGTGCCTGCCAACAGGTGTGTAAACTCATAGGACAACATGTGTAGCTTGTATTTGTCTGTGTAAACCAAAAGTCATTCAACAGTTGGCTGGCACAAGTCTATGTAGCAAGGGGGAATGGCTTTAAATTGAAAGAGTGGGAATTTAGATTGGATATTAGGAAAAAATATTTTGCACAGGGCACAGGTTACCCAGAGAAACTGTGGCTGCCTCATCCCTGGAAGTATCCAAGGCCAGGTTGGATGGGGCTCTGAGCAACCTGGGATAGTGGGAGGTTCCCTGCCTAGTACAGGGGTTGCAATGAAATGAACATTCCTGTCCTTTCCAGCCCAAACCATTCCATGATTCTATGATGTCATTAGGGTCAGCTACTATATATTACTTTGATGTCCTTCTGTTATTTTCAGTGACTGAGGAGAATATAAGTTTTGATTTCCAGAAAGTGTTGAGTTTGAGTTATGAGTTCTGTAGTAAGTTTGCATAGCTGCAGGTGACTCCTTTAGCCACAAGAGGGAACATGTTGAATGTAGTTTTTTCTTTTTGTGCCAGAGTAATTTCAGTAGGTCTGGTTTAGCATTCTGAGTGGCAGTATTCCTCTTGAGCTGTGTGTGTTTAAGCTCACATTAGTGCATAATCAGTACATACTATGGTTTCTTCTGGACAGAATCGTACATATTTCTAGTTTGGGGATCAATGTTGCCAGTAAGGTGTTAGCAAATCTTTTTGCTGCTCATTGCCTCTTCTCAAGCCTGCATACAGAAGAAAGAGCAGTAATGTTGTAGAGCTCAGGTGTGATGTAGCTGTGTATTGGCTCTGCTGGAATTTATATCTCTGTTGGAATTTCTCACATCCCTATGTTGGTGGCAGCTGAGACTGTCCCAAATGAGGGTAAGTGGTGTTCTTCTTACACAGAAGCTGCCTTGAATCCCTGACACTTAACTCCAGTTTGTTTTGTGGATTTTCATTGCTACATCTGTGACTCTTCATTCTGTCAGTAGCAAACAATCAAGTTTGTTGTTGTATCACAGCAAAGGGTGTTCTGCTGCCAGTCTTCTGAAATCTGTGTTTGCTTCTCTTTCAGGCAAGGAGCTGAAATGGATAAGGTGATGCAGGAGCTTGGGAAGTCCCTGACTGACCAGGATGTGAATTCCTTAGCAGCTCAGCATTTTGAGTCTCAGCAGGTAACTAGAATATGTCATGCACATAATCACCTTAAAAAGAACACTCACACCACTCAAATTATCACTGCTCTCCTGTCAGGATTTGGAGAACAAATGGACCAATGAATTAAAACAGACTACTGCTATCCAGAAGCAGGAATATCAGGAGTGGGTGATAAAGCTTCATCAGGACCTAAAGAATCCCAACAACAGCTCAGTCAGGTATTTAATTCCTCTGTGATGCTTAATTCCAGCTGAAGTAGTTCAAAGGATTTGCATTTACAAATCTTTTAAATTCCTATTTATTATGATACAATAATATCTATAAGTAATTTACACAGGATAATCAAAGCATATTCAAAGGAAATATAAGAATACATATAAGAAATACATAAGAAATATATTTCTTATATAGATAAGAAATATAAAGACCATCATAAATAAATATGTATTCTTTTAGGAGTTTCTTCATTGTGTGAAATTACAACGTCTCTGTAGCAGAAAGTGTTGTAATGCACTGAAGTACAGCTTGACATGAGTGGAATTTCCTCCTATTTTGCCTTTCTTTCCTATGTCTGTCTTTAACACTGTTTCACAAGGCTTTCTGTTACCACCTAAGCATGTTTAGAGAATAATGGTACTTTAAAAAATGGTAACAGTGGTTTGAATTCACAAGCCCTCTCTTTTTTTTTTCTATGTGCATGTCACTGGACAGCTAAAAAATTTAATTTTTTAGTGTGAATGCTTGTGGAAAAAATTGAATAAGAAGCTTTCCTCTATTTGAGGAAATAGCAGGAAAATCAGAATTTGTAAATTGGGTGGGATCCTTATTCTTTATCACTAGTACATTGCTACTTGGCAGTTGAAATCAGTAGAATTGCTTGCAAGTGTATAAAAGATTTTTGGATGTGAGGCACTTTGAAAACAGAGAAACTTCTCATTAATGCAGAAACAAATTGGAGAGTTGCTGATGTTCTTTCATATATTAGGAACAGTATTTATTGTATCACTACTAGACATTTGAATTTAGGGAAAAATCAAAATTGATATCTGAAATGTTTCCTGGTAGTTGGAACATTTTGTGTTGAAAGAAAAGAAGTGCTGTATCTAATAACTTCATAAATAAAGTTTTGACTGCTCTAAATAGGCTGAGGAGAATTTTTTGTTTTCCTTTTATTCCTACATTCTTATTATGCTATAACTAGGCATTGTGACTTATTTTTATTTCTCAGTCTTGGAATGCTTTACAAATGGGCCAAGTAATATAAATCTAACAGTGGAGTCTCCTCTTCCTGCTGCCAGGAAGGTAAAGGTGAAACCTCACAAGTGGAGCTCATGCTCATAGGTTTGGTCTCCTGGTTTCCACAGACCAGCTGAGAAAACTTGGGATAACTTTCCCAAAGTTTTTGGTCTTGAATAAAAATTAGGATTAACTTTTTGGCATGTTTCTCATTATTTTAGTGATGAAATTAAAGTTCAGCCCAGCCAGCTGAGGGAATCTGTGGAAGGAAATGGGAGAATCTACGAAGAGCAAAGGCTGCTAGAAGAAAGCTTTACTATTCACTTAGGTAAGTGGAGTAAACCAAATAACAGCTGGTAATAAATAATGTATCCAAGTCATGTATTATTTACAGTATTTAACTCTCAAGGTGTATAATCCATAGTTTGGAATTGTTTTGTGTTTGTTCTTTATGCTGTAAGAGAACAGCATAAACTGTATCAAGCAATGTCTGAAATAGGTGGAAATCTTAATGGAAAACATTCTAGAAGCAAATTTTCATCCATTTTGGTTGGGTGACTCATGTAAAAAAGCACAGCAACAGCAAAACATATTGTCTAAAAATGATGCTTCGACCTTTCTTACATTTAGTATAAAAATGTGTTTATAAAATTCACTTCCCACGATCAGTTGACAGCAGAATAGATACTTGCAATTTGTATTTTTGTTTGTGTAGTGGAGTCTTCTCGTGTTGTTTTGACCATGTTATGTTGTGCAGGAGTGGTTTAGATCACTTAAAAAATCACCATCAAAGGCATCAGCCAAAGCAGGTTTGATACAAATTTGCAAGAGCATGAAAAAGTTCAAAGGCAAGGTTCACTCTATTGCTACATAGATAAAACATGGAGAGGAAAATTGAATTATAACCAAGTATTAAATGATTTAGGCAGAGATGGGCAGCAACAATCCTCCCAGTATCACAAACTTGGGAGTTTGCAAGCTCTTACAGGCATCTCAGTCAGAGGAAGATGCTGGTACAACCTGCTGTGGTGCAGGAAAGCTCCAAGGACATCCCTCAGGACCACTGTCCAAAGGGTCATAAGGTGATTGCCTTGAATCATTTGGAAAATGTTCATCCTCAGGTTGAATGGTTGGAGTTTCCTAAACTCCAGCAACGGTGTTGCTGGAGCCATGGGCCATGGGTCAGTAGGGGATGTTTCCAGGCTGTTAGGGGCTGACTGATGATCCCTTCCCCTCCATGCAGCTCCCACCTCAGCCATGCAGCAGTTCCTGGGATGGCCAAGGGATGCCTCAGCACCCAGCTCATTGCACAAATGCTAAGGCTGAGCAGGAATTCCTGAGCTTGTTCCTGGTTCTGGGGAGGCTGGGGAAGGATACACCACCACACATCAGTATTTCATCCCTAGCCCTGCCATATTGCTCAGGAAGAATTTCTTCACAGAAAGGGTCGGAAGGGGCTGCTCAGAGAAGTTTGAAGTTCCCATCCCTGGAGGTATCCAGGAGTGCCTGGACGTGGCACTCAGTGCTGTGGTGACAAGGTGGGGATTGGGCACAGGTTGGACTTGATTTTGGAAGTCTTTTCCAACCTTAATAATTTTGTGATTCTGCAATGGGAACAAGGCTCATTTCAGGCATGGACAAGCCTCACTTGGTGAAAACACTATTTTTATCACTACTTTGCTTATTGCTGATGTGTCTGTCAGACTGAACGTGTGGCTTAGAACTTCCTCTGGGTGTTACTGGTTACAGCTCCCTTACAGATCTTTAGGGAAGCACTCTGTACCCTTGCATTTCAATCCCAGTCCTCAATTTTGTCTTCTGCTGGGATTAAGCCACCTGTGCTCTGTGCAGGAGCTCAGCTGAAGACCATGCACAACCTGAGGCTGCTGAGAGCTGATATGTTGGATTTCTGCAAACACAAGCGCAATCACCGCAGTGGGGTGAAGCTGCACAGGCTTCAGACTGCAATGTCCCTCTACTCAACTTCCCTCTGTGGCCTAGTGTTACTGGTGGATAACAGGATCAGCTCATACAGCGGAATCAAAAGAGGTGAGCCTTCTAATGGGAGGTATCATGTGAGGGAAAATGCATAAAATAACAAGTGAGAATAAAATCTTGCTGTCGTCTCTCACAGAAAAATATTCTTTATAAAATTAAGATTCAGTGGAGGCACACATGTAACAAATGCAAAAAAGAGATGGATGAGGATGGGGGATAGTGTGCTGTTATCTCTCATCTCTTCCCTACATTTTGTGTCTGAGTAACAAACAATATTAAAGAGGACCCTTCAATATTGATCTAGACAAATTTATTATAGGAGTTTCTAACTTTTTAATACCAGATTATCACACTGAAACCTGTTTGCAAAAATGAGAAAGAAATATGCCCAGATTTTAAAGTGATAAGTAAATATATAAAAATACCATGTACTTCTGATACTGTGAATTCCATTAAAAATGAACAATAGGAACATGACTTCCCTACTCCTGGAAAGTTTGATTAATAGTCATTTTAGATGCATGTCTTTTGAATAAGTGGGCACTATGATGGTGTTTTCTATTAAGGTTAACCAATGAAACTTCTGTTTATTCCTGTTTGACTTTTCCACATCCATCTTGAAGCTTAATCCCGAAATACTCACACTTGGAATGTCTTTTTTTGACTATTACTTGTCATTATTCTTGTATGCCATAAGAAAAAAATGTACTATGCTGGTTGATATTTCCTGGAAACAGTTGGAATCAGGCTTGTAGCAAGGAGAGGGAAGTGTACCAGGAAAAACTGCAGTTGCATTTGTGCTGTTGATGGTTTCCAAGTTGTTTACTTGTAACAGTATTATTTTGTACTTATTTTGCGGGTATTTGTCTAACTGTTTAAATATTTAAATGAATAACAAAAGAAGATCTGTTTGAATGCTAAATTCTAGCTGATGAGAAAAGGCAGGCATTTAAATAATAATGCCATTAAACACAAAATTGCATCTTCTAGCCACCAACTAGATCCAGCAGCTACAGTAGGGGGCAAAGTATGGGACCATGTCCCAGTCTGTCAAATATAATCCTCAATAAATTTTGGAAGAGGAGTCCAGTAGAGCATTTTATCTGCTTTTGGAGAGTTTGCCTTTATAGCTAGATTTACTTGATGATTAGAGTAGAATTACATAATGTTACTGAGCACAACCTCAGGATGTGCATTTCAATCTTATTTTTTTCCTAGATTTCGCAACCGTTTGCCAAGAATGCACGGATTTCCATTTTCCTGGAATCCAAGAACAACTTGAAATTGTCCAGAAGGTTGTACTTAAGGCCAGAGCACAGCGTAGCAGCAAGACAAAAAGACACCACGGTCAGTGACAACCAAAATTACCCTCCTTGAAATAGAACAGTGGTCAGCTGGATGTTTGTGGGCAGGGCAGAGTTGATGCCACTCTTCTGCTGTTATTTCATCTGTAAAATGGGATGTTTGGGTTCATCAAGAAACTCTGTGTGAACTTCACAGAGAGAGTGTGATGTTGGAGTGGTGTCTTTGGTGCTCCTTTAAAATGAATCAAAATATAAAAGTCACATTTTAACAGCATGGGGAATACACCAGGCCATTCTGCTTTCCTAAACTGCCTGCAGTGGCACAAGCTTTATCTGTGTTTTTATTGCCATTTACATTTAAATCTTTAAAAATTGCAGAAAACAAGTTTACGACTTTACCCCTTCCTTTAAAGTGAATGCTGAAAACCAAATAACAAATTGCCTAAAGGTGTATTTAGCTTTTTAGTGATGACCAAAACTTTGGGAAAGGTTTTCCTTGTAGTTGTGTTTGCAAATGGCTGGGAAGTGCTCTGACCACATGGTGTTTAGGCAGTGCAATTGTACATCATGAAACTTTGTTTTTACTGCAGAGAGCTACTTATGTGATTTAAATGCATCAGGAACATGAACAAATATGAGTGCACAGAAAAACAAGTTCCCTTGAGAACCTGCATATTGCTGCATCTCAAGGGAAATGGTGAAATCTGCTTTGATGCTGCTGATTTATGTAAATCTCTTAGGAACAAATTTGTTTTAATTTATTACATTATTGAAAGGGTAATAGCAAGATACTATGTGGCTGTGGGGGCAATTTCCAAAGATTCATTTCATGTCTGAGAATATCGTGTTTGCTTTTGTCCAAATGAAGAAATGTCAAAGCATGGTAAATAAGAAGGGCAGTGATTTGAGGTAGGATTCAGTTTGGGGTATGTTGAAGACAGCAAAAACACTTCCACCCATCCCCCTTGCATTTTGGAGACCTTATGATAATTTCATGGTCAAAATTCAGGCCAGGTATCAGTACATGAACCTTTTCATGCCCAAGTGTAATTAATAGAAGATATGATTAATATTTGTTCCATGTATTCATCCACAGAAAACAAAATCAATGGGAATGAAGATAAATTAAAGAATATTGAACGAAACCAGTCGACCATTTTGCCGGGTGAGTTGTGTGACATTGATCCCCTCTTCCTGAAGCAAATTGTGTTTCATACATCCACATTTTTAGCTCTAAACTCAGAGCATAAATTATAAACTGAACCCAAGCTGACCTCAATCAGAGGAGAAGGATGTTCCTGTGGCTGAGGAAGAGAACTGGGTATCAGGACATCTGGTTTCTATTCCCAGCTTTGCCACTGCATCACATGGTGTGGGGCAAATCACTTCTCTTTACCTAAAATTTCCTTTTGGAAATTGAGGGTGAAAAAAGAAGATATCTGAGCATCTTGGGGAAAAGGTGAAAACTTCAATGCTAGCAGCTAATTTTATTTTTGAAAATGGCTATATGTATATCACTGTTGTGGTATAGAAAAGCATTTTTGAGTGGATTTTTTAACTTTGAGAAATCTCTCAGGGAAAGTATCTTCTGTGTATATTGTGATGTTTAGTAAGGAAAGTTGCTGTGGAATTTGTAGATGGATATGCAGTTGGAGGGGGGAGGAATTAAGTCCATACAACCCATGGCTGAGTGAGGGCTTATTAAAATTCGTTTCATGACTGTCTTATAAATATTGTTAGTGGGAGTGAATTATAAATCAACTTGGACCAGATAAATCCAGGGGTGTCTTGCAGCAGTGGCCTGTCTGTTACTGCTCGTCGATGGTCACTGCTGGGCATTCCTGCCTTCTTAGCAGTCCTCCAGAAGGAGTACGAGACCCATTCTGCAACTGTTCCAGTTCAAAGAAAGGATCTTAACTTCAGTGCCAGTGGGAATATGTTTGAAGGAAGATGTTTATTTTTGACTGAAAGAGTGGGGGCATTGCACACCTGCTTTTCCCTTGACTGTACTGTAGACTTTAGATCTCCAGTGCAAAGGAACAATGGAGATGGATTTCACTGCCTGTCACCTCTGATAAATGAGCATCAAGTCTAAAAATACCCCCAACAAGATGTCTTGGTTACTTTTTTCAAACAACTCTGTAACTCACCTTCTTACTACTCTGAATTATTTTAAATTCTAACGGTCACTGATCCCTTTGTGTTCCTGTGCCATATCTCAGTTGTTACATAACCCACTATCTTTTTCCACCAGCTCTGTGCATCCTTTATTTGAACCCATCCTTTTTTGGCCTTTCCGCCTCCCACATCTGTCTGCAATTCCATGCTTGCATTGTGTATTTTGAGTATTGCACCTCCTCTGGGTTTGTTTTTCTGTTTTGTGCTATATAGAGATCATATCCTGTACTGGCACTGTTACGGTTTATTGCACCATGTGGCTATGATGCCAGTGGAACCCATCAAAGCAGTGGAGAGAGTGTGGGATGGATGTAGAACAGTGACAGTCAAGAGATTTTAGATCTCCTGTGTATGTCCTCATCTCTGCTGTATATTTGTATTTGCCTCTTCCCTTTCTTACATTGCCAAACAACTGGATTTCAGTGCTGATTACTACTATGGTTTCTTACCTTCCTGGTTTGCCTTATTGTGCAGGAGAGTTCTACATCACACGGCACTCAAACCTCTCAGAAATCCACGTTGCCTTTCACCTGTGTGTGGATGACAACGTCCGGTCTGTGAACGTGACCGCTCGGGACCCGGCCATCATGGGGCTCAGGAACATCCTCAAGGTCTGCTGCACGCACGACATCACCACCATCAGCATTCCCCTCCTGCTGGTGCATGAAATGTCAGAAGTAAGTTTTATATCCTTGGATTTTTGCAAGGGATGTGTTTCATGCTGATTTAGGCAAAACGGGATGGTTTTTCTCACTCACAGGCTTCTGCCACGCCACATGGCACTTGTATCTACATGGTGACCCAAATTAAGGAGCTGGACCAATTAAAAACATCTGAATATCTTGAAGGTTTTATTCCCATCCCTCCTTTTGGACAATTCACTTCCTGGATCCAGCTCTCTGCAGTTGTACAAGTATTAATAAAAGATGGGACTACACATCTGGGATGGGACTATACTGGAAGCTCTTGCTTAGAAACTCTACCTTCAGAGTTGCTGATGCAGTAGTGATACCAGATCCCCACTTTTAATTATCATTAGCTGTAAAACATTAAAACTAAGTTTTGGGAGCAGCAGAACTGGCAAAGCTTGGCTTAGAGTTCTGGAAATCTAAACACCACCTTTACCTTCTGTAAATCTTCTGTTACCTCAGCCCTACACAGGAGCAACCAAATTTCATCTTCACTTTGAACTATCTCCTCCTTCACTGGCTAATTTCTGTCCCTGTTTCCTGTCTAAGTTCCCTCAAATAGTGGCTGGGCAAGGGGCAGCAAATTGCTGATGCTCTGTGTTCTTACTTACTGTGCTGAGTTTTGTGTTTTCTTCTGTAGTGGGACTGATGTTGGGCTTGTCTCTCAATCAGCTGTAATATTTCTCAGTGCACAGCAATTTAAAATTATTGGCAGCCTCTTTTCTCTGTCACACCTGGCTCACAGAAAAGAAAAGGAGTGGGAAGGCAGGGAAAAAAGTGATGTGCAGAGAGTACAGCTGTATGCCTCATATCCTGAAGAGCTGGAAAGTCTGTAAACCTAAAGCAATGAGAAAAAGAAGATAATTCTGTCATCCATGCAAGGATATCAGTAATAATTACAGTGTGTTGGAGGGTTTTGGTTTTTTTTTAAATAATCTTGATTTTTCACTTGTAAATTCAATATTGCCTTCCCTTCATGGAAAGTGGCTGACTCACAGCAAGCTAAATGCTCATCAGAGGATTACCTTTAACAGTGACTGGTTTTATAACAGAATTTGACTGGGACACAGAGTAGAAGTGACCCTTTTTGCAGGATCAGTGTCTGTTATTATGAAAAGCAAGCGATGAAAAAGGTAAAAACACCCAACAATGAAGCTTCTAAAGGATGTATTTTCATACATAAAAGTAGACTTCTAGGAATAGATGAGATTATTTCTGACATTTTTCATCTCTTGTAATGAGACCTTTTTTGGGGCACAAATACAAGTAATCAACATGCAGGACAGCAGCCTGGGTCACTCATGTTTCAGAAAGTTATTAAATATATTGACCCTTTTCTTAATCAAGGTGCCACCTGATTGTATTCTTCTTCTGGTTTTTGTTTCCTTTAAACCTGGTTAGTTTTAGTTTCTATTTGCATATCTGTATTTTAAACTACAAATAAAGCACATGACTAAGTGTTCAACACGCTTTAAGATGTGTGAAACTTGCCTAGTGCTGGATTCTTAAAAGGTCCTGGTAAAACAATTTACCTTTTGTACTAAGCTGTAAGTCTTTGCAGAGTAAGCAGAAGGTGAGCTGGATGGTAAGTGTGTGTTTAGGCACAGCTGCTTTGTATGACTTGCATTAGCAGCTTGCTTATTACAGTGGTTGGCAGCTGGCTGACCTGATTTGAAACACACAAATCTGTAACTCCTTGTTGAGGGAGAAGTGAATAATGGCAGGTTTCTGAAAGTTACCCTGAACTCAGTGCCTTTGGCAGCCACAGTTCTGACTCTGCATTTACCACCTACAGAAGAGCATTTTTGTGAGGTGGTTAACCAGGAGCCCAGCTGCAGAGATGTTTCCATGCTTCCCTGGGACAGGCATTCATTAGCAGTGTTCTCTGTGCTTTTCCCAAAGGTTTTCTCCTGATGCAGATGGAAGAGTGGTGTTTATAACCTCACAAAAATAATCACAGTATCACAGACTGCTTTGGGTTGGAAGGGACCTTAAAGTTCATCCTGTCCCATCACCTGCCATGCCATGGGCAGGGACACCTTCCATTATCCCAGGTTGCTCCAAGCCCCATCCAATATTCCTTTCCTGAAATATTTCCAAGGATGGAGCAGTCACAGCTTCTCTGGGCAGCCTGTGTGAGTGCCTCACCACCATCACAGGCAAAAATTTCTTCCTCATATCCAATCAAAACCTGCTGCCTATCAGTTTGACTGTATTGATCTCAATGAAGCCATTAGATTTCATTATTATTTCTAGAATAAAATAAAATCAAGATTATTTCTATAATCCAAAAAAACCCAATAATTCTGTTTTCCTTTGTTTTTTCTTGCGGCAAGAACAACCAAAAAGATCTCTCTGGTCTGATCATGAAGTTAAATGAAGGAGAGAAACTGGATTAGATACCTGAGAAAGACAAAAGCAGGCAAGTTTGGTTTCAGGACAAGTGAGAGATTACTGTCTGATGACTGGAATCTGCTATAAACCTGGGGAATTAAATGGCTCTAACAGCAAGGCATTGCTAAAAATGCCAGAGCTAGCACCCTCCCTTGGTAGTTTCAGCATTGCTGTTGTCCACACAGCAACAGTGACAAAAAAACAACACTTCAGTGATCTCAGTCCAGTTGTCTCTATCATCATAATTTAAGAAAAAATTGTTTTTTAAAAAGTAGAAAAGAAAGGCGTGTAAGCTGTGTGACAAATATTTATGAACATAGTTTATGTCCATAGAAAGGTTGCTGATGGGTGTATTGACCTCAAATGTTTCTCATCTGAGTTTCCTGCCTTCAATTTTATATCTGCTCATCTAACGTTTAGGATTTGCAAAGATGCACTGTGAGTAAAACACCTTGCTAATTCTTACTGAAATTACCCATTGAAATTTGGTTTGAAATATTTTCCCCACATGATGAATGTGGGCTTTACTCTTTTAATTACCTGATTATGACATGGTTAAGTAAAGGCCCAAGCCCTAAGCAGCCCCATGTAGTAAGCCTGTCACAAATTAAATGAAAATAAAATCAGAAGGGTTGCAGCATATCTTTCTAATCAATGAAGCTGGTCTCTCCTCCCCTTATTTTTTCTAAATGAGTAGAAGAAATCTTAATTTGACAAAATGATTGCATCCTGAAAAGGGTTTTAGTGTATCTGCCAGTGAAAAACTCCCAAAGTTCCAGATGTGGTGGGTTTTTTTTAACTTTCTTGAATGCTGTTATCCAAAACTCCCTCTGGGAGGTTGGCTGTTTGCTTTTTTGCTTTCTTATGTCCTTCTCTGTATTTTGAATTGGTGCTTAGCTGATCCTCCATCATTTCCACACCAGAGAACTCCTGGTAACATGGTGAATTCATGAGAACTTAGATTTGTGAAGATGGAGTAGAATTGAATCACTACTATGTCGTTTTCAGTTCTTGTGGCTTGCATGGAGCAACATTCTGTTATTTCCCTGAGTGCTCACAAAATTTAACTTCTCTGTTCCTCTAAATAGTCCAAGGAATGGTGTCATATCCTGCTGTGTTGATCAGTCTCAATTCCCATCACTGATTGCTCAAGGTGCTTCTGAGAGAGAACTTTTCTTCTTAGTCACTTGTTTTTTGCTAAGCCAAAGCAGTGATCAAAACCAACAATAAACTTTACTTGTGACAGAAAGCACACATGAACATAATAAACACCAAGTGTTTATTAATGAGTTACAAACACCAAGTGGTGCTTCCAGAATGCTTAAAAATTAAAAAAGTCAAAAAGCAACTACAACAAAAAAGTACAAACCCAAACTTGGCCAGTACTGTTCTGTCTGATTAATGTGGTGTATACCCTAAAAGCAGAGTGTAGGGATGCAGTGATTTACATAATGAAAGCTTTATGAAAAGGTATTTCCAACTTAACCCTGTTTTTAAAATGCAGTGTATTTTGGAGGGATGGCAGGAGATCCTCTCAACTAAGGAGGAACTTTGGCTTTCAGAAGTTGTTTAATCAAGCCACGCATTCAGTTTATCAGTTGTATTATCACTGGGCATTCTTAGGTCATCTTGTCTCTCAAATAACTTTCCTTAATCCTGAAATTAAGCTTTTTGATAAGAACAGATTGCTCTGTGTGTTTGACATTGCAAAATAGAGTGTCTTTAGTGGGTAGAAAACTGTGTAAAGCTGAAGAATGATAAATTGGTTTCCACGTCTGTATTCCTGTATTCAGTGTAAAAAGTGCTCATCTTCATGTTGAAGAGTACAGCAGAAACAAACAGATACTGTTTTCTTCTTTCTGAGAAGTGTTTGCAGTGAGTCATTCTGTCTCTGATAGAATTACATCATCATGGTGTAATTGGCTTTGTTGTATAAAGCCAAAAAATGTTCCATGAACTTTAAACTTAAATTATTTAGCCCAGTGCTTGTAGCCACATCTTAAACCACTGTGGCTTTCGTGTCATGTTTTGCTGTTTAACTTCAGGTAAGGATTTTCTGGCTGTTGATATCTGAAACTCCTTCATCAGATGAAGATGAATTTTGTTTGTTCTCACTCTTACCATGAATGCATCTTAAGGAAGAAGGGCTTCTTCCAGTTCCAGTATTAGAGAAAAGGTTTTACTGAAGGTTGTGGGCATGCCAAGTAACCTTAAAATCAAAAACAGACAGGAATCATCACTGTGCTATTAAGATGTGGTCAGGAGCCTGCCTTTGATTTGCTGAAGCATGAACCTGACAGTTATCAGTTGAATATTAGACTTTTTCTGGAGCTCCACACGGGCATTGAACAGCCCAGTTTCCAGTGGGTTCAACAGCATTTTTATTCAACATCTCAGCTTAGAAATATGTAATATTGTTCTGACACTAGCTCTCCTAGCAATAAGGAATGGGGGTGTTTTTATGGTCACCTGTAAGGTGTGTACACCTGCCTAGAATGTTCTGAGAGCAAGGTCCCAAATGTTGCTTGAAAATTATGTTCTAGGGCAAAAAATGTATTGCTTTTAATAATTTCCCTGCTACTCTTGCTGGTTATGTCTGTGGGGCATTGAGGCTTTTTATTTCTTCATTTTAGGAGATGACCATTCCATGGTGTCTGAAGAGGGCAGAACTCGTGTTCAAGTGTGTCAAAGGTATGGGAGTGGAGCTCCAGTGGGATCTGGGGAGCCAATCCAGAGCAGGGACATGAACTCTTTAAAGGGATGGAGGAAAGCCTGAGGGAATTGGGCTTGTTCAGCCTGGAGAGGAGAAGGCTTTGGGGTCACCTCACTGTGGCTTTCCAGTGCCTGAAGGGAGCCACAGGAAAGATGGAGAGGGACTCTTGACAAGGGCCTGGAGTGACAGGACATGGGGCAATGGCTTCACACGGACAGAGAGTGGGTTTAGGTTGATACTAGGAAAAAGTAGTCCTCATGACTCAGCATGGTTTTCTGTCTTTCCAAATGTTTTTTTTCGCTTTCTGCATTTTTGTGTGCTGCACTTAAATAGTTGAACCAGTCACTTTCTTTCAACCACCTGCTTGAGGAACCTTTTCCTATAGTAACAGACCTTTAGTAGTTCACAATCGATATGTCATTTATGTCATCCACTTCTATTAAACAAGTATTTTTCAGAGCGTCCTTACTTGCCACGAGAGGATTCCTGTGGCCTTTGGTAGTTCATCACTTGAGCAATAAATGAGTGTTTTTTCCCTGTAGAATCATCATAATCATCATAGAATCATAGAATTGTTTGTTTTGGAAGGCACCTTAAAGATTTCAACCCCTGCCATGGGCAGGGGCACCTTCCACCAGACCAGGTCACTCAGAGCCCCATCCAGCCTGGCCTTGGACACTTCCAGGGATCCAGGGGCAGCCACAGCTTCTCTGGGAAACCTGTGCCAGGGCCTCACCACCCTCACAGGGAACAATTCCTTCCCAATATCCAATCTAACCCTGCTCTCTGTCAGTGTGAAGCCATTCCCCTTGTCCTGTCACTCCAGGCCCTTGTCAAGAGTCTCTCTCCATCTTTCCTGTGGCTCCCTTCAGGCACTGGAAAGCAGATTCCCCCCTCCTCTTTTGCCCACGGGGCTTTGGATGCAGAAGCAGGTGCATCTGTAGTCAGTGTCTGAATTACACAGGACACCCTTCAAAGTGGGGCTATGCTTCCAAAACACACACTTTTAAAATTGTTGTTGAGAAACAGAAAATCACCCCACAGCACAATTCATGCTGGAGTTATCCCATTTGTCATCCCCCAAACCTTACCACATCTGCAGGAAGGACAGCAGTCTATCACTTGGTCACAACGCAGCTCAGTTCCCTCTGGACAGTCAGGCACATCCATTTGGGAGCAAGAAACATTCTTTTGCTGCACAAAAACCTCGTTGTTCACCCGGACACACTCATTGACAACGCAGCGGTTCCAGGGAGATCGCCACTCCGTGCCCACCTGCGGGGAAGTTGAGAGATGATGAAACACAAGCAGCAGTATTTGTGCCCCTGGATAGAGGGAAGGCCACCCCAGCCACATGCTGGCTTGCCAAAAGCACATTTACTGTATCAGGAACAGTGTCACTCAACAGCTCTCCACAAACCCTTACTGTGACAATCCATTTATAGAGCATGCTGAGTTTGTAGACGATAAGAATTACAGGAGTATTCTTCAAAAGGGACAGGTCAAATAACATGTGAAGAAGGCAAAGCACTCCTAACTGGAGTTAAATCTGCATTTATTCCCTGGTGATTGGCTGCACTGCACTGCAGCTCTTTGTTCTGTAACCTGCTTCAAATTAGCTCTGCTAAGCCCAAAGGAGGCTTTAGCAATAGGCTCTAGACCTGAAACTCTTGCAAATGTAGAAAAGACGAGATCCTGTTGACAGTTCTCTTATTATCATCACCCACAGGCCAGACAAACTGGGAACTTCAAATGCTCTTTATGGGAACAGACATCAAAAGATGCTGCCACAGTTCAGTGCCGGGAGGAGTTGCTCACTGATGTGTGGTTTTATTCCTTCACTGATACCACTCTGATACACTTCAAGAACAGCAAAACTGAAGACCAGATCCCCAACTCCAGTCAATTCAAACATCTTTGCTCAGAAAGCTAGGAAACACATTCTTCTAGTGGGTTAAATGCTTAATTCTTCACTAATGACAGAAGAGTTAGAAGAGGACATAGCAAGGAAGAGACTGCAGAGTATTATTAATGTTTTAGACCACTGTTAATGTGTTAGGAAAAAAAAAGTCAGTGAGAGACAGTGGGACACAAAAAATAGGCCTTCTGAAGGCTTGTTTGATGAAGCAGAAAAGAATAGTGATCCATATTAAGAAATCCCTTTGTTAAAACCAGGAAAAAGGCAGGTTACAAAATGACACTTTTAACAGGCTTTTTTTTTTAAGACAGCAGCAGATTGCAACACAAATTAGCTGGGATAATTTAAATAGCTGACAGCCAGTTATACCCAATGAACATTCTTTCAAGCTACCATGGCTGAAATTAGTAATTGTACACAAAATATTTGGCCCAGAAAAGGGTGGAGAGGATTCACACATGGGAACTGGTAGGTCACAGGACACCCAAAATATTGTTTCTCAGTGCTGTTTGATGTGTAGAAGAAAAAGCTGATAACACCTTCATCTCCTTCCACAGAACACAAAATAATTCCAAGGGGCTTTTGCTAGGAGGGAAAGTGTGCATCCCACTGGTGCCTAACCTCATGCAAAGGAGGATCTTCATCACCCCGAGGCCAAAAGTGCAGCTCCTCACAGGCAGTTTTCTGACATCTCCCACAGCACTCCCCTTCTGGCACAATGTACTTGTAGCCCTGGAGGAGGAAAGGAAAGAAAAGGACTTACTTATCCAGGAAGAGGAGGAAAACAAGAATATCAATCCCAGTGTCTTCTTTTAGGATCGATGTTTAATGTTAGCAACCTTTTATGAAAAGCACAGTTTGAAAAAGGACAGATATAATCATGAGGGATTAATATATTTTTTTAATATAAAACAGTATTTTGCAAAGGAAAATTGAAGGTAAAACTTGCTCTTGTGGAATCTTGGAGGTTAATCAGCATTTACAACTGCCCTTCCCATTCCAGAAAATTCAAGGGTAGGATTCAGTCTGAGCACATTCAGACATCTCTGCTAAAGCAGAGGGAGGATGCAGGTTGCTCAGAGATGTAATTCAGAAACCAGTTTTGACCGATCATTTCATCCTTTCATAGAATCATTTAGGTTAAAAAACCCTTTAAGACCAAGTTGAACCATTAACCCAGCACTGCCAAGACCAACACAGTTTAAGTCAACAAGTTACCTGCAAAAGGCATTTGAATAAAACTCTACAAATTAAGATAACAAAATGAAACTAATATGCAACATTAGAGATCATGTATCTTAAAGTCTAACACTTAATTATGGAAAACTAAATAAATAGCATGAAAATTGAATAGTAGGCACTAAAGAAAAATCTTACAAATCCAGCAAAATAGGTCAAAAAACCCCCAACCCACAGAAACAAGAATCCCAGTTCCCTCTTTTAATACATATTCATCTCCTAAAGCAAGCAGCCAAATACTGAAACAGTGAAACATCTAAGTGCAAGGAAGCAAAAAGTTTTAATCTAATTAGAAATAAAATATTCTATATGTAATAGCTAGGCAGTCTCCAAGGGGCAAAACAAAACTCTGATCTCAGTACAGAGTTGAAGGAAAGATGATGTGTCACATAACATTGTTCACGTGAAAAATGCCTGTAAAAATAAGCATAATTTGATTTTGATCAAACTGAACTACTGAGGTATTCCACACCGCTCCTTTCCTTCATGAACTGTCCCTGATTTGGAATATGAAGTACAGCAGCAAACTTCAATAATCAATGGACTTTGATATGAAAGTTTATTTCATGTAACATCCTAAAATGTGATGCCAGACCTTGACCCAGCTTTGTGAGAAAAGTTGTGCTGTTGAGCATTTGGTTTCACATTACTTTTATCTTCTAAATACATGCTGGTACATGCTATGGGGTTTTCAGTGTGGGTTTTTTTTGGTTTTGTTTTTTTGGGGGTTTTTTTGTGTGTGTAGCAAGATTAAAAAAAAAACCTCCAAGCTGTTTTCACAGAAGTCAGATGACACTGTCAAAAATGATACTGCACTACTTTAACACCTGGCAATGAAATTAATAACCAGGAGCAGCAGAGAGTCTAAATATCATCCTATCAATGACTTATGATTAAAGTATGTATTTGATATCAATAAAACTTGTAGTGCCATCTACTCTGCACTGAAAAATAAGTTTAAGGTCAATTCAAACTGGATAACAGCACTGCTAATGTCCTTGATATGTATATCCACTGAATCAGGAGTAAGCAAAGGAAAAAAATCTGAGCTATCCAGGTAGTCTAACAGTTACAGTTTTAGTTGTACAGCCTTGAAAACCATTAAAGAAGCTGAAGAAATGAGAATTTCCCATAAAGAACTGACATACTTTCCACCAAGTCTTTTTATGTGTTTTTAATCAGATTTTTTTGATGCTGCAATGTCAAGGAACTGTAGCTCTGCATTAATGAGATTTTATTGGAATAACAAATTATTGATAAATTATTGCTATGAACTGAAACACACCCAGATACTTTAGACCTAATATTCCATAAAAATTGCCAAAATAGACACAAGACTTTTCTACACATGGAAACTGAAGGGATTCTCTTGCAACAGGTAAAAACTCCCACATATACTCTCATGGTTTTTATTGCATTTGGCATCTTCAGACTTTCTCACCAAACTCTGCAATTGCTTTGTTGTTTTTTTTCCTGATGGATTGGGGATTTTAGGCTGGTCCTAAAGAATTATGCAATATTTAAGATACACAAGGATCACTGAGTCCAGCTCCTGGCCCTGCACATGACACCCCAACAATCCCACCCTGTCCCAATACACTTCTTGAGATCTGTCAGGCTTTGAGCAGAGACATTCCCTGGGGAGCTGTTCCAGTGCATGACTCTCTGGGAGAAGAACATTTTCCTATTATCTGGCTTAAATCACATTCCTCTACCAACTCTTTGTAGCAATTATCTGTCTGTTCCTGTTTGACCATCCAAATAAACACAACAAAGTGGCTCATACTTCCTTTGCAGGCTTCCAAAAGTAAACCACAGGGTTTTATAGGATGTAGCAGATGTCTGAGCACAATAAAGGTCCCAGCATGAGGTGTTATTACTGCCACAATAGGCAGAGCTGAGCAACAGACAGAGCTGAAATGGGAACTTCAGAAAGTGAACTTGAGCTAGAACAGACATCTGCAATTTAACTTCAGCCATCGTGAGCACTTATTGTGCAAGTGGTGTAAATGACAGACACTTCAGGATGCAGTTTTTCTTCTATCAAAATGTAAAATAAATTTGTCACTGGTTTTCTTGGCAGCAGGATGCGATCCTAAAACAATAAGCCTAAAATGAAGTCAATAATGCTCAGACTCATGCTCTTAGATTCTGCTCCCAAGATAATCCATTGCTACAAGACTTATTTTTCTAATTTTCTCTGGTTACTCTCTAAACAAGGAGGCTTAAAAGGGATCACTGCAGGTCCCCAGCAGGGCTCTGCTGGTGATTGCACTGGTTTAGGTGTTACTCACCCGAGAGCAGAACGTGTCACATTCTTTGTCACGACACTCCATCATCTGAAGTCCTGTAACATCATCCCTCACACCAGTGCAAGAGCATTCCCTGCATCCATCTTCCCAGGTTGTCCCAACAGGATAGACTATGTTGTTGTGCACACAGACCTATTAAATACAATAATGAATACATAAAAGAGCACACTGCTGCTGTCAGGGCATACTGCTGGTTCCAAAAGGCTGCATTTTAAGGTGTGAAACCAACCATGAATTCTATGGAATATTTTGAATCCCTTAGAAATGCTACAAGATCTTAAAATTATAGCCAGTCTGTTGAGGAAAGGAAAAATAAGTACAAACAAAGCTACTGTTTTATACAAAATAAATTGGAGAGTTTTATCTGCAGTTGGTGGAGTTGCCCAGGGTCTCAGTTTCCCTGTAAGTATAATGTGAAATATTTTAGGATAATGAACACTAAGTCCTCAAGAAGGAGAGCCTTGAAGACAGAAATGCTTCCAGTAAACCATCTGATCAGAAGAGATCCTACTTGGAGCTAAAAGCTTTCCTCCTCTGGTATCCTCAGGCCACCACAGCTACCCCTAAAAAGCAGAGCCATCCCTTATATTGGACTTTCTATTAGTAAATTTTACAGCTTGGTATTAAAGAGAGAACATAATTTATTTTTATAGCTAGAGCAAGTAAGTCCCAGAGACATAAAGTGAATTATGCAAGATCATGAACTACTTTGAAATGGACAATAAAAGGTAGATGTCCTGAGCTGCAAGACAATGTAACCCTATGTTCAGGTTTAATGAAAAAGTTACATTGCCCCGCAACCTTTCCTCTAAGCAACTTTATCTTAAAGGTTAACATAACATAACTTAATAAAAGGTAGGCAAAATAAGAAAAAAATACCCTAGTGAAGCTTTAGCAGAGACATAATTTGGCAAAAAACTTAAAAGTGGCAATATAGCTCTTAAAAGATACACCACCTTCTCAGGCACAGACAAAGGTAATCAATGAGCACAAGGAATTTTAGGTCTAAGGTGTACCAAATATGTAAATAAATTCAGTATGAGATTGGAACGATATATAGTAATGGCAATGGTCCCAAAGTATGTATATGGGTTACCTGAAAACAAAAATCACCTCTGAAATTCCTGATGTTTGAATGACCTTTAAGTTTCAAATTGTTTTTTTACTATTATCTCAAAGTTACAAAAAATGGACTGGTTGTGTCAAAATAAATCACTGTAATAAAAGAAGCAACAGTATGAAGTAACAGTGTGTTTCTTTCAAGCACTTGCAAATTAAAATGCCCTGGCATCACTTTCCAGCAGTCTCATTGAGGGTTTATTCATATCCAGCTGGCTGCCTGCTGCCACTTCTTGTGGAAAAGACACTGTCATCCATGGAAAAGACATTTCACTTCCCTTACCCTGTCTGGAATGCAGGTGGTGGATACACAGCCACAGTCATTGGTGAGAGACTGGGAGAGATAGCCCAGAGGGCAGCTCACTGTGGAGTTCCTACAGCTGCAGGTGCACTCATATTTATCACAGCACTCGGTCTTGACAGCGGTCAGCGTCCGGTGCGATGGGCAGGAGAGTCTTGGGATGGAGCTGCACATTTCCCTGTTGCAGGCTGGCAAGAAAAGGTGGGCACTGTGTCAAGCTCATGGATTTTCAGAGCACTGCCAGTGAGCAGGACAATTCTCTGGCAGCATGGCATTAATCACCACCTTAAAGTGTTATAAATCTGCTTAAAGCCTGAGGAGTAACACAGACATAAAAGGCTCTGGTTTAGGAACTCAGAAAAGTTGCTGCCCTGCCAAAAAAAATTCTTGTCTCATACACAAACAAAAAGATTTATAAAATAAGCATCAAGGTCAGAGAACACATGTCCAGAAGTAAAGTGTTTCTCTTGTCCTTAATTTGAAAGCGTATTCAAAGTGCCAACAATAGACTTCTGCCAAGTCTGGGAAATCATTACATGTCTGTTGGCACCAAAATTAAACCTTTCTGAGGGGGGAAAATAATGCCTAAAGGAAGTTGTCAGTGTTGCTCAAAGGCAGTGTTCCAGTGTCACTCCCTGCTAGGAAAAATGATCTTACCACATGTGTAATTTGGTCTGCATTCTCCAGGGTTGGTCAGGGCAAGCTGCAGGCCAAACTCACAGACAGGGGCAGGAGGCAAATCACAGGAAACCAGGTCACACACTAAGAGCAGAAATTCAGAGAGTGCTTAAAACCACGCCTACTTAGTCCTCAAGAAAAGACACACACACATGCACATCCCCATTAAACTCACACTCAATTGCTGTCTTAAAATATGAAGTACATTAGAGTTCAACAGGTCAGAGTTTGTTTTCAAAATAGCTTAGAGAAGAGTTCAAGCTCGGGTTATGGGGATTAAGGTTCTAATGTTAAATTTAATGGACAAATATAGTTAATGCAAAAATAAATGCTTGAGAAAAAAACATTGTAATGTCATTTACACAAAAAAAATTGCTCCATTCGTTTCTCATCTGCTACAGAAAGAGGGACAAAGTTGGAAGTGCTTGGACACTCATATCCTTAGGAGCTGTTTGGTTTTCCACATGGATGATTGTACAATCATTCAGTGGTATCAAAAATGCAACACAGAATTAAATACTTTTTTTAAAAAAAGGGACTGCATTTCTTAGAAATACCTGGTAAAAGTGCAGACCAAGAAGATTCCAAGAGTTTAGAAGAACCTACCACACTCATACTCAGGGCAGCACTGGCCAGGGCCCCTGCGCAGACGAGCGACTTCACACGGACCACACTGGACAGCTGGAGAAAACATCCATAAAACAAGGTTGGGTAAGAACTAGGAAGCCAGGAACCAAAACATCAGGTCAAGTCCAATCACAGAGCTGAATGAATTTACGTTTGACAGTCGGGCAGGGTCGGACCGTGCAGTTTATCTTCTTGTTATCGAGACACGTGCAGATCTTGCAGGGCTCATTCTCAGGAATCCACGTTTCCAAGTGCTGAAGGAAAAAGCCCCAACAGAGTGTTAGATAGAAATCCCATGCTCTGGTCACTGGTATGATGGGATGGGAGGATGGGAGTGAGTGAGAGGAGTAACATTAACATGGAAAATCAGATTTATGAAGATTTTTTCATAAAGGGTTCGTTGCTCTGATAACTGTAAAAAACTAAGGAGACACATAATTCTGCAATGATTGTAGTGTGCCAATTTAGCAAAAGATGTAAAGAATGTATGGATGGGATGAGGAATAACTATTGTTTTAAGCACCAAAAATGCTCAGATATAAATGCAGTTGCAAGCTATTGTGAGTAGCAGTGGACTGGTGCAACTACATACCATTATTGCATGTTCAGTGGTAATAAGGGAAGCAGCATTATTTTGGGAAATACAGAGAAGTGTCTGCTTTCCCTAATTAGTAAGTCTTCAATACAGAGAAATAAATAGTGCATATTTTTATATAAAGATTATATGGAGTGTCATCACTTGATTTTCCAGTGGACTGAAGACTGGAGAAGCACTATATAACCTCTAAAACTGAAATCATCACTCTGGTGACTACCTGGGGATCATGAGCACATTCAGAAACCACAAGTAAAGAGAATTTTTTTTTTCAATCACTGCTCCTTCCCATGAAAGCAGAAAATTTATATTAAAGCTGCAGTTACCCGCACAGAACTATGCATATTTAACTCATGTGAATAGGGAGGTAAGAGTGGAAGGATGCATTATCAGACATTTTAATTTGCCCAACCAATCCAGATTCTGGGTGAGAACATGTAGAGCAGGTCAGGATGCCACAAAAAATGCTGTTATCTGGAAAACTCTGGCATATAGTTTAAAGCTAACTGTGCTGAGACCTATAGAGATAGGAAGACAATACTGAGAGATAGTTGCATGTTTTAAGCTACTCTGTGTGTGTTGGGACTAAAATGCCATAAGCCCAAAAACAGTCTAGGGTGTCAAGAATAGAGGAATGAGCACCAGAAAGAAGAAGTAGGTTAAGGAAATCCTGACCCAAGTGCCTGTTGTATTCCTCACAAAGCTAAGCCTGCAATGATGGAGAGGCAAAATGGCTTCATGAGCTGATCCTCTCCTGTCCTCCCCCTCCCCAAAAATCTCATTAAGGATCTAAAGCCCATAAAACACTGCAATTAAAGTCCCTTCTCCTTCAAATCCTATAACAAAAATGTGGAGTGAAGCGGACTGGGTGATCATATAGTGCAAACTTTAAGAGCTGAGTAGGTGGGGTGAGGAGGAACCAGCCCTGTTACTTGGAACAGGGGACACAAGGAAGAGTTTGGGATAGGGGACACACCCACTGTGTGATGCTGGAATCAACAGTGTCTTTCACTGCAGTCTGGTACCCAGCATCCACAGCTTTTCCCAATCCCATGCTGCCACAGCGAGGGCTGCCTTAACTAAGCAAAGTGGATTTTCAGTAAAACCAAAATGAGGAATTTCATCAAAGGAATAATTCCAAAAAAAAAAAAAATAGACAATGGATACCACTTGACATAAGGTTGACTTGGTCTCACTACTCCCCACCAACTACTGAAATACTTCATACATGAATTGGAAGGGACCCACAAAGATCACTGAGTCCAACTCCTGGCCCTGCACAGGCACCCCAACAATCCCACCCTGTGCATCCCTGAGAGCATTGTCCAAACACTCCTGGAGCTCTGGCAGCCTTGGGGCTGTGACCATGCCCTGGGGAGCCTGTTCAGTGCCCAGCACCCTCTGGGGGAAGAACCTTTCCCTGATATCCAGCCTGACCCTCCCCTGACACAGATCCAGCCATTCCCAGGTCCTGTCCCTGTCACACAGAGCAGAGCTCAGAGCTGCCCCTCTGCTTCCCCTCATGACAGCCATGAGGGGCCCCCTCAGTCTCCTCCAAATCACGGTTTTTTTCCCCTTCACAAGTGAAAATACAACTTCTCCCCGCAGTCTCCTCCACTTTATTTTTGGGGGATTTACTTCTTCCCCCTAGAACCGAAGGGGACGAGGACTGGTGAAAACAGCCAAGCAGTACAGTTCGGAACAGGAGATCTAGCCAGCAACTAATGAAGAAAAGTTTAAGCCATTGTAGCCAGCTTAAATTGAAACAGGATAGCCAGTAAAATTTGCTAGGATAAGTCCTCCAAAAACTGTGTATTTCTTAAAACTAGTAATCAAAATCTTCCGCTAAAAGTTTGATGGCATTAATCTCTCCTTCATGCCGTTCAACCACAGCCTCCTGTCTCTCACATTCACCTCTTCCCACAAGATCCTTCAAGCCCCCTTTTTTGTTGCAGAACAAATTGAATTGTGCTGGGCTACATCTGAGACACGCTAAAAACCTCAACAGGATGACAATGGACTGTGACTTTTTAGCAAACACACTGCAAAAGGGGCTCAAGGTTTTATCTCATAATTCACAGTGAAAGAGCTTCAAATTAAAAGTAATCTAAATAGCTGCCTGGAAAGTCCTGTGTTAAAGACATGGATACTGCTCAGAGCTGGGGCCTTAGAAGTCACTAAGAATGAAGTGAAATACCAACAGGCACATTGAGAGTTTTCTCTGGAACACAGCATGGAACCTCCTTTTCCAGGGAAAGTTCCTTTCAGCTCTCCTAATGTTTTAGCCACAAAATAAATCTTGACAGGGAAACAAAACTGTTGGTAGCACAGGTGGTCCCAGTAAACTGCCCGGATTTCCAAGTCTGGTTGAAAAAGATATGCACAATTTTATCAATTTTGTATTTATTTTGTGAAAAATATACAAGTATATCATCCTGAAGGACAGGAAATGTAAGAGGAGGAAAAAATCTAAGAAAAACATGTAAACAGAAAAGACTATGTGATTTGTTTATATCTAGAAAATCACAACATTGACAAACATCATGTGGAATCTGAGCAAGGAGAATTGAATGCCTGAATGTTTTTCCTTACTGGAAAATTGACTTCCTGCTCCATTTGCTTCTCTTTCCTGCTTTCAAACTGTACTTTTCAGTAATAAACTAGTAATTGAATTTTCCTCTCTGCTGCAGCACAACCAACTCAGAGACCAGCATCTTGTCTCGGTGGCCACATTCCACAGGAGGCATTTATATTTAATAATATTTTACAAGATTTGGAAAGCAACACATTCCCATACTTTCACCACCTGCTGGTTTTAATGGGAGGAGATCCACGGCTGTCTGAGCTCTTTGCTCTGCCAGTGTCACCATGGCCAGCACTGACCTGCAAATATCAGTGTTAGTGCCTCCAAGACCCTAGGAATTTCAAGGATCTTCTACAGGAAAAGTTAGTGCTGATTTGTAGAGGAATTTTTAACAGAGGGCCTCTGCCATTTGGCTACCAGGCCTTTTCCAATCTTCCACTGCATTTGATTTCAGAGATGCTTAGGAAGAGGAACTTACTGTCTTCCTGCCTTTGGATAAATCAGCAGGAGGAGGAGGGGGAATAAAACCAGTATGGAATTGAAAACTCTATTTTCTGAAGGGTTTGAGTGTGGAGTGGCAGGAAAGACAATGAGCGTTAAAGTTCTGCAAGTGCGAACCAGTTCATAACACCCCAATTGCTAAGCATTGGAGGGGAACAGGGTTTGGCTGCTCGTATGCTTATCAAGGAATATGTTATTATCATGGAAAACGTGTCTTCCCAAAGGTGATTGTCCTTCCCAGAGCTGGCAAGGTCAGTTGTGTCTGATATTGTTCTCAAGGACCATGGCTGAGGGTGCTGAGCGTCCCTTTGGGCAGCGAGCAGGTGACACCGATTTGTGCAGGATTTGTTGATCTGCAGGAGGGTAGGAAGGCTCTGCACAGGAGTCTGGGCAGGCTGCAGGGGATGAGTTCAGCATGGCTCAGTGCTGGGTCCTGCACTTGGGCCACACAGGTTCTCAGCCTGCAGAGCTCTGTTACAAAATCGGGGGCAGAGGTTCTCAGTTGACTGTTGGTGTCAGTTGCTTCTGGCAGTCTTTCAGTTGTCCCTTGGGTCACCCATAGACCTGCAGAACCTTCAGGCTGGTCCTGCTGTGAAGGGTCAGCCCTGCTGCTGCCAGGGTGGAAGGCCCCTGACCAAGGTAAGGGCATTCCCCATCTCCTTGGATTTTCTCCAGAGCACAGAGATGCTCAGCAGCTGACTGCAGCCACATGTATTGACAGTGCTGACAAGACGAGCGGAGGCTCCATTGCGGGAACTCAAAAGGCTCCCCCATCCCTCCCCCAGCCTCTCCTCTTATCTTTCTGAGGACACTGACCTCCTCCCTCAGTATTTTCTTCTGCATCAAAGCTCAAGGTCAAGTCAAGGGTGCAGGGATCCTCCTGCTCTTCCTGACACTTCCACAGACATCAGGAGGTACAGCTCATTTCTGGGATCAGTGAGGCATGTTCTGCTCACTTAGGTTGCAGCTCACCAGCACTGGTGAAATGGCACATCAGTCTCCAGCTGTGAAAGGGACAGTCCTCTTTCTGTAGACAGAAATGCCTGTCTGAAATACTCAGGCCATTCCTAAAAATATGTATGAAACTTAATGTTCTCTGCCGTGCCACATAGTGTCACCATATATTTCTGACTCTTTTCTCTGAAATCTACTGCTCGAAGGAGTATAGAGACTTCTTAGATTTATCTTTTATTGGATACTTTGGGCTTTTCACACAGAGTTGTTCAACAAAACCTTTTCTCTCCTCTCTGTCTGCAGCGTGAGCAAAATACGTGGCTGAGTTTGTTCATGGGTAACAGCAGTGGTCCTGTTCTTCTCCTCACCTTGCTCCTGCTGCAGAACACGAGCAGCCCCAAAGCCTCCACCCTTC
>JANRGV010000073.1:64265170-64289220 GCA_024734035.1 Alethe castanea
CCTGTCACTCCAGGCCCTTGTCAAGAGTCTCTCTCCATCTTTCCTGTGGCTCCCTTCAGGCACTGCAAGGCCACAATAAGGTCACCCCTGTTTCTCAGTGAAAGGAACCCATGGAAAGAATTCCTGACACACTGTTTGGAGAAACACTCGCTTCTGCTGTGTATCACTGTGCTGCACAGTAGGTGTCCTCAGTGTAGGTATTCTGCAGAGCTCCTCATTAGTTTTTTCTACTTTTCATTCAGATTGCCCAAGTCTGATTTAAAGGCTGTTGAGGACATCCCTAATTAAGGCAGTTCAAACCCTACTTAAGTGTGAAAACTCCCTCACTCCCTGCTCATTGCAAAGGTAATGCAGTGTCAATGCTGGTTTTTAGGTTTCATGATGGAAATGGCCTCGTGGGATGGAGGAATTTCTCGGACTGTACAATTCCTGGTACCACAGGTAGGTGAAACCAAAGTCATATCCAGCCTAGGAGACTGCATGTCAGCAGATCTAGTTGTGATTTCTTTTTTGCTATTGCCTGCCCCTTTTGAGTGAGTTTTAATTAATCAGTCTGGTTTTACTTCCTTGCCTATAGGAGTAAGGGTGGGTTTATATTTTTGAATACCCAGTAGTATTTTCTGAGAGGATGCTAAAATGTCAAATTGGGAAGTTCACAAATGGTGAATGCATCACCTTACTAAAAGAGACTTTTTTGCTGTTAATTACTCTGAAGTGCTAACCTTGCATTACATAACTTCAGCTGTTTATTAGTCATATCATCTAACAACACACAAAGCTGCAATGCAGAAAGTTCAGTCATGCTTCCACAAAAACATTAATTACTCCAGGTATTTGAAGTTAGTTCTAATTTAGATTCTGAAATTACTTAATTTGGAGTTCTAGCTGATCTTCCAAAACAGGAAGATATCCAAAGATGGCCAGCACAAGGTTTGTTCTAAAAAGAGTAAAAATAGAGTTATGTTAGGGAAGGAGTAGCATGAATTTCTTGACAAAGTAGAAAACTGCTGAGCAAGGAGGAAGCCACAAATAAATTCCAGAGTTGAATCTAGTCCTGAAATGCAGAGAGTGGGAGTCCTGCAGATAACAAGCAGCACTGTCTTGCTTATGTTTGGCAGAAATAATCAATCCCTGGAACAAGAAATCTACTGGAAATGGATATGTGGATATGTCACATAAATATACAGCCAGTATTTTTAGGTCAATCTTTTAACTGTATTCAGGAAAATTATAACACAGTTTGCAAATTATTTTTGTTGTCTTCTGAACAGCAGCAGATCTCTTAAATACCAAGAAACAAAATTGAGAGAGATTTAATTCTTCCAAACTACAAAAAGCCAAAGCTTACCTTTTTTCTTTCCAGACAATTTCTGAGGAAATGTTTTACCAGCTGAGTAACATGCTGCCACAGATCTTCAGAGTGTCCTCCACATTGACTCTGACCTCCAAGCACTGATTTCTGTAGGGCACTAACCTGTATCCTGTTGGTGAGGATGAAATTAAGGAGATTCTGGACTAGGAAGTCTCTTTCCTGTGTACTCATGACCCCAAAGTGGCACTTGTTGCAATTTCAAGAATCGTGTTGTAATAAAAGATGAATGTTGTCTGTACTTGGATGTAGCAGCTGATTTTTGCCTCTTGCTTTGTTTCAGCACAGGATTGATGATTAATTCTTCACCTTTATCTGAAAGACATTCAATATAACTTATATGAAATCTACAGAAATATATAGGTAATTCTCATACATAGGTTGTAGGGATAAGAGCTTATGCTAGGAATGGGGTCTTCTGGCTTCTACAAACATTTTCTGAATTTTCTCAGTGACTTTTACAATAATATGGAGCACATCAGGTGTTTCCTTGGAATACCCAATGGAATTTGTCATAGCGACCATGGAATAAAATGTACTACTGCCTCATTTTACTGCTACTAAAGACTTGAATTAAACATCTGCCCTGTTGCATTTTGTAGATTGTGGAAGTGTTTAAAAGATCTAATTAATATACGCTTGTGACAATAACTAGAAATTTTAAAGTATTATTTCTTCCCTTTTTTTTTTTTCTTTTACTATGTTTACTTTTTGCTTTATTTCCAGACTTCACATTGAAAAGTTTATCATATGAACAACTTTATAGGAACACTAAAGTGTTCTGGACCCTGTTGAATAGATAATAATTAATTTTAGCATTTTATGAATAATCAGAAATGCCAGGGAGACAGCTGCAGATATGAAATTTCTTGGGACAAACTTCCCATCAAAAATCCAGTCAAATCCAGTAAAAAAAAAAAACTCAACCAAACCACCCCTGCATCCCACTGATGGGGGATAAGGAGGACACTGGGAGCTGCTTTTCCCCCATCATGGACAATCTTGGAACTCAGGTGTGGACCTAGGAGCTGGAAGCAGCCCTTCCATGGCCACAGGGAAAGTCCTGTCTGGAACTGGAATTCTTGGGATTGCCAGAACCACTGGGCTCACAGCAAAGCAGTTTTTGGGGGTGAGGGTTCCAGGTGGTGGGATTTCCAAATCCACAGATCTGCTGTGTGGGAATTATGTGGATCCTGGCACACAGGCTTTGAATCAGAAACTTCTTCCTATGTACTGTTGAAATTCTGCACTGGAAACTGGAGAACCTGGAAGCTAATTATTTTTTGTCTTCATAGTGATTTTTTAAAAATGTTATTTAGCTTCATAAATGCAAAGACTGAAAAAAATTCTGTTTTGGGGAAGCTACATAATTAAAAATTCTCATGGAGAATCAAAGGAATACTCACCATTTCATGATGATTTTAAGGTCACTGTGTGATTAACAGACTCAGCTTAGTATTTTTATCAAGTCTTGCATGCTGCAGGAAGCCATGTAAGTGACCCAGCAAACATCTCTTGCTGAACTGTCAAATGCTTTCTTTTCCTCTGCCAGCAGCTTCTAAAGAAGAATCATGCAAGTAACATGACCTAATTTGGTGTTCTAGAAAAGAAGGATGTAAATTCCTCTAGAAGGAGCTGGATTAATCCTGTTACAGCTCATTTTACATTGCTGGCCTTAAACTGAAATCAAACTCTGGTCCCAGAAAAGCAAGTGCTCTAACACTATTCTGTCTGGGAAAGGTGTGGTGGCAGAAGTATTCCTTTTTAGAAGTTTTAAGGTTTATCTGTGTGTGAAAAAGATCTATGTTACCTACTTATATTAGTTTTATATTTTCCTTCAGTTGGGAAATTACCAACAAGGAACACCAGCAATTCTTGGGCAAATATATTGCTTATACTTCTAGACTCTTCGATAATAAAAAATTATGCCTGGTATTTTTGCCAAAGCATGGAGACTCCATTTAATTTAGTAGCACTTGGGTGAAACTGCCACTTATTTCTAGAAAAATAACTCGGTTTTTTGCCTTTTGTTTTTGAAATGTTTGTTTTCAGTCCTCAGCACATTGCATCTAAACTTGTCATCAGAAGAACCAGTTGGTCCTTGATATTGAAATGAACAAATGAGGTTTTGGAAAGTCAAAGTCGAAGGAATAGTATGGGAAAACTATTAATTCTGCTTGCTGAAGTGTGACCCTTGTAAATGCTGAATAAGCCTACCAAAGGGAATCTTTGGAGGATCCATGACAAAGCATTTAATATTCCCATTTTTCATACCTGTTCTCAAGGAAGTGGTGCTAACAGCAGATTTTTAGCTGTCTTTGGAGAAATGCAGAATAGAGAGATGGGCTGACCTAAGCTGTACTTTCTGTTTGATCTGTGCATGGCAGCTGTAGAATACAGGCTGCACCTTAGGGTATAAAGCCACCTTAGAAATTCTGTTTCAGTCATGAAAAGCTATTCAAGATTAAGAGGAAAATGACTTAATGGGCATGAGGTTTTTCTATTTGTATGTGCAGTGCAGATTCCTTTTAAGCCTGACAGTATTTAATGCCTTGAAAATGTCGTGTAAAATTATACACATGGCTTGAATCGAATAAAAAATTCTTGCCACGGGGGGAGGTGAGGAGCAAATGCCATTGTTTAGCTTGGTGACCACTGTAAACTGCAGGTGCCCTTTACAGGGTCTGAACTGAGGGGTTAGTGCAAGGAATAAAAAAAGCCAAGAGTCTGGATTTGTCAAGGTTATAAATTAATGCCCTTTGCCTCTTGTCACCAGCTCTGCAACCTCTGTGTCTGTTTGCTTCTGTGGGAAGTGGTGACAAACAGGAGGAGAAGAATGCAGGCAGTTAAACACATGTGCAGACCTTGTCCTGGCCAGGTGCCTCTACCCTGCTGCAATGCCAGAAATGTCACTGTTAGAAGGTGGCACTGCCCAGAAAGGAGTTGTACCCGAGGCCCTTTCTTCTGAATAGTTCACTCTGGACAGCAAAATCTTACTGATGGAAGAGTTATTTTATAACTTTTTCTGTTGTATGAGAGGTGAATGAAGCCACAGAAGGTGATTATGGAGAAGGGATATAATGTGAGGAAGGAAATTATCATGGAATGGTTTGGGTTGGAAGGGGCTTTAAAGAACATCCAGTTCCATCTGAAAGGATTGAAATCGCGTGTTCTAGCCCAGTTCTGATATTTCTGTGAGCTTAAAAGTTGATCAGTTTATTGTATCTGTACCTCATTTTCCCCTCATTAGAGGAAAACTTAATTTATGCTTGTGTAGTATTTTAAGCATTAGTCTTTCATGCCTCATTTACTGTTATTTTTTGCCAGTGCTATACCCAAAAATACAGAGCTATTCCCTGGTATTCACACCAGGTCAGCTGTGTAAAGAGATGCCTGTCCTCTTGTGTCTTTGCCTCATGGAGCTTTCAGGACACACCATCAGTGCTGCATATAAATAAATTTATTACTTCATACTATATACTGGATGTGGTAGAAGTCAGTAGCAACCACAGGACTGCTGTCCTATGGGACCACAGTATTAGAAGAATATGTTGTTATTATTATGTATAAGAACAAACAGCTTTATTTCTGGTTGCATAAGTTGAAGGGCTTGATTTTATGATATGATAGCATTTAAACACTAAAGTGTGATCTTACCCCAACATTTAGGAGCAAGTTCTTTTGCAGATCATTCCTTGAAGATTAGGCCAGATTCTGGGTAAAGAATGGTGGTTCATAGTTCTTTATTTCCTTTCCCACTTCTGTCAGAATAACCTGCAAAGGGAGAAAAACACCCTTTACAATAAAGGCTCCAAAAGAGAAAAGCCATGGAAATGAGTCAACTTAGGATGTGAAGTCAGTGCTGCAAGCTTTGCCAAGTGCAGCTTGGAGAAGATGAGACAGCTTGAGCAAGCAAAACTTCCTCTGGGCACGCACTTTCCACATGATGTATTTTTTTAATTGGGAAATGGACTGCAGACTTCAGTTTGTGATGCTCAGTTCTGGTCTCATTGGCCAGTTTCTCTGCTTTCAGAACAGACATAGAACAGTATTTTCAACCAGCTCTGTGAAGGGCTGAGAAGAGGTGGAGAAATGTTCTCTGCTGGAGTAAGTATCAATACCCATAGGAAAAAAAGTCATGGAACAAAAAAAGATTATTGTGTCATGTTTATAACACACGCAGAAATATGAAGTATCTAGTATCAAATATTCTGTGTAATGTAGAAAAACCTCTTAAAATTGGTGTTAAATCATGCAAGCACTCTGCATGGACCAGTACACAATGATGTGCTATATCTCACTTTTCAGAGGAGCTGTGGTAGGTACTGGCATCTTCCTGATGGCTGTTGCAGTTCACAACTTCTTCTAAATCTTCCCTCCAGTCACTGAGAATGCAGCAAAAAATGACATAATAGCAAAGGCGCCAACCTTGTGCAGTTTGTGGCCCACAGGATGTGATGTTAGTTTTGATTGTCATTCTGTTTTTTATTTTGGCATTCACCTGCTCCGTGTGTTGCTTGTGTCAATTCAATATCTAACAAGTTTGCTTACTTACTCCAAAATTACAGAGATGTAACTGAGAGCAGAATTTGGCCTTGTGTGCCCTTCCAAGGGTGCTAAGTTTGAAGAGATACACACAGAGCAACACTGGCTAAATGGCAACTGAAGGGGGAATATGAAAAGCATCTGTCAATATTTAAAGGATGCAAAGTCTAAAGAGGAGGCGGTTTGGACTTTGCATGTTCCAGTAAGAGTTTCAACTTAACTAACAGGGATAAAAACTAACAAAGGAAAATAGGAAGATTTAGAGAAGCATATTTCTGAAAACTTAGAAATCAGTCTCATAGTGTACAAATATTTCTCTGAGAATGGAGTGATAGCCACTGTGTCATTTCCGAGATAATAGGAGGATACAGCTATGCCTTTGTGGTATAAAGTACTCTTAAGCTGATGGCAAGACAGGGATTCATATCTGCCTTTCTGCTGTTTGGTCAGCAGAAATGGATTGATTTCTCCCTCCCTCTGTTCCATCTTTGGGAAGCACGTGGATGACCATCTGGATCCAGACACATGTGCTTAATCTCCAGTTGGCTTAGTAAGTTGATTGATTTTAAATCTGCAGAAAGGAGGATCCCAATGGAGAAAAACCTCTACGTTCCTTCAAGATGTACCTTCCATCAAAGACAAAGCCTTGGGGGAAGAAATCCTTACATTAAATTAATTCAGGTTTAAATGTAAAGAGAATCATATGCTCCAAGGCACTATCAGCTCTTTCCTAATGGGCATTGGCTCACTCTGAACAGTGCCAAATACCATCAGAGCATTTTTGAGATCCAGTGGTTTCAACAGGAGTTCAAGGCCCTTGGCCTGTGGGCAGGAACAGGCCCTGTACATATCAAATTAGGAGTATCTTGAACTGGGGAGTTACCAGAGTTGAAGCTGGTTTGGTTGTCTCCCAGAAGTCTTATTTTAAGCTCCTTAAACTGAACCAAAACAGCTCCTGCCTGGCATAAATTATAATCCTTCAAAATGCTCTGAACTCTTTCATGCAAGTCATTTATAGTGACTGTTTCAACTCTGTTCCAAAGAGCAGTTTCAAATCCCAGCAGAAATAGCCTGACCCCACAAACAGGGGCTGCTTCCTTCCGCCACTCCTCGTGTGTGCAGCACCCAAGTTATCAGAGTGCTCCGTGCCTATTCCCACAGCGGAACTCCTACCAGCACAGGCCAGCCAAGCCTCCCTTTCTGAGAAATGAATCTCTCTCCTCTCACCAATCACAGATGGAAATTGGCAGGAGCTTGGCCCCAAGCTTGACCAGCTACACAAGAGGATGTGCGTGCTTCTGTTGAGTAGTTGTTTGGAAACCACTGCCTGACCACCAGTTGTTATCTTGGATGTGTTTTTAGCCATTTTGGGCAGTTCTCCCTGCTCATTGGAAGTGGTTCTTTCTTTCAAGCAGTCCATAAATCATGAGCAAGTCATGCAAACTGATGTTGCTACATGCAAAATGGCACACACTGCATTTATATCTTGCTTTTGCTTACAGTGGGAAATCTTTTGCTGCAAGAGGACAACAACATTTTCTAGTTTTTCTTCTCCCCATGATTATTTGACAGCAGGGAGGTATTTATAGATGAGGACAATCATCCCTTTTGCCTGAGTGTGAGACTCAGCAGGTGAGAAGTGGTGTCCCCCAGGGGTCTGTAATGGGACCAAGTCATTTTTGATGTCTTCCTCAAGGACATGGACAGTGGGATCGGTTGCACACTCAGCAAGTTTGCAGATGACACCAAGCTGAGGCTGCAGTGACACACCTGAAGGACAGGATGCCATCCAGAGAGACCTGGACAAGCTCGAGAAGTGGCCCAGCTCTGGGGGCTCAGCACAGGAAGGACATGGAGCTGCTGGAGCCAGTGTAGAGAAGGGACACTAAGGTGACTGGAGGTTGCCCAGAGAGGCACAGGTTGCCCAGAGAGGTGGAGGATGCCCCAGCTCTGGAAACTTTCAAGGTCAGGCTGGGCAGGGCTCTGAGCAACCTGATCTGTTGAAGTTCTCCCTTCTCATTGCAGGGCGGCTGGGCTACGTGGCCTTTAAAGGTCACATCCAGCCCAAAGGATTTTATGATTCCATGAAAAAGGCATCAAGAATTTGGGAGGGCAGGCTCTGTACAATACATGGTGGAGCCATGTCTTTTTTATATTTTCTTCTTTTTACTTGTGATGCTGTCATGAGTAGCTTTTTAGAGATGCATTGTGCCCACTAATAACTGGCCTGCTGGATCATCTACTTCTGCCTAATCTGCCTTAACTTTTATAGTGGAGTCATACACATACCTGCCCAATACTTGAAAAAACAAAGGATGGAAAACATAAAGCAGTCAAAGAGAGGTAAGGATGGGCCAGGCTGGAGTGGTGTAAGTGTCTTTCACTTCCTGTTAGTGTCAGGAAGACTTTAATATAAAGTACAGCAACCCAGGACCTATTAATGTGTACTCCTGTGGCCAGTCCTTAAACTGGCTCCTCGAGGTGGTGATTATTGTGTCATGGACACCATTAATTTTCGCAGCATTATTTCCATGAGAGGTTGTTGCACATTAAATTACAACATTCCCATGCATCCAGGCTTCTTGTAACAGTAGGAGAAATGGTGGGCTGGAGAAGACAGCTGGGTTTGCACGTGGTCTATGTCAGTTTACTTAAGCAGGACCATTTTACTGCTGCTGGAGGAATGCAGCAAAAGGTCAGTGCTGAAACTCCACTAAAGTAAGCTGAGCACACATTCCATCGGCCAACATATGCTCACTCCTTGCTTGATCAAAAAGGAAATTTCAGAGCTCTGCTGCATGCTTGCCTTGACCCTGCTCCACACCGCCTGTCCAGTGGGCATGAGACAAACCATTCTCTAATCCTGCGTGGAATACGCATTCTGCTGAAAGGATGCTTGGAATAGCTGCAAAGCAGCAGCAGCAGCGTAATCCTAAACTGGGCCCGTGCACAGGCAGAAGTGCAGGGCAGCATGGAGAGGGATGTCAGGAGAAGTGTTACATGAATGTATGAAATGTATGGGTTTGTTTCCTAGTCCTGTGCACCCATCACAACCTGACCCTGTCCAAATGAGACTCACCTTTGCAGAGGAAAAATAAACTCAACATTGTCATTCAGCTCTTACATTTTTTTTGCCTGTCTTCTCCAAATGTTTCATCTTCTGGAGTCTGCATGATCTGGTCAGTGTCAGAGGAGGAATTCTGTACTAACACGCACAAGAAGCTGCACCAACTTAACCGGGTTGTTAAAAATTGCAGAAGTGAAGCTCTTGTAGCTACAAGAACTTTTGGCTGATTTAGAACATGCCCTCATAACATCACTTGATAAAAATAAGACTTGGGCTTTTTAATAGAACAAATTACTTAGGTTTTATATTTAACCATGGTCACTGTTAAAGCTATAACTGGTTTTCAGAATATTTTAGGAAGCTGATCTTGATCTTCCATATGTTGAAAACCATCACAACAAATACCTTAGACTGCGGTTCCTGATGAAGAAATCACAAGGTGGCTGCAGCCTTAAGCACAAAAATTTTACATTGGACTCAGATTTGCTACAGTTCAGAGTGACTACTGGAAATTATCATTTCAAGGCAAAGAAAGAGACATCCTTGAACCAGAGAAGCTCACAAACCTGCATGATTTTTGTAGAGAGGGTACTGATGTTCTAGTTACTTGCAGCCAGCTCTTCAACAGATCCCAGACTCCAGTGGGAAAAATGGCACCAATGTTGAGGTCTCCTCAATGCATTGAAAGCAGAGGATATTTTGACACTGAGAGGGGAGCTCCTTTCTGAAAACAGGACTTGCAGTCTTTAAAAATAATATGGAATGACCATTGTAATCGACCAGATTAGAACTGCATTTACTCATCTCACATTGTCTTTGGGCTGTGCCTTGGGGAGAAGATTCAAGTCCATTTAAGTCTATTGTATACTCATGGATTATGAGGAAAACACCTAAAAAAGCACAGAAAAACATGAGTGTAAAAAAATGAGGCTAAAGGATGAGGTCTTTGCCGGCAGAAACCAAATCTGTTTTTTATATATTGTATTTTACTATGTGTGATGACCACATAGAATCAAATCACAATGAACAATAATTTGGAGAATGGAAACAACATCCTGCATGAATGTGGCAGGTATTTGAGGAAGAATCCATCACTACCCCCAGATTAGTTTCTTTTCTCTGACCTGCAAGTCTGCAGTTGGCAACAATAAATTGTAGGAAAAGTTGATACAATGAAGGTAGGGCTGGCATCCTGCTGGCCCCTAAGAAGTTGCAATTGACAGGATTCTTGTGCAGCCTGGCATTAAGAAATGCAGAGCCTTGACCCTGGGAATACATTATTCCTGGCGATAGTCCAGGCTGGGCACTGATTGATTTGGGAGCAGCTTTCCTTTGAGATGAGGCTGAGGATCATGTGCAGAGAGCTGAACCCAAATTCGTAGTTGTGCTGAGGAAGGACAGCACAGACTGGGATGTATTAGCCCAAAGGTGGCCAGGAGGTCAAGGGGTAAGGGAAGGGATTATTTCCCATCACTGGCACATCTGGTGTGTTATGGTCAGTTTAGGGCATCCTGGCACAGGAGAGAAGTTAACAGGTTGGAGGAAGTCCAGCAGAGAGCCTCAAGGATGCACAGAAAGCATGCTGAAGGTGTTCAAGGAGAGGCTGAAGGTGTTCTCAGCAGCTTCTGAAGGATCATGAGATTGCTAAGATGTTTGGAGCATTTTTGACCAAAGGGAAAAAAGCTTCTTTTTTCCTTGGAAAGGTGCCTTATGAATAAGGTCCTGGCTATCACCAGGGAAGTAATTCTGTCATCCTTCTGTGGAGGATTCAGAACACTGTGTCATAAATGCATTCCTTCTTCAAGCACAGAAGATGCCAACAGGGTGCAACCCTAACAGATCTCTGCAGGAACTGTGCAGGTCCTGTAGAATGAACAGAGTACAGTGGGAATGGGAAGATGGTGGCAGAAGAGGAAAGGAGGAGATGTCAAAACCAGGATCCTTTCTATGGAAATTAAATAACAAATCACAACTGCTTGAATGATGAATTACAAGCTTTAGCCCTTCAGGTGTTGCCTGCCATGCAGAAAAAAAAAAAACAACCCAAACTTGAAAAACCCAGGAAAAAGTTCAATGACTGCACAAAAGGTTTCAGAATTCTCCTCTGAAATATGAGAGAGGATCCAGACCAACGGATGAAGAATTGACATGCAAGTCCTCAACTGAGCTAGTGGTGCACAACAGAAGGAAGACACAGTTACCTGGCAAAAGACAGAAATTGCCTTTAACCTTCTATGGTCATTACATTATTTAATCTGAATAGTTCTATGGTCGGGAATCATACAGAGATCAACTGGGCCACTGGACAGAGTCTCATCACCAACAACAATAAAAACAAGGGTTTTTTAATGTTACTTAAATGTGGCATTTGGCATCCCTGTTCCTGCAGTGTCCCTGTTCCTGCTGTAATGAGAAAACTGTGCACGAAACAAACCAAATTAAGCATGTCCCTTGTCATTCATCTCTTCTAATAAATAACACCAAGCAGATCCCTGTGGGGGTGGTGGCTGTCACTTCTGTTTTCTTCAGCTTGGCCTTTTACCCTTGGACTGCCTGTCCCTGTGGAGTGGGAACAGCTGAGGAGGTGATGAGAGAAGCAGTGTGGGCTGGTGGGCACAGTACCAGGTGGGAAGCCGCAGGTTCGCCGTGGAGTCACCACTCTGTTTTCTGACAGTCATTCCCATTTCTGTGGGACATGGAGAGGGAGACCTGGCCAGCTCAGGAGACAAAGATGGCTATATTTGACCATGTCTGTGCTTGACATACCCTCTGCAGAGAATGAGTTCAGCATGAACAAGCAGTAAACCAAGATCTTTTTCCAAGCAAGCTAGCATCCACCTAGTCCTAAATCCTCCCGGGTTTCTTGTGGAAGTAGATCCTTTCTCTCACTTCCCTCCAAAAAGAAAACAGCAGAAAGCTGTTTGGTGATTTGTGCTTGCCTGTAAGAAATTGGCATGTGAAATCTCAGTGAGAGATTTCCCTGCAGAGAAATGGGAAGATAATTAGAGATTACTCTAAGTTACTAAATTTACATACTCTCCTGCCCAGGTGTGTCTGAGTGGCCTAACCAGGACCTCTGTGTGTGTGACGAAATGGAGGTTCCCTGTTAATATCTTGGCTTCCTCATGACTCGTGATGACAAACCATGTTTGAGCAGGCCCTGTACGTGCTTTAGGAGTCAGCAGCTGCAATGAGGGGACAGTTTTGGGTCAGAAGTTTGCTTGCTTCAGCCTCGAAGAGCTCATCAGCTGCCAAGGCTCATAGGAAAGGTTGTTGCCTGCTGTGCTGTTTATTCGTTTTGGGGATCAGTGTGACAGCAAATCTGCCTCTCTGTTGAGTAAGGGGAAGAGAAATAACAAATACAGTGTGCTACAACTTTTTGTCATCCTCCTGGTACCAGACCTCAGGTCTGCTGATTGATCATCTATTCTGTGGTCCTATCCAAATTAGCCTTGATGCCAACAACACTCTCTTCATTGCTACCAGTTCTACAGTTTGGTGGGGTCCTTGGGTGTCAGTACAGCCCTGCAACCCTTGTTCTGTTATTTTTTTCTGCTGCTTTCAGATTGTGATTCATATTTCATTCATAACAGCCCTGATAGCTGTGTTACAAATCTCTCCACACTGGCCAGAAAAACCCATTAACCTAAAGTTGATCAGATGCTCCATGGTCATACTTGGGCTTACAGGTTTTTGTGCAACTTTTCCAGTCTGCAACACCTGCCCTGACACAACAGGCAGATTTATCACCTGGAAATCTCCCTTCTCTACTGTCCTCCACCAGCTTGGGTCTTCACAGGCAAGGTGAACAATTTTAGTCCATCCTTCTGTGTTTGAATGAGAGATGGCTCTTTCCAGGCCTTAAAATAGGGAAAGACTTTTAACAGATTTGAAAATGGAACTTAGGACCCTAAGTCATCACACATTTTTTGAAAGACGTGCTCTGCATCCATATCATGTTACTGCTCAGCTGCAGGACTTTTCTTAGACTGTCTGAAAGTGGATCTGAACTGCTGTGCTCCAAAGCACAGAGGTTATTTTAATATTGTGCTGAAATACTCACAATGAAAACTTGTTGCTTTAGTTAGGCAGTGAGCACTGTCACCCCGGGTCTTAAGAGTTTGAGTAAGCAGAGTTTGATTGCTGAAGTAAATTTTTACCATTTTGAAGTTCACAGAGTTTGTTTTACTACAAATGCTGTTGGTGTCTCCTTTCTAAATTTCACTGGGCACATTAAGCCAGGACAACGTGCTACCTGAAAATCAGAAGGTTACAGTGTGTTTTCTGGAAACAGTCATTTCATGGGCCAAGAGGACAAGTTTAAGCAGAATGAGACATATTTTAGAGCAAACAAGGCTTGCCTAATTGAATCAGAAGCCCAAGAATTTACATGGCAGTTCAGAGGTTAATACACAGAAACTCAGCAAGCTGCTGGCCACAGATCCAGCTGGAGAATGGTTCAAGACTCTGATGCAGAATTGCTGAGCAGTACAAGACTGCAGAATACTCTTCATCTCCCAGCTGAACACACTTGGTCTGGGGCCAGACACCAGGACTCCTGTTCTTAATGGGACCAGGTGCCCCAGTGAAGTCACAAATTTTAGCTAATTGGTTTGGTTTATGGATCAGGCAAGGAAAGTCCTGATTTTTTGCAGTCGAGTAATCTGTGCACCCTTTCCACATAGAATGCTGTCAGACAGACTTGCTCAGTAGGAAACTGCTGAAGCAAGGTGTTTCCTGGGTCACCACAGCCCTCAGCAGTCACTTTCCAGCTGGACTGACTAAAAGACAAAGCAGTGCATCTCATAGACTTGTCAGAAATTATCTTTTTTTTGTTTGTTTTGTGTCTGACCATCTGGTTTTATTTCTAGGATCAAGGGTACTGGGATGAGACACGAAGTGTTCCTTTAACATGTGCCATCAGGACACTTTGGGGGGGGAATCTGCAGTGGCAGATGTGCCAGCATAAGTTAGAGGAGCTCATTTAGCCCATGGTTTGTCTTTACCCTGAGAAACCTGATGAATGAGACATAAAGACGCAAAGGTGATTAAAGCTGAGGGTGGAAATCCAGCTCTGCACCCATTACACTTGGAAAGTTCTCTAGGGGAAAAAATAAACAGGAAAGAAAATATTACAATTCAAGTTTTTACAGTGATGGCTCTGAGATCAGACAGTGTTGCCAGGAGTCACATGCACTGGGAATGGGCAGGTTTCAGACTGCAGCATAAGAAAAACCAGGAAATCAGTGCTCCATGCTTGTAACAGGGACCCTGGGCTTTGTTTCCCAGTGATGCTGGCCTCTCATGAAGACTGCAGCTGTGATAAGAGGGTGTACAATACTAGTATTATTCCTTCCTAAAAATGGTACATGTCCTTTACATAGATGAAAAAAATCATCAGATAAAGTAGAAAGCAGGAGAGAAAAGGATCTGAGCATTTTCTTAGTCAGTAAAAGATATACTTCCTTCGGCCACCACCCCAAGCCTGCCAGAGTTCCGAGGGTGTTTGAACAAGGCTCTCAGGCACAGGGTGGGATTGTTGGGGTGTCCTGTGCAGAGCCAGGCATTGGACTTGCATGATCCTAGTGGGTCCATTCTAGCCCAGGTTATTCTGTGATTCTGTGATAGTCCAAGTTCAGCTAAAGCAAAGGCACAGAGACCTTGAAATGTAACCTAGCACAAGCCAGGGCCTAGCCCTGTGGTTCCCAATTATTTTATAGATGAGCCTGTCTCCTCAGAGCAATCAATATTCACATACATCACTGACTCTGACTGTTCACCTGCCTCAGGGCTGCCAGGGCCTCCCCTTCAGCTCATGGGGCTCATGCTGGGAAGTCTGCAGTGTCCCAGCTCGTATTACATCTCTGTTAATGTGAAACTGTCACACTGGGTGTGTGCACTTTAATTATGCTTCCAGGTACTCTCCTCATTAGCAGGCTTCTCAAATGACACAGAACATCCAAGGCCTGTGCTATGAGAAGCTGACAGACATATTGACAAAAGTACTTATATAAATCTCAGCCGTTTTCCATTGACTTATGTCTTGGTAAGTTTTCTAATTGAGATAAAAGTCTAATCTGTCCAACTCCAAAGGACCTGAAACAGCATCAGTGAAAAATGAGGGGAAACAATTAAGAGAGTCTGAGCAAAAGGGATGGGAGGCAAATTAAGATGGTCTTAAGTTATAAAAAGAGTGAGTATTTGGGCTTGAGGAAAGGAGACAGTAAAAACTGGGAAGCTGTGGCCACTTCACTTTTTCCTCATCTTTAACACATCACCTAAGTCCTTGTCTTGCTCCTACAAATACAATTGCAGCCTGCAGGAGGCACACACTCTCCCCAGGTAAATGTGATCATTTGGAAGCCACTTCAGTGAAAAACAAGAAGGTCTAATGTTCCCAGCTACATTATCACTGCAAGATCAAGGCTCCAGCCTGTGTGCCCTGCTCAGCAGAATTCCGGCTGGGATAAAACCAGCAGGAGCTGCGGCTTCTGTCCCTGCAGCATGGCTTACCTCTCATTTAGCCAGCCTCTGCAGAGGTACAGACAAAGATTAGCACATGGGTTGCTCAGTAAGAGGTGCCTTGGCTTTGCAGGGTGTGCACAGAAAGAGCTGTGGCCACCTCAAGCCGATTGTCCCCGAGTATCGGGGTGCCTCGACAAGCACCCGCCGATCGTGCCACCAAGGAAGTGGCTGCAAACCTCTCATTGCTCACTGATGAGGTCCAGAACTGTTTTTACACCTTCTTCTCTAAATAAGGAAGCTGCCTGTGAGGTCTCTGACTCCTCGACCAATTTGACTCCTTTGCTTCCCACAGCCAATGAAATCCCACTCCTGCCTCCAGTCTTGGGTGACAGCACTCCAACCTCAGCAGGCAGGGAGGACGGCAGGTTTGTGTTACAGCCCTGGCAGCCTCACCTTGGGCAGGCTGTTGATGTCAGAGTGATGATGTGGGCAGGGACAGCCCCTGCACTATAAAGATGGCTCAATCAAATATAACAGAGGCTGCCCAGCGAGAAGCAGGATCTACAAACCATGGTCCCCACCAGTTGGAGTCCTGCTGGCCTGTCTCTGCTCCCAACCCAACTGCTATCAGGCTTTAGTTTCAGGTCAGCAAGCTCTATTTGCTTTCCAAAAATAAGCCTCTGCCACCATGCTGAAGGGAGAAAAACAAGAAGGGCGGTATTTTTAGGGCCATTAATTCTGACCACGTGCCCAGGAGGTGAACCGGATGGCCACGGCACAAAGACTTCTCATCACTATGTCCTGCGACGCCAGCGCTCACCGGACGTTGCCTGCGTTCCTTCTCCTGGGTTTGCTAGCCGGGATTGCTGCCACACACCCAGCTGTAAGCAGAACTAATGGCACATTGCTGGAGAGAGGATGGCAATCTCTGCTGTCCAGGTCCATGGCTGGGATGTCAGGGGAGAAGGCAGATGTGAACTGGGAGAGTGACTATTTGCTAGGAATCAAGAGGCAGCGGAGGCTTTACTGCAACGTGGGCATCGGGTTTCACCTTCAAATCCTCCCAGACGGAAGGATAAGCGGAGTTCACAATGAAAACCAATACAGTGAGTTGCATCCAGAAATTAAATAGAATAGATGTCACTTAATTGCTGTGAACTCTAGTAATCACCCTTCACAGAGTGCAAATGTTATGACTTGATATTATTAACCTGTGTACATCTGTTGCCTTTTAAAACTCTCTGGGATCAATAAACATGAGAACCCTTCTGGCAGAAAAGTGGCACAAAAATTCTGTCTAAATTTGTCTAAGCATTATTTTTACCTGCTTTGCTGCGCAGATGAGAAAAGACAAACCAGGTCGAAAACTGACTCTCTGATGCATTTTCTTGCTCCTCACCTTGTCATTTGCCTTTTGAATCCGGGAGGTTTTTGCTGAGTCGAGAGTGCCAAAGCATGATTCTTAAATCCCAGCTGACCAGTACTTTTGGGACACTCTGTGTGTCCCATGGAAGGGTTTTGCTGGTCCTGGTTTGCTCATTCTTGTGGGTGCTGTTCTGTTACCCTAAGAATTAAGGAAACCATTAGTCATGTGGATTTGAATTTCCTGTAGAGGGCAGTTGCTAAAATCTTTTGGAGCAGATGTCATGTGGGACTTCAAAATGCAAGCCACACTTCTTTAAGGCTCAGGAAAAAACCTTTTGTAAGTATAGCATATTACATAAAAATAATTTTCTTATTGAAAATGTCCAGAGTTTGACAGATCAAAAGAGTCTGTTAGAGCAAAAGGCTTATAGAGAATGTGATTACAATTCTAGAATCATTATTTTCAAATCCTGTGACATGCAGAAAAACCTTCTCGGTGTATATTTATTTTGCTGCATTAGGGAGATCATTCTTATAAAGAATATATGACAAGTGTTTTAGGGTTTAAAAAAATACATAACTGAATTGTCTTCTATTAGCTCTAGATTCTGTGATAACACTCCTATTAAACTTCATGTTTTTCAGGTCTCTTTGAAATATCCACTGTAGAAAGAGGTGTTGTAAGTCTGCTTGGTGTGAAAAGTGCTCTCTTCATTGCAATGAACAGCAAGGGCAGGTTGTATGGGACGGTAAGTACAAGTGCATGTAGTTTTCCACAGTTTAAACAAAAAGGTTTTGAAGTGGTTTGTTTTGGTTTAGTGTTTTGCTTTGTTTGTTTGGGTTTAGTTTGTTTTGGTTTTGTTTGTTTCAGTCTTTTCCTTATGGAAATCTCTGATTACAAGCAGAGAAAATAGCCCTGGTGTTACAGGGAGGCTGCCCAGCCTGCTGTCATCAGTGCTATTTAATGCAACGAGCAGCATGGCTGTTACAGGGCTGGGATTTTAAACCTTTCCTGTAAGACTGTACAGGGGACACCTTAGGAAAATGAACATATTCTGCAAATAGTTCAGATTAATTAGATGGCTTCTTTTAAGGTCACAGGGCTGCAAACATGCTGTAGAAAACCTGACCCCCATTGATTCCATCCTGCATTGCATTGTTTGTAGGAGAGGCACAATTATAGCTATTTCCAACAGCTACCCTTAGTAAAATAATGACCACATGCTCGCTCCTACCAAAAACAACCACACCATCAAGAATAAATAGGAAGCCTACCCTACAAGGTCAACATGTGTGGCTGGGGTTATTTTAATGATCAGTTTTGTGGGATCACTTGCAAAGGGTGAGAAAATAATAATAACTATTAACAATGGTATGAAAATCATACTGAAACACCATCAACCTCATCTAGATGATTTGCTATCTAAATGCAGTTTGACCTCTGAGATGTGAGCAACACATCTCCAGTCTCAACATCCAGCAGAAGAAGTGCTTGTTGGGAGATGCTGTCTCTGGGCAATAGGCAAAATCAGCCCATTTCAAGGTAATGAATGGCACTGGTTGTATCAATCTCTTTTGTAAAGGAACAGCAAAGTCCTTTCCTTGGGAATAGCTGTAATTTCAACAAAGCATTGCAGTTGTTTAAATTAATGCCAAATGTTGTGAGGGCCCTGTGGCTATTTACTAACCTGACTGATTCCTTCTCACACTCATAATGACAGTAGGACAATTTAAGGTCCAAGTTCAGGAATATTCTTTCAATCACAAGTGATCACAGGCACCTAAAAATTGCCACAAGTCCAACTGCTTTACTTAGCTGGGTCTTCTGCAAGAAGTGCAGGGCCTGGCTTCAGAAATTCCTTTGATTTTCCCCCCCATTTTCAATAGAGTTTTGTTTATCTTCAAAGACAATTTCAAAAAGCTGTAAGAGATGTGCAATTTCCCTTGCACAGAACAATGTGTTAAGTTAAACTCTTACAGGCTTTATGCCTACAGATACCCAAATAGAACTGCATTGGTGGCATCTCATGTGCCAGATATTTGAAGTCAGAGAATTATTCTGCTTTCTCTTTTAATTTCCTTTGCATTTGTCTCCTGCTTGTCCTTGCACTCCTCTCCCTCTCCTTAGATTTTCATGTTTTGAATTGGAGGAAATTAAAACTATTTTCCCAGCTTAGAACTGGCTGCACAGTTAAATATTACTAACGGTTTAAGAAAGGAAAGATTTATTGCTAATCAAATCTCTTATTCAAGCAAGCAGTTGTCCCTGGACACTGCTGTTTGGAAAAGCTCTGAAGCTTTCGACAGCCACCGTGTCATTTTTTTAATAAATGATGGAACTTCTGGCAGAGCTGTTGTTTGGGCAAGAGGGTGCGATGCTGACAGAAACCATTCCTTGCAAATAAAATGAAGAAATCCATGATTTATAATGAATTAACTCGATCTGCCACAGGAAATGCACAGTCCATTTTCTGGACAGGTGGCATCTGAGTTCATCTGACACCAAATTAGCACCGAGGAGGGAGATTTATTGTTGGCCGCAGTGGCTGCGGCACCACCTGTTGCACACTGCAACAAGCTCTGGTGTAAAAATGCAAGGAAGAAAAATGACCTGGGCCTTGGTGGGATATTGATTGTACCTGATTTGTATCCCCACCTCCTACCCTTGCTGTTCCTTAGGCTGTTTTCCAAGATGAGTGCAAATTCAAGGAATCCTTGCTGCCCAATAACTACAACGCGTATGAATCCAACGTTCACCGTGGTGCTTACATAGCCCTGAGCAAACACGGCAGGGTGAAGAGAGGGAACAAGGTTTCTCCTGCCATGACAGTGACCCACTTCTTACCAAGAATATGAGCACCAGAAAAAGATTAAATCCTAGGACAAGGTGTTTCATTTTGCACATGGGGAATAACCTCCCAGGTAAAGTATTTATACTGGTCATTGAAAAAAAGAAGGAAATCTCTATATGTATGTGTATATTTGGATAAAAATATTTGTACTAGATTCATCACATGGCATATGAAATACAATGCTGCTTCTCTTCTACTCTGTACAAATTTTACATGGCTGTTTGCCTCCTTTGGTGCTGTACAGAGGAAAACGAAAGCTGGAGTGCAAAGGAAGTTTTTGGAAGATGCAGAATGGCTGTGGGCAACCATCTAATCAATCATAAGTGATTTACTAAATATTATTTACCTCAGATAATAACCTCTTGTAGTGAGCTGTTTACATACCATGGGCCAAATCACCAGTTGATTTTGCTTCACCAGAGCTTCAGGCAGTTCACTCCATCTGAATATCTGCCTGCATCCCCCCTCTACAGACTGTATCCTGTCCTGTAAAGTCCTCAACCTGTTTTGATCATTTAAGGTGCCAATTCCACAAATGTTTCTACACAAGCAAACTGTCTCTTCCTGGAGCCCCTCTGTCTCTGAAGGGATTCTCCAGGGTCTCCTCACATGGACTGGTGGCAAAATGAAGACCTACAATCAATTTCTTGTGGGAAGGGCCACAGGATAAATCACAGATGGGTCCCAAATGCAAAACTGATTTGGAGCTGAAGATTTTGAATGGAATTTTGTGAGCTTAGTTTAGACTAACTTCCAATATAGATGTGTACATCTTTAATATTAATATTAATATTAATATTTGTATATATATAGACATGGGATGTGTGAGTGTGCATCTATGTAATTACATACTTTTAATGAATCAATCATCCCAGTGTCCTGATGCCCAGGTGCCTTTATATAAAAGAAAAGCAATATTTAAAGGCACTCTATTTCATTTAGCTTGAATGTTGTTAATCTATAAGAATTAGAACTGCTCTCTGGGATGCATTTTATAAAATATAAGAAATTCATGGAAGCTTCCAGCAAAGGGTTATTTCAGAAAACTCTGTGTTGAATTTTCACTGTCTTAAATATATTTGGTTCTTCTCTATCATACCTCCCTGAGGTATGAAGGACAGAGAAAGAAGGAGGCTACACCAGCATACCTTCCCATGTTGGGACAGAGGAATTTGTGCCATAATTTCAATTTCTGTCACTTGCAAAGCATCAGTTTCAAAGACAACACAGCAAGCTGTATGAAACACTCTTCAAAGCTCTCCTAGAAGCTGTACAAATGGCACATAACCTTGCATTGCTATTTTGACAACCCTTTTCCAGATCACCAATGAAGCTGCATTCTCTGTGCCTTTGAAAGAGTATTTTAAGAGGCCCTAAGTCAATAGTCACTATAAATGTTAGTTACCAGAAGCCTTGGGATTCCTGCATTGGTGGCGTGCTCCTAAATTTGAAACTAGATTCAATGCAATGTCAGAGCATGAGCATTTTCAGCATAGATGGACCATGCTGCTGCAGAAGTGAATATCTGAGTGCAAGATTATCTCCCACGTCCAGCCAAAATGGGGCTATGTCCAGCCTTGACATGCCATTCTATTTGCAGGGGCTGTCTATTCGTGATGAATTTGAGCCTTCTGACATGCATGAGAGACACTGTCAGGGCCAGATCCTCAGCTGGAGTAAATCAGCCCAGGAAAACTATCAGTTTATAGCTGCAGAAGATTTGGCCCAAAGGACATACCCACAAGGATGTACCCACCGCCACCATTCCAGAGAAACTGTCAATGCAATTGTTTTGTGAACAAAATACAGTTTTCCAGCATGTCTAGTGCAACTTTAATTTATCTGGTTCAAATGTAAGTGATGATCACAGCGTAAGAAGAGAAAAAAAGAGTGGAATGCTGCTCACAGTACAGGAATGGGATGCTTCAGAGGATGCTTTGGAAGGAAAGAAGTTGGAAGGAATTGCTCTTCATTTTCTGGTCTTGCAGTATTTCAGAGAGAAGCCAAGATGACACACCTTGTTCACCCACAACATGTGTGGCAGCTGGCTTTGGGAAAATGTGCCTTTGAAGTGAAAAATCAGGATGTTTTGAGTGGGGAGAGAGTGGATCAAGGAAAAGTTTGGAGCGTATCAGGCAGTACATTGACCTGGAGTCCTCAGAGGTACAGAGAGCTGTGCTGAAATACATTAGCTGGCAACCTGTATCCTGGTGTTATATTCCTAATTGTCTTTGAAATGAAGTTTGAAAAGGATGGAAGAATCCAGAGATGTAGAAGGAAATAGAGTTCAAATGCTGGCACACAAGTTTGTTTCTGATCACAGCTTAATCCAGCATCCTTATGACAGGATAAAGTCTGTTCCCTCTTAAACCAGGGCAGCCTAGGGAAAGTGATTGTTGCCAGGACTGGTAAGCATTGGGACAGCTGGCACAAAAGGTGGGAATCAAACCTACTGGCTCCATTCTGCATACACTGGTCAAGTGAGGACAACCCATAGACCAGGTCACAAGAAGCCAGAACAAGGGGAAACGGCCTCAAGCCGTGCCAGGGGAGGTTCAGCCTGGACATCAGGAAGAATTTCTTCACTGAAGGGAAGGTCAGGCGTTGGAACAGACTGCCCAGAGAGGTGGTGGAGTCACCATTCCTGGAAGTGCTCAGGAAATGACTGGATGTGGATCTGGTCTGGTTGACAAGGTGAGGGTTTGGCAAAGGTTGGATTTGATGATCTTGGAGGTGTTTTCCAACCTCAGTCATTCTGTGATTCTATAAATCTGTTTAGTCACAGCCTGCTAGGCTGACTGTTCTTAAGAACTGCAGTCCCTTTTGGATGCAGTTTTGGTGGGCATTTGGAAAGCCCCATTAGTCATTCTGCTGAGTTACTTTACATCACTGCTTTTTTCCCCATTACACCTCAATGCCAGCCAGACCAACATGGAAATCACAGCTGAAATCAAAGAAGGGTATGTGACTACATAAAGAAAACTCATGAAACTAAAGGGATTTCCCAAATCAGGGCCAAATTAGGAACTTCAAAGCATGTCAAATGTGTATTAACAGGGGTCATGCCATGGGCTATGAGCTTTGAAAGCATTGCTGTGAATACTCCACGTCTGCCTATCATGCCCACATTTTGCACATGGGATTCTCCTGTGGAGTTGATGCCTATTTTAACAGTTTCTCTTTTCTCAGGCAAACCTCATAACATTCTAAGACTTAATCTACCCCTGTTAGAAAGCACATTTGGCTGGAACTGAATCATGTTCTTAAATAAATGTATTTTTCCCAGACGTGCAGACACACAGACACAGACACAGTGGAAAAGCAGAGTAATATTTGTATACCTCACTAACTATTTCAATTCCAAGATTTTATTTTGCACAGTAAAATGGTGCCAAAGTTCTCAGATTACTTTTTTTTTCACTAAAATATACCTCATGTTCTGACTCAATATGGACTCACAATTGAGACTGTAAATTTGCAACACAAGACTGTCCAATCGTTTGTGAAATTGCTTCTATTTTTATATGTATGTGCTGCGCACAATAGTTTAATGTATTCATAAAATAAAATTTTGTACATTTTTGGTAGTGTTTTGACTCTAAATCCCTCTTAACATTTGATTTTTTACCTTGATTCAGAAACGCTAGGTAAACTCCTCCTCCAAACATTGTTTTTATTCACCTCTAGAACCAGAACATGTATTGGTATGCTTTACATTTTTGGAGACCTTTGTGTAATTCAGATTTCTTACCTGGGAAGTGTGCAGGTGTCCTGGGAGACATGGGAGCCATGCCCCCTTCCCACTCCGTGCTCTCAGCTTGGGGGATGAAAAATCTCCAGGAATTTTGTGGACAAGAAATGGTAGATAAGCCTCACATCCCTATGAAGAATAGGAAACATTTTGCTGACTTTACCTCATCTTCTCCTTTCGCATAGGTAATTTGAAACTTAATAATGTTTCCATTTCTATGGAGATATTTAGATGGGAAAGGACAGTTGGAGGGCTTGAATCCAACCTCTTAGATGAGTGCAGGACCAACTTTAAAGCTAGGGGAAGATGTATCAGGAAGAATCCCATTCATCCATCTCCTGCAACAAAGGTAACTTTTTCTCCCACTCTGTTGACAGAGGTTTGTAGCTGACTGAACCAAGTAGCTCCAGGTTCCTGCAGCTGTGAGGAGAAAACACTTTAATTTGTAGGAAAGCTGAGCTTTTTTCCTCCTTCACTATAAGCCGCAGGGCAGCAGGGGAGGGGGGATTCTGCCCCTCTGCCCCGCTCTGCTGAGCCCCCCCTGCAGGGCTGCACCCAGCTGGGACAGCACAGGAAGGACAGGGAGCTGCTGGAGCCAGGGCACACCAAGGGATCAGAGGGATGGAGCAGCTCTGC
>JANRGV010000073.1:64295858-64325208 GCA_024734035.1 Alethe castanea
TCCAGGGGGTTAAATCCAGCCCCCAAGACTCCTGGGTACCATTCCAGGGTCTTTGAGACCCTCGCCAGGGGGGTCTCAAGGCATCCAGGGAAGCCAGGGAAACACCCTGGACTCCCAGAGTGGAGGGATTTTTTTTTTTTTTTCAGTGAGAAACTATAGAACAAACCAAACACTGTTGGTGCTTTTCCAAACAGCATTTTTCCTTCCTTTATAGTATTTTTAGCTAAATACACTGACTTGCTGGAAAGAGTTAGATCTACCTATCTCTTCTTGTCTTAAAAAGTGACTGAGAAAATTCCAAGGAAAATGAAACCCAAGCCAAAGTCTATTGCCATCTTCAAGTTAATTTATACAGGGCACAAATCCTCCTGAAGCAGATTAACACAAAATCATTCCCTGTCTTTGGCCTGCTAATTGTATTCAATATGTCCTACTACTGAAAAAAGCCAATTTGATTTTAAAACCAACAAGCAAAGCAAAAAAGCATAACTAGGTGTGCTAGAGCTTCTAACACAGCTTCTGGGTTTCCTCTATGCAAATTGTAGATAATATTTCTTCTTAAGTCGTGAGCTTTGGCTCATGCTCCAACTGCCTCTGCACAATGTCCCAAAGTAGATGGTGCTAATGCTGTTTTAGTTCAGTTTGGCACTGATCCTGCCATACTCACAGCACATGAATAACAACACAGTGCAGCCCTGTGTGTCTGCAGGCTGCACGTGGCACTTCCCAAAAGAGGCAGAAGAGCTTTAATCTCGAGACTGACCAAGTAGTTTTATGCATAAAATCAGTGAATGAGAGGTAGATATGACTGGGTGATGTCTCTGCAGCCCTGTACCTCCAGCCTCTTTCATGCTATGCTGGCTTATAAAGGACCTCAGTAGCACTATGTGACCTCAGCTCTCAGCATTCTTGAACTTCCACCTCCATGCCAAAAGAATGCAGGCAGCCCCTGCCACATATCCTTTGATGTGTGGTTGCACCATGACAAGGAAATTTTACAACATAGAGCTGCTCAAGCTTAGACCCAGCCCTGAACCCAAGCCCTGAATCTCCTTGATCCTCTGAATGCCTTTAATCACATTGCATGGGCTAGACTAGAGGATTCCTTAGGATCTCACACAGTTTTATTTTATTTGGTCCTTCTAATTTCTTATTGTATCAGAAACTTCTCACTCCAATACAGAATTTCAGCCCTTTTTCCAAGTTCCATTAGAGCTTCCCAACCCTAAATAAAGTGTAGTTGGTTTGGTGCAGTCAATGGACTGCAAAGATCCATAATTTAATTTATTCTTCTTTGCAGTGGTGCAATTCCCCTTCTAGAGCCCTAACAGGCAGATGTTCTTCTCTGTCCTGATAGTGCCTCATCTGATTACAGCAACAGACAAGGCAGATGGATGCAACACTGTGAGTCCATTGTACCCAGAGGAGAGTGGAGACAATGTCAGCCCTCCAAAATACAGAATGGGATGGCAAGAGGATGCTGAATGTTTCACATCCTTTGCTTGTTTCCTCTCAGATGTATTGAGAGGTATGTGATCAATTCAAGGGTTTGTTGTTTGTTTTTTTTAATATTAGAATAAAGAAACACAAAAATCCTCTTTGAATACCTTGAAAACACCTCCTTATTATAACCTACTGTGAGGCAGTTCCAAAAGTGAACATTTCACCACCTGGGTCAGGAGTAACCAGACAAAAGGTGCCAATACACAAATACTAAAATACTGCTGTGCTGTACCTAGGCAAACTGAGTCCCCTGTGAGTGTTTGTGTCTTTGAGAAAGAACATTGGAATACCATGGAGGTACCAAATAACCCACCACAAGCACATCCATTTGTTCTCTCAGAGCAGACAAACACCAGGCAATTAATGGGCAAAGGGCTAAATGAACCCTCTGAGTTATTTACTGCAGGAAGGCAAAGTCTGGGATCCCTGGCACTGCTCCAGCCTTGTGCCAGCACAACTGGCTACCCTGATCCTGTAAAAAAACAGGGTCTGCAAAATAGAGTGGGAGGCAGGCACAGACAGGAGGGAGGGGCTGGTACTTGGAAAGTGCTCCAAGTCTTCGGCTCTGAAGAGTTAAATCAACCAGAGGAATCTTAAACAAACGAAACAAGCCAAAACAAACCAAATCAAACAAAAACAAACAAACAAAACAAAACAAAACAAGAGAAAGCTATGTAGCAGCCCTTACAACAAAAATGTGTTTCCAGAATTAATGAGATTTTGATAACCCCCCTTTGAAAACTGAATATTTCAATTTTAAAATGTACAAGGACTAAAATCTTCATAAATATCCTATTAAGAAAATTCTGATGCTGTTTTAGATTTTCCATTGAAATACAGTGCATGGAGGTTGCCATAGCTACCAGCAAATTTTTAAATAACTGTTTCTCATCAGAGCAGCTGCAGTATCCTACAGAAGTGAAGTGGGGGAGTTGGAAGGAGTCTGACCAAATTCAAGCTCCTTCCTAATCAAATGACTCCAAGACTTTCATAAACACAGCTTAGAAACTTTTAATATGGGTTCTGGTTTTTAGAGAAAATATTGCTCTTTGTTATTTGACAGGACCCCAGGAAATGCTGTCAGCAGTGCTGGAGATCTCAGTCAAGAGAAGAGCTTTGTTTTCATGCTGGAAAACATAAAAATTTCCACTGCTAAGCCCCAGCCTGGTGCAAGTTCCCAGGCACCAAAAGATGCACAGCAGCCTTGCTCTGAAGGGCTTTCTGAATGAACTGCTTGCCTGGCAGCCCTGGGCTAAAAATTTCCTAAGAGCCACAGATTTCTGTGCCCAGGGAAAGCTCTTCCTTGCCTGAGCTTGTACAGGAAAACAGAGAAAGGAGGCAGTGTGAAAACCAAGTGAAGCTGTAAAACACTGGCAGGAGGCTTTTGCAGAGAGGCTGTGCTTGAGGTGGTTCTGCCTCCATGGTGCTCAGTGCTGGGTATCAGGAGGCTGTTTCTGCTTCTGTAGGATCTCTCCCTGGCTTGAATAGGCAGAGCAATGTTCTGTGCAATACTGTGAGCAGAAAATAGACATTTCTGCACTGTGGGCACCTCTTAGGGGGAGGCCTAATCTAAGGACACTGAAAGCCTCCTTTCAACCTGCAGTATTAACTATGAAAACGTCCTGCAAAACTTAAAATCATTTTGTGCCCTCAGGCAAGTATGTCCCTGTGTCCCAGTCAATAAAACAAAAATAAATAAAGAATAAAATTTCTCAGAGGAATACCAAGAGATTTAATTCCACCAAAATAGTAATTGAATTGCTATCTATGGAAGGTGGAAATGCTTGGCTGGGTTTGGGTGTTTTTCTAAATGACAAATTAATTATTATTATTAATGACATTATTATGAATCTGAAAAAAACCATCTCAGTGATTACTGGTTTTATGCACATTGCTTCATTTATCTACAGCCTGCTTTTAAGAAGTACCTCCAAAGCACAGTGGAAGTGCTTCCTCATGCTAGGGTGGAGATGCTTGAAGGCTCATGTTGCTCTGCCATCCCTCTGCACAGCAGAGAAGTTTACAGGCAAGCAACAGATATTAATCCATATAGACAAATCTTCTGGACAAGGTAATTTTATTTAAAATGTAATTTAAAATTCCCTTCACATCTTGAAATGAAACAGCTTCCTTTCCCAATGACTGGAGCTTGTTGGCTCCAAAATTCTTCAGGGATAAAAGAAAAAGAAAAGCAAAGGGGAACAAAGAAAAAAATTAAATGAAATTTTAAAAAGATATCATGGCAGATTCTTCTAACAAATTACATTTTTTTACTAATTGCAAGTGTTCAAGGCCAAGTTGGATGGGGCTTGGAGCATCCTGGTATAGTGGAAGGTGGCCCTGCCCATAGCAGATGGTTGGAAATGGATGATTTTTTGGATTCCTTCCAAACCAAGCCATTCAATGACTCTACAATTCACAGGCAGTTTAAGTACTATGCTTAGCATAGAAAATAATTTTTTTTAAAAGGTGGAAAAGTCCCTCATTTTAGAAATTAGATACTTCATGGCAGGGAGAAACATCTCAGTCCCTCAGTAAGATCCTGGCACAAGACTGTTCAGCTGACTTTGCCCAACATCCCTCTCTACACTGGCAGTAAGTGATCAGAAAATGGAAAGAAAAAAAAAGCATGGCTACCAGAAAGACAACCTAGTAAATACCTTTTATAATGTAAGCTGTAAAAATTTCTCTTTGTCATTGTGAAAATAGGCTAGCACAGGAGAGTGAGGAAGGGATGCCAATGAACAGAGAATTCTGCACCGGTGTGCATGTATCCTGTCAAAGGGTCAGACCTTCCTGTACATCTTTAGGCATTAACTTTTCAGGTGTAGAGGTTTTTTTCAAGGAAAGAAACAGAAGATTAAAAAAGCACAACCTGCTGTATGGTTGGGCTGCCAGAAAAACAGATTGTGAGTCATTGCAAACTACTGACCTTAGTCAGCATATTGTGACTGCACAGCTTTTCAGCCCTGCTGGTTTTCCCCAAGGCAGATGAGAGGCTTGTCAAAGCTGCAGAGGCACACTCATGCTCACAGTGATGTGCTATTTCTCTCAACTGTGCAGACATCAGGATTACTGAACCTGACATAAACTCATAATTTTCCTGGAAGGAAAAAGAGATGCTAGACAAAAAGATGAGCCCCCATCTGCAAGAGCTACCTTGTCCTGGGGTACCAAAGAGCAGGCAGAGCCATCTCCAGAGGAGTGTGCAATGCACAGCCACTGGCTGGAGGTGCCTGAAATGATCTGCTGAGAATGCTTCCCTGCAGCCTGCCTTGAGCCTCTCCTCAGCATTCACCAGGCAAGGCACACACAGGGTAAGGAAGAAATGCAGAGGCTTAAGGAGAGGATGATGGTGGGAGGCAGCCAAAGGGAGCAGTGGTCAATGCCACAAGGCACCTTCTCCCCTCACCTCAAAGTGAAACACAACAGCACTGGGGACTGCTGCAGCTCCCCTCTCTGTGCTGCTGTGCTGTTTGTTTCCATTGTGCTTTTGAAGCAGTTCATCAGGCCCTCCAGCACAGGAGGTTTGCTTTTTTCACCAGATTCAGGCATTATCTTGAATTAAGGAGAAAAGAATCTTGAGGGATGAGCTAAAAAAAAGAAATAAAAAAAACTTCAAGAGATATGCCCTGAGAAAGGCAGGGAAGGATCAAGGACCAAGAAGTGGGGACAGAATATCAGTCAAGGGAGGGGAAGGCAGCAAACCACACAAGCAGTGTGGTGACACTGGGACATGCTCCTATAAGAAGAAGTACGTAGGTGTTTGACCTCATCTGTTTGTTGTGAATAGTAGCAGAAAACCACAAGTCAAAAGCAAAAAGCATGCAAGAGAATTCAGGGCTTCTGCATTTTAAGTGTGCATCTCAATTTGTTCATCTGCAAAATGTAGGTAGCCCTGCTGGTCTGCCAGAGCTGTGCCAGGGGGATTCTAACCATTAATTTATTCAGAACAAAATAAAGAGAATGAGGTCTGTGAATATGCACCAGAAGGTGCTTAGAAGGTGCTAGATCAATTTAAAAGAGACATAGAGACAGTATATCTTTCCAGGAAAAGCTTTACTTGGTGCCAAAAAGTAGCTTTTAGTCTATACCAGCACTAAAAAAATCAGGTGAAGTCATCTGAATGCTTCTGTACTGAAAAATAAAGTGAAAAAATCATAATTTCACTTTGGAATGAAACATTTGGAGCAACAGATAAATCCTCCAGAAGAGATGCAATCATTAGAGTTGGGATGCTTCAGCTTCTGGTGGTTGTACATGGAGCTGGTAGATTCAGTAAAGATTGAGGTCCATTTATATACCCTGACATGTTGTACATCTGACAGAACCTTAGGAAAGGAGCCACTGAGCCATTTTACCTTCAGCACTGTGACCCTTCATTCCTTCTGTGTGCAGGCTGGGGGGTGTGAGATGCAGGCTGGGCCATCCTGAGACTGCCCCAGTTAGAGTGAAGAAGAATAAAGAGGTGTATTGTGAGGCAGACAGAAGGTTACCTTGGTTTGAAACCACACACTAAAAATACTTTCTATTCTGCTGGAAAGGCACAGCACTGTCAGTAGGACAGCCTGGGACTTGAAGACTTACTTGGTTTAAATATATCAAGAATATCCCATGCCATGAAGGGCAAGCAAGCCTCAAAGGCAACTACGGCAGCCTGGGCCTAAGGAAGAGCACACTGAATGGTTGGTCCCTGCAGGGCTGAAAGGCAGGCTCGAATCTGCTTTCAAAATATCTCTGTGCCTATTCATTTTAACAAACCACATGTAGTGGGCATTTATAGGTTTAAAGCAAAAAAGTCCATGAAAAAGCAGAATTTGTGTTATCATTCTCACAAGCAGGGACTTAATAAATTCACTTTAGCCCAGCAGATTAAACAAAACTTAGTAAAGCCTGAAATTTTCTTGATGCTGTGGGAAACTTCAGAAAATGCCAAACAATTAAAGCTTGTAAAAGTAATCTTTGCTTGTCTGACTATTATAAAAAGAGAAACAAATGCTCACAACTGGCATGTGTTTAAATGAGGCTGAATAAATTTTTCAAACATCTGAGAATGTTTTCTGTGCCACCAAGGCACTAGAGAAAGATCAGATCAGTGCATGCTGGAAAGCATAGCAAAATGTCATGGTGAATATGAAACATCAAACCAGAAAAACTGCAGTCACAAAAGAATGACAGAATATTCCAAGAGGGTACAGTGCTTGTGTGAGACACTTCTGCAACTGAGGTATCAATATCCACATTTCCATAGAGTCTAATCAAAGGGGCAAAGAAAAAAACAGAACAACCAGCCAACCAAACAACCAACCAAAAAACTCCAACATTTGTTCTACCATCAAGATATAGGTGGACAATTTCAACAGTAAATGGAAATATTTCTTTAAAAAAAAAAAAAGAAAAGAAAAATTAACTCTCCTTCCCTTTTAAGATACCTTTTAATTTAAAGCATTTCAGATGTTATTACCAGTAAAACATCTGAGGCCTGGATTTGTCTTTCAGTGCAGCCAGCTTTGTCAGCCTGATCAGTTTAAGATCTGACCCTTATACACTTTGGCTAAAAAGTGCTGTCATTTACACAGGTGAATATACTCTGACGCAAGTCTCTGGATTTACACAGATGTGGCAGCAGAATTTGGCAGGGTTTTACTAATTTTAAACAATAAAAAAACCAAAATCAGATCCACTTTTGCAGTGGGTTACAGCTGTATCAATCCATCAATGTTATCAATCCATTATATGCTGATGGTACAGCTCCACAGCATGTTAATGAAACTAAGAATTATTCATGCTGTGTCCAGCTAGAGACTGAAACTGAACCTAACCCTGCTACAGTTAAAATTCTCAGGTTTCATTAAAGAAATATTCATTTATTGTTTGGTACTTTTGTCAAGTTTATATTAAATTCTGAAGGAAACCTTAACACAGTCTGGTTTTTGGAACCTATCACTCCTATCATTGATTCACCCACATACAGTGTCCCATTAGTACAGCATTTTCATGTAATAAATGGAACCATCTTTTTTTTTTTAGTCAGAAAATTTGTTTGTAAAGACCCACAACATTGGCAGGACACCTGAGAAAGCAGGTCTTGTATCCTGAAACATTTTTTACAAACTGCCAGCTAGATGTGCAATGCAGGAGCAAACATCCAGCTTTGAAATGTTGTACACATTATTTGCAGCTGTTTTTGGCCAACTTTAGATTATTTATGTGACTCAGAAGGAAACAGGTGAAATAAAAGGGACAGTTTATTTGAAGTAGGCTCTGCTCACATCAAGTTCCCTTCACTTAGAGTGACACAAATATCAGCCCAACAGGCTTGGTGTGGAACTCAGACAATAATGAAGGGGGATCAGGCTCAGGACAACTTAATATTAACTTTTGGTACATTTACAACAGAATTTTAGCTGTATTTGACGTTTCCACTAAATCAGAATGCAGCTTGGAAACAGTGAGGGGAGGTGGGCGTCTGAATAAACATGTCTGGCAAAAATGAAAGAGAATTCAGGTCCGAAGGGTCATTCCCTTCAGTTCAAGCGCAGTGGATTGCCCTTCCTGGATCCAACAGTAGAGGCGTGGGAAGCTTTCAGATGTCACAGGGTTGTAGATAACATTTGAACATATGATTAGCTTTCGTGAGCTGTCTTTAGTAACCTTACATTTTTCCCCCACACACCTTAGCCAGAGATCCGTCCCTTGAGGTTTCGGGACACTTAAAATGTTGCTGTGCCAAAAATCAAGGATGTGGAGAAGGTTTTCCTGTGTGATGTCATGTTGCTGCCCTTTATAAGCCTGTGCAGAGAAGAAGGGATCCTGTCTGAGGAGTGACCCTCCAGGCACGAGGGGAGGCGAGGAGCAGACGCTGAGCCACCATGGAGCGGCGAGCCATTCCCCAGGGCATTCCCTGCAGCTCCCTGCTCCTGCTGCTCTGCAGCCTGAAGGCTTGCCTTGCCTTTCCCAACTCCTCTCCACTGCTGAGTCCCAGCTGGGGCAATGGAGACCACCTGATGCACCTCTACACCGACACGGAGAGGAGCAGCTTCCACCTGCAGATCAACGCTGATGGCTACATCGACGGCGCTCCTCACCAAACCATCTACAGTAAGTGGCTTCCTGTGGACCTCCATGGGAGCAGGGCAGGGACAATGAGACTTTTTACATCCCCTCTTCTCATGAGGCAGGTAGACAGAGGAGTGCAGCCATGGGATGGAAAATACACATCATTATAATTCTCCTTTTGTTTAACAAATAAAATTGCTCCAAATATCTCTAGTTGATAGGGAATTTCATTCCTTGCCTAGGACAACTAAAGTCCTATGGTTCCTCTAATACCCTGCAAGGAAAAACCCCCTGAGTTATCCTTTACTTCATGATTTTACCCCCAGTTTCTAGTGGAAGTTTCTATTAGAAGTTGGTAATGATATCCCCCAAATAGCTACTTCCCACTGGTGGTGCTACCAAAGAAAGTGCACTGAAGGAACTCACCAGAGCAGTGCTGGAAAACTGATGGCATGCATGAATTCTGTATTTTGGGGTGGAGGGCTGAAAACTACTAAAACTTAAATTTCAATGTGCACAGAACATGGACATGCAAAGATCAGTTAAAAAGGGGAAACTATGAAAGACCAGACTGGCACAAAAGAAGTATTGAGCCTTTGGGGCTCATGAGAAGAAACTATGCCCTACTATCACTAAAAGGTTCTCAAATTGTGTCTTCACAGTTTATTTTATTATATATTTTATTATTCTATTTCAACAGAGAATAGTTTATTCTTCTTCCTTTGCTAAATACCTGGCCCAAACTCTTTAGTTAGTAGACAAATGTGGGAGGCTTTAAGACTTAGGGTTCTTTTATAGCATTTCAAAAATACTTTTCTCTTAGCAGCATTCAAATCACAACTAACTATGCATCATAAAATAAGGTTGCTGTTGCTGTTGTTGTTATTGCTATTATTACTATTACTATTACTATTACTATTACTATTACTATTACTATTACTATTACTATTACTATTACTATTACATCTATTTTATATGCAGTTAAAAATCTAAGACTAGTTAACAAAGCTTTTACATAAGTCAATAAGGATGTTTTATAAAGTTATAATTTAATTAATGAGGAAAAAGGATTTTTTAAGGAATTGATAATGAAATATTCTCAGAAATGCTGGCACTGCCTTGTTATTCTTCTTACATGCTTAAAGATTTATAAAACTCGTTTTAGGTATGTTGGTCAAGAACCAGTGTGGGATTTTAGAGAACAACAGACAGCAAAATATCACATTTTTGCATATGTGCCATGAAACAAGTATAGCAGGATTTGGAATGGTGGAGCAGGAAAGATGGAAATCAGACAGCAAAAGGGGTATTGAGAGGGAGGGTGACTGATCTGCTGCCACTGAGCCACCAGACAATGGGAAATGCCAAGTTCAGCACCAGGGTGGCATGGCCTGGGTGTGCACCGATCTCCAGGTTGGGACAAAGCAACACTGAATCAAATGCAAGGAGCAGGTCAAGGGAAGTTGTTGTTCCCACTTCACCTGGCACCAGTGACATTGCTCTTGGAGCACTACAGCAACCCCAGTTCAAGCTGGATGAGTAGAAGGTGGAGCTGGTCTGGCACAAGATTTTCAGTGGGCCTTGATCATGGTCTGTTGTGGTTTTAGTCCAGCAAAAAGGATGTTAAGGGCAATGTAATCACAGAATCACAGACTGGTGGAGGCTGGAAGGCACCACAGGGGGTCACCTGGTCCCACCTCCCTGCTCCAGCAAGGCCATCCCAGAGCACAGGGCACAGGATTGTGTCCAGGTGGTTCTGGAATATCCCCAGTGAAGAGACTCCACACCCTCTCTGGACAATCTGTTCAGGGCTCCGTCACGGCACAGGACAGAAGTTCTGCCTCACATCCAGGTGGAACCTCCTGGGCATCAGTTCCTGCCCATTCATCTGGTGCCATTGCTGGGCACCACTGAAAAAATACCACAGGGCAGTCACAAAGATGAGGCCACAAACTCCCCCTGGATGTGGGCAATGGCAGAACTGAGGGCAATGTCCTCAGACCACGATTTGGGATTTCAGGGGGAAAAAGTTGTATTTGGGAGGTTAGTGCCACATTGGAACAGGGCACCCAGAAAGGTGCCCTCCATCCTGGGAGTTTTCCAAAGCCACAGCAAACCTGACTTAGGGTGGGCAACAGTTCCAGGTCATGTGGGAGGTTGGTTTGGACTCACTTCCAGCCAGAGCATCTGTGGATCTGTAAATGCAGTGTAGACACAGATCTTGAATTTGATGTTTTTGTTGTTCTGAACAGGTGCCCTAATGATCAAGTCTGAGGGTGCTGGCTCAGTAATAATCACAGGTGTGAAGAGTGGACGCTACCTGTGTATGGACATGAAAGGAAACATATTTGGCTCGGTGAGTGACCCTTCCTAAGCCTTGAGGCTGAATGGCCAGTGCATTCTGCTGCTGTGGTGTCCATTTCCCCAGTCAGGGCAAATCTGTGTAGCTGCAAGTGGCGGGGGAAGTGATAGAGAAGATCTGACAATCAGGTCAAACTTTGCTCTCTCCTTTGATTGTATTAAGTTGTAGAGCTGACAAAAATCATCTGAGGTCCTGCCTGGGTAAATGAGGACGAAATGGGATCCAGTGAGGGACCAGTCTGGAGCACAGAGCCATGGGTGGGGATCCTCTGGGAGAAAACAGGGTTTACCATTAGAATTCCTTTGCTGAAAGCATGGACATGCATCTCTGATCTATATTTGGGTCAGACACAGACCTGGGAGATTACAAAAACACCTGCTGCAAGATCTCATCCCTCTTTCCCTCTGTAACCAGTGTTTGTAATTCACCAGACTCCTCTGCTCACAGGTGTCCTGTTTTTTCCCCCAGCATTACTTCAGCCAAGAGGACTGTGTGTTCAACCACAGGACACTGGAAAATGGGTACGACGTGTACCAATCCCCCAAACACCACTTCTTGGTGAGCTTAGGCAGAGTTAAACAAGCCTTCTCCCCCGGTATGAATCCCCCACCATACTCCCAGTTTTTGTCCAGGAGGAATGAGATCCCTCTGTTCCGATTCAACACGCCCGAGCCCCACAGGCACACCCGGAGCGCCGACGTTGATCCAGTAGATCCTCACCAGATCCTGGTGCCGCAGAGGAAGACCCCGGTGCTTGGCTCCCCGCAGCAGCAGCCAGCAGACTTTGCCCACATGCCCAGGGAGCCCATGAGGATCAACCAGAACGATGTGGTGAACCCTGATGATCCCCATGCTATGATGGAGGCCAGGAGGTACCCAAGCCCCCGCTTCTACATCACCAGATAACCGCGGCCCCCACGCTCGCCAGGTGAAGACAAGGGCAAAAGAAGCTGTCACACTCAGCCTGAATGCCAAAGTGCCTCTTAAAAACCTAGGAGACATAGGGAAAAGTTCCTTAGCTTCTAATCTTGTTTGGTCAGTAAACTGCCATCTGTAAGTACAACTTGGATTTTTCCAGCTTGGGCTTTACTGGAAAGAAGATCCATTTTTGAAAAGAATAACACAAACCAAAACGTTTTGGGGTCTGAATCACCTTAAGTTTGCATCAATTAGGAAAACAAACAAACAAAAAAAAAGAAATCCCTTGTATGAAATGGGAAACTGATGTTATAATACTGATGTAGAGACCTGGAGCACCCAAGATTCCAGCATAGCACCATCCTGTCCAAGCACAACTGACAAACTGCCAGGTGGTGTGTTATTTTATTATATGAAAATTACCATATATGTTATGTATTCAATATCTGAAGGGGCTAGAAGGGAGCTGAAGAGGGGTTCTTCATCAGAAACTGCAGAGACAGGACAAAGGGGAATGGCTTCACACTGACAGGATATCAGGAAGGAATTGCTCCCTGTGAGGGTGGGGAGGCCCTGGCACAGGGTGCCCAGAGCAGCTGTGGATGTCCCATCCCTGGAAGTGTCCAAGGCCAGCTTGGATGGGGCTCTGAGCAGCCTGGTCTGGTGTAGGGTGTCCCTGCCCATGGCAGGGGGTTGGAGTGAATCAGCCTTAAGGTCCCTTCCAACCCATTCTGTGATTCTTTGTTTTTAGCTTTTAAGTTGGAGCTTCATTCTCTCTTCACCCATACGGGTCAAAAAAAGGCCATTCTGCTGTCATAGGAACAGCAGACATGGAAAACTGGAGGAACTGACAGGACAACAGGACAGCATTAAAGGGTCCTGTGGAACAAGAGCAATTTCTGGCACTGAATCCAAGCTCAGGCTTTGAAAAAAAGAGGACAGTCTTACTCCCTCTCAAGTGATTCTCTATCACAGTTCTACATTTACTAAATTCTAGCATCCCAATATGGAAATAAAGTTCATTAGTTTTGCATATTTCCAAGTCAGAGAGAAAAACCAGGATTAATAATAACCAATAGTGTGTTAAACCGGATGGTTTGTTTTGCATAATACTGAACTCTACAGAGGAAAATAAAAAAAATTATGTTTTATAAGGATCAAGCAATTAATATTTAGACTAAAATGAAAAGTCATCTAATGAGTGAAAATTAGGTTTGCATTTAGAAAAGGAATATCCATTTTGCATCCATGTTTGTATGCAGTCCTGAGCAGGTATCAGATGGTTTATACTTATAGGAGTGAAATTACTATTAATCAGGAGATCTCAAGTGGTGACAAAACCTTTTCCCTAGATGGGTTTATGCTTTGGCTAAGTTCACTTTGAAAAAGCTATTCTTGATGAACTCTGAAGAAATCAGGTGCAAGGCACCGATGAGCAGCACAAAAGCCAGTGTGGCAGAGATTTGAGAGATTTATTTTGTGGGGGTTTTCTTGCATGTTGTAACACAGATTTTTCTGCTCTGTTTATTTAGAGTATTTATCAGCCTGACAACAATTTGAAGAGGTACACTGCTCCCCAGTGTGCTCACAGCAACAAACAAAAAACATTAGGTTGGATGCTGTTCTTTTTTTCTTTCTCATAAAGTAGTTCACTGAAGCCACTGGAGTAACTTGAGTGCAACAAAATCAAAGTAAGAAGCCCCTGTGCTTCTTGCTTTCATTTAATTTTTTCTGGATTTAGCACAGCAGCAGGACTGCTGATAGCTTTTTAAAAAAAATCTCTTTTTACCCCCATATTTGTATATACACAAAATCTCTTTATCTACCACATCCAACTCATTGTGTTGGAAATGTCATAGGTCCTGATTGTGCTCTTAGAATAGTTTTCCTACATGGAGAGATTCCTAATTAGTATAAACACTTAGGAGCACAGGACAAGCCAAATTATCAGGATTAGTTCAAGAGTTACAGCCCTCGGAATTTCTCTCTCTAAAATTAGTGTGGTTTTGATTAATTTCTGAAGGACAAGAATGATTCTAAGGAACTAAGGGAATTGCAGGCAGGCTGACAGTTGTGCTTTTTCTTGCTTATTCAAAATACAGCAAGACTTCTTAACTTGCTGTCTATACAGTGGAGAGGTGTGATTTTATTTATGTTCTAGTTTGATATCTTTACTTGATTCCTATACCATTATTCTTGGCTTTTGCTGCTTGAGAGCTCTGGACTTCAAATACACCAGCAAAGTTTACATTTTACATTAATTGTCAAAAGCTCAACAGAGCTCCTCTCCAGGACTCTAAGGCAACTGCCCCACCACAACTGGAACCATTAAAAGCTCTGTCCACATTCAATTATGATGGGAAATATTGGTGGGGTTAAATCTATAGACCATCTCGATGTTCCTGCACTAGAACAGAGTAAGAAGGGTTCCTCACTCTATCAGAAGCCATGGGATAAATAAGCTAAGACTAAATACCCAATGGACTGTCCATCAAAAAACAGTATTTTTAACTACAGGCAACGGTATCAAAGCTTAAACGAATTTATTCTTCAATGGAGATGCTAGCAATCACCAGCTAGTAAAAAATCATTACTTATTTATGTCACAGTATTTATTTATTTATTTGAGTGGGTCTTAAATTCCACAGAATATTTATAAGTATTTATAATAATGTATTATAGAGACTATTTCCTTTTATAAAAGTACCAATAAACTTTTCCATTCTCTCCAAATGGTGGATTTTGCATTGTCTGTTCAAGCTCCCCATTTCCAGAAGCACTTGAGTGAACAAATAAAAGGTAGCAACGGTGTCTGAAAATGTTTGTCTGCTGCTGTCCCCTGTGATTTCCAGCCTCACAGGTTTCAGCTTCCTAGGTGTTTCATGCATCCCACATATAAAAGTTCTGTGAAAGATGATGAGAAAAACAGTGTGTTAGTAGGTCTAGATTGACCATGAAGGGATTTTAACCTCTATTGGGAAATGTCTTTTACAAGCAGTGGGAAACCACAGATCTGTCAGTTCTGTCCTGCTGGGAATTATTTGTGATATTGGCCCAAAGATCTCAGGATAAAAGATACTTGGTAAATTAAAAGCCTCTGCAGGGAGGGCTCCAAGCAGAGCCCAGGCTCTGCTCTGGAGGCCCAGCAAAGGCACCAGAGGAACAGGCAGGGACTGATCCCAGGAAGTTCCACTGACATGAGGCAGAACTTCTGTCCTGTGCAGTGACTGAGCACTGAACAGATTATCCAGAGAGGCTGTGGAGTCTCCTCACAGGGGATATTGCAGAACCATCTGGACACAATCCTGTGCCCTGGATGGCCCTGCTGGAGCAGGGAGGTGGCACCACATGGGCCACTGTCAGGGTCCGGTCAAGCAGTTTTAAGATTGAAAGTTCATAATTTCCTCCTCTGCATGCTATTCTGCTCCACATAGTTATTGATGATGCCTTCTCACTAATATTCACTGTATTTTTATTCAAGTCATTACAAGAAAATGTCCCCCAAAGGCACTTAAATAGCAGCTTTACTCCAGTTCAGTGCTTCACCTTAGACATTACTACTTCTAGGCCCACTAATTCCTTACATACCTTCTTCACCATGTTTTTTTCTCCTAAGCAACTTTTGCAGCTGAGCTGATGGTTTCTATTGTGGAATTGATAATTCAATTAAAATTCAACTAGATCATACTCAACTTTTCCCTTGCCTATCCATTAGTTACTTCATCAAAGAACTACCCATTTAGTCTAGTGTGAACTACTTGTGGTAAAAACTCATTTAATTGGATTCCAGGTTTCTCTTGTCTGTAATTACTTTCTCCTTCAGAATTTGTTGCATTAACCATTATTAAGATTTCTCTGGAGAAGTAGAATTAAGCTGTGTGATTCATGGGACAGTCCCATGCAGGGCCAGGAACTGAACGCAAGGATTCTTGTGGGTCCCTACCAACTCAGGATATTCCATAATTCTAAAACTAATTTTGTGATTCCTACCCTTCTGAAATCAAATCTCCTTTTTCCACATCAGCTTTTAAATTCAGTAAATTCACTTTTCAATAGGTCTTCCAAAAAACATTCAGGACTTACTACAGTCAAGTCTGCTCCCATTCAGCTATGGCTGGATGACCCAACTGGGCATCAGAAGGAAAGAATACTACACTCAAACAAGTTTTTCCAAAACCCAAGTGCATTCCTTTGGTGCCCATTAACAGCCTGCTCAAGATTCCTGGGTTTTATCCCAGTATCCTCCTGTGCCTTACCCTTGGGAGCCCTGCTGCCACCCTCTGGCACTCAGGTAAGTAAGCCAGTGCCACACGGGGTCCCAGCACACCAGGAACCCCAGAGCTGTCTGTCACACAGGAGATCCTCCTGAATGGCACTGGAGCCACCACACACACACAGATCCCCCACAGTGGCTCTGCCATATCCGTAAGATACCAGAGAAGCAGCTCACAAACCACTATGCAGCTCATTTGTGCCCATGCAGCAGCCACGTGCCTGGGATTACAAAGATCCAAAAACCTCAGGCACATGGCCAAAGCCCTCAAAAACAGGACACATCTGGGGGAAATCTGACATATTTTAAAGTCCAGGCATGTGGGCTGTGGATCTGAGGCAGCCAAAAGCTTGGATAGAGAATGCATCTGATTTCAATTCTGTTCTAAATTAAAAAAAAAAATAAAAAAGGGAAAAACCTCTTCCTTTTGCAAATGCAGGCTATGTCTGGACAACAGCCTTCAACAGAGAACTGTGGGAACAGAGAAAATATCTTTGCTTGAGAGGAAGGAAACTGTGATACTACTGGAGCTCTCTGCCTGATAGTTGCTTGAGGAAAGGCAGACCCATGAGGAGATGATGTTGGTGGAGCCAGCATCCATTGCCACCACTGAGTAATCCCTCAAATACTTATGTTCTGTTGCTATTCCTAACAGACCCACCTATTGCTGCAGCTCTTCTTTCCCATGATCCCAATAAACTATACAAATTCAATCTACAAATGCACAAGAGTCACTTGAGCAAAAAAATATTCAGTCTCAGTGTTGATGGAAAAACGTAAAAGGAGGAGTACTATACACAGACCTAAAGAAAACAACTTGTAGAATGAGCTCCAGAAACTTCCGAAATTAGTGACTTTTTAATGCAGAGAGAAACTGGTATCTGACATAATAAAGGAGAAATAAGTAATAAGTGCAACTACTTTAGGGCAGGCTATAAGCCACCTAGGCTGATGCCCTGTCTCCAGCAAGGGAAAAAGCACATCTGGGAAACTGCAGGACACTCTTGACTGCTTGTACTCCCTTGGCCACTGGAAGATGTGTTTGCAGCATTTTAGTGTGTTTTACAAAGTCTGAGTTGGGAGATTCTGATGCATTTTCACTGAAAAATGCGACTTCACTATGATAGGAGCTGTTTAGAAAACCTGAGTGGTTTCACCCTTTGGTATTTTTCCTTGTTAGGCACCACTGTACCATCTGCTTGCCCTGTGTGACAGTTAAAAGAGGAAAGAATTTGGTAACAATAAGTTAAAGAAAACCATCACACAGACAGGTCCCTTTAGCTGGGTCTAAATTTTAACAATCTATAAATATAAAAAAAGAAGGTAAAGCATATTCTAGAGGAAGAGTCAAAAACCCCTCTGGGAATAGTGTGATCCGAGCAGCAGCAAAGCACTTAACAATGATGTAGATGTTCTCCTAAGTTATGGCATCATCAACAAGAACAAAACATTAATTACCTGCTTGAGAGCAGGCAAGAAAGAAAAAGAAACCTTTTTAAGTGAGAAGCACCCCAATCACTAGTGTGTTTTGAAATATTTGATGAAATGACAGACTTAGGGAGAAAAACACATCACATCTTCATTCATCCTCTTGCATTTTCAACTCCATTAGTCTGGCTCCAAGAACTGATGGAATGACTGGCAAAATTCAGGATGTGGCAGTTCCAGGAGAGTTTCACTGGTTTAAAGCACTGACAGGAGAATTCCCTGCTATGCCAGTGGCCTGCCTGAAATAAACCGGTACTATCAGGGAGAGGCAAATTCAGAACAAACTCCTGCTCCACTCTCCTACCACGAACCCTGTTAGAAGTCATGATTAAAGCTTTTCTATCTTCATTGGCTGTGACCATCAATTTAGTATTGAGGAGCCTTCTAGGAAGATGCATTTCACAAAGAGCTTGAGGAGTCCATGCAAAAGTCATATTCCCATTTTAGCTTCCTGCAAAGGCTTATTTCCTTCAGTATATTGAGAAGGAATTATTTTATGACTGAAAAAGAGCTATGGACATGTTTAAACAACACCAGCCCTAAGCATCTTTTTCACAGCAAAAGGCCAGAAAGGAAAAAAAGGAAGTTATGTGATCTGAGCAAAGCTTCACAGGACAATATATTAAGAAAGATTTTCACCTCAAAAGAAATACAGATGAAATGGGAGTTCTATTCAGGAGCCTTTAATTTTTTATTTTTTAAACAGGTTTAAAATATGCACATGAAGAAAAAATATGTGAATTTTATAAATAACATAAACCAGATAACCTCACACTGTACTGCCACAAACACCCCAGCAGGGAAAGAATGCAGTATTAACACCAACAATCACCAAACAATCAAACTTGCCTCATTCTAGGCAAAAACATTCATAGAATCAAGTCCATGACTGCAGCTGACAGAAGGATTCCAGTCAGGTACAACTCACCCCAGAGAAAGTTCCTTTTCCAGAAAAGAGACCATTACTTCATGCATACGAGGTTCCTTATCCTGCTCACAGCTAAAAATAAATACTCTGTGTTTGTGTACAGTGCTCTTCAACAGAGATCTCGACAACCTGAACAATTTCTTAGGAAGTACTCCTGGTGAGGTAGGTTTATCAACATTCCCGCTTTACAAATGGAAATGAGACTTGCCCAGAGTCTCACAGATATTCAGCGTCAGAGTCACATCCCCTGGCTCTGCACCAAACCTTTCCCACTGGGCAATGCTCCTTCCTAGGTTCTACTGTTGCATTCAAAAATTTATTTTAAGACAACATGTATGTTTCATATTACAATATAGAATTTTGTAATAAAACAAGAACACAGTATAGCTCAGCTTTGAGGTACCGCTCCTCTCCTCTCCTCAACCCTTTCACTTGGAGGTAACCAAAATAATTATGGAGTAATGCAAAGGAGTTGTTTGAAGTATGTGCTGCAGGAGCAGATATGCAAGTGACTGCAAGTATTATGTTTCTGAGAACAGAGAATATTTGTTTTATTTTGCTACTGCCAACTTATACTGGGCACTAGGACCATGCAAATTGTGGTTTTTAAGATGGCAAGCAGTTGCATGTCTCCCGTTTTGCAATTTAGTGTCAGCAATTCCAGTCAATCCCAGTAATTACTACAGATACTTTTCCCAAGCTTAGCAAAATTGTGAACTAATCCCACTTTACCCCCAGAGAGACTCTTAAAACACTTTTGAAGCTACACATTCAGCTCCCACATCCACTAAGTGAGAGTCTTGGTTAAGACAGACACACGTGATTTTGGGGTTTAACAAACTCCCGTTTTCAAGTTTTATAATGAAATGACTGACTCCGGTATTGGGACTGACAGAAGACAGCTGGGACTTGCTTAAATTTGCGGGTAAGGTACAGTTGAGATCTGAAACAAAATAGCCAATCCAGTTCCTCATGTAGGCTCCATGACTCACCACCAAAATATTGGCATCTAATACGGTGGAAGATCCGCTGCCCTCAGAGCTCGGCTCCACCTCACTGCAGTGGTTTGCCCAAGGGAAAACAAACTGCTCTCCAGATGTTCCTGAGCTCCTGCCTGGGGCACCAGGCTTGTCATGCCCCTTCTGCTCCAACTCAACAGCCAGCTGGCACAGGAATTCAAAAAAATCCCTCGCACGCTCTCTCACCTGCAGGGAAAGGCCAGAAGGCAATACTGTGAAGAACAAAGAGATCACTGTGAAGCAAGCACAGATTTGGCCTTTCAGAAATCTGACATGCAGTCACTTCAGTTAAAAGACCAAGATGTCCCGCAGACAAGGCTCAGAAGCCAATGTAAGTTAACGTAGTGGTTTTGGTTTTCCAATCTATACAAACCACCACAGTTACTGACTCCAGTGCAAACTCCTCTGCCCTCCACAGAGCAATTGCTATCATCCTCCTGTGAGCCAGAGCTTCATGAGGAGTCAGTCTCAAAATCAGTATTTGAGCTATACAGAGATTCCCCACCTAACAGCCACTCTTATCAGACAAAGCAGCACTTTTCAACTTAGAAAATATCTCTGGTTGGGCTGAGCTCTCAGGAGGAAGCTCCCCATACCTGCAATTGCACTGATAAAAAAAAACCTAGAAAGCAGGGCATAATTAAGTCGGTGTGTGGGTAAGTCAGTAAATAAATAAGTAAATAAATACCATACTTCATCCAGTGTTTCTCCTCCAGGAGGTGTGAACGAAGGACATTGCTCTCCAGCATCCTTTGCCATAGCCTTGAGGTCAGCCAAAGGCCTTCCTTCTGCAACACCGTATTTCTGTAAGGGAAGCAGGGGGTTTGGCAGGATGTGTCAGGTGTCCTGTGCCCCTTCCAGAGGCTGCAAACAGCTCTTCACAGCTTTGTTTTCTTGGATTCCCAAGGCTTAGCTACCTTTTACATTTTATCCCAGGTTTGGGCGAGGAAATATCTTAATATACATATCCTTTTAAACAGCAGGTACATATATACATATATATATATATATATATATATATGCTCAGTAGACAAATACACTAAGAGCAACATCGCATTTAAAGTATGGACATTGAAAACATAGCCTGCAGTCTGGTCTTTGCATGGAGGTTTTTTTCTTCCACTGACACTCATCCCCAGCATACAATTCAAGTGTCTTTGTGACTGAGGTCACAGTGCAAGTGCTTCTGTACATAGCCCTTCACATGAGGATAAGCCCCATTTTCTGGTTGCAGAAAGGCTACAGGAATTATTTTACACATGTAAAAAACCAGTATTTTCTCTAACGATCTATGAAGTCTCCAGACTTAAATTCAGATTTTTTGAAAACGATATTAAAAAAAGGAAACAAAACCACACAAGTACCCTTCAAATTAAAAGTAAATAATAAGGCCTTGCTGACTCCAAGGGAAGAACTGCAATTTGAGTGAAAAAAGATTCAAACAGGAAATACTACAATCATGTGCTGCTCTTTAAACACTAAATCTTACCTTATTTAAATCATTAAAGCAGCCTAGTTACAACATTCCTGACTTGATTTTGGCTCTGCTTGACCATTCTGGAAACAATTTATTGTCCCTGATGTGCATAGTTCAGTTTCCAGTGGTTAAAAACACATCAAACAGCACTCTCCACTCCTAAATCTACCATTCAATAAGCCAAGATACCCATCAGCAGGAAGTTACATTTTCAAATTGTTCAATATTTGATAACAAATTCTTTTGGCACTTACTCTCTCTCGCAGTCTTGCGTCGTACTTGATTTCCAAATCTTTGCAAAACCTGTTTTTCCCTAGAATGGCAGCAGCAGTCTAAAAAGTGAATATACAGTCACATCAACTGGACAGAACACAGACATACCACCTTATATGAGCCTCATCTTCTCTTGAGATGAACACAGAGCAATCATGTCCACACAGTCTTTTCATTTAGTACATGGGCCAGACTCACAGCTCTGTTCCCCAAAAGTGGTCAGTTAACCCAACTGAAAAAAACATCTGACACCTGTCCAGCTGCCACAGCCAATCCTTTGGGCTGGAAGGGACCTCTGGAGATCACCCTGCCCAGGCAGAGTCACCTGCAGCAGGTGACACAGGAGCATGTCCATGGTTCACACATGCACCCAAGTGTGAAGGCTGCATTGGCTTCACAGACAGTTTGGGCCGTGCAAACATCGATACCCAATCCATCTGACATTTAAAGAACTCATTTTGAAAACGATTTTTGGATTCTGCCACAAATAAGCAGCCTTGTACTACTGGCACATTTAACATACTGCTTAGGACAAATCTGGCCTTGGAACTTAAACCCTCTGTCAAAGAATAATGCAGAAATAAAGATAGGGTTGAATGCACTTCCTCGTGTACATGCACAGCACAGTTATTTGTATGATTATATGCAGGAATTTCCTCTTTTGCAACAGAACATGTACATTCCTCACATACTAGAGCTGTGAAGTGACAGTGTAGTAACAGGCCATTCACAGAACTGCAGCTGCCAAGAAAGGGAGTTCCAAACTTCAGCTTTAGACATCTTTGAGAAAGCTTTCCCAACATCTGGATAGCTTGTCAAATAAATGGCAAAACACAATTCCTGTATGCAAAAGAAAAACCCAGGTCCTTTACATTAGGAGAATGCAATTCTGAAAGTGCTCCTCATGGAAAACGCTGTCTTTAATATAAGAAAAAAAATCCCAAACCAATTCCCATAAGGCAGACACACAGCACAGACACTTTAATGAAAGTCAAAAAGCACTCCTCATGTTTTAAAATATCATCACTGCCATTCACACACATAAAGGAAGTGACTCAGGCAGCTATTCTGCATTTTTAAAATATCCAGCTATTGCACTCTTCCCTCCTTGTCTCTTTTGTTTTCTGCATAAGTTGTGCTCCTACAGTAGTTTCTGGAATTGAGCTGCAAAACTCACAAGCAATGTTGATGGTGTATGTTTCAAGGAAAAAAAAAGGAGATTTACACCACATTTGGTTGATCTGGTTTACAACACAGCTTCATAGACTTTTAGCAGGACAACACAGCAAAAAGCAAGCAAACAAGAATGGTTTAGGAGTTGCAACCCCCTACATGTCTCTTGAAAACACAGAATCAGTAACAGAAGAATAAAAGATAGGGCCTCCACAGGAGACATGACCTTCCTAGGACAGCTCATCTCTGACTTCAAAAATTTTCATTCCCTAATTTCAAATATTTCATAATCCTGCACACAAGGTCATATGGATAAGCCCATGTAGCAATTTTTCCTTTTGATTTAATCTGTACTGTATATTTACTGCATCAAGGCAAGAGGTGCGACAGGCCTGACAAAACCCAACATCTCTGCACATTTAATAATCCTTGTACTGATTTCACAGCAAAACTTGACCTTGCCTGCATTGGTCTGCACTCCTCAGAACACATCAAGCAGCCACAGTGCCTGGGACAGCACAACAATGTCACAGCTAAGTTTGCTTCTTCAGAGAAAAATGCATTTCTGTCTGTGATACCCCAGTCTCCACTACCCCTTCAGCAAGAACAGTGCCCATATAAAATAATGGCCAATCATGGACTAGTTTGGGTTGGAAGGGACCTTAGAGATCACCCAGTTCCAACCTCCTGCCACAGGCAGGAACAGCTTCCACTGTCCCAGGTTGCTCAGAGCTTCATCCAGCTTGGCCATGGACACTGCCAGGGATCCAGGGGCAGCTTTTGGCTCTGCCACTGCATTATTTTTGCATCATCACAGCAAAATCTGGCAAATGAACGCCAGAAGCCAATTGCTGCCCCAAGAAGCATTTACCTGCTTTGCTCGAAGGAGGTCACTTGAAAAGACGTGGGTAAACTTCACATTACTGAGAAATAAACCAGCAGCATCTGCTTGCCTGAAACCAGTTGCAGAGAGTGGCTCATCCACTCCTTGACCTACAAAATAAAAACCCCACAACATTAAGACATGCAAATTTTAGACCATTTAGCAGCTGACTGGGCATGTCAGCAATAAAGAAATTGCCCAGTCATATGAAAATCTTTCTCCATTAGTAAAGCAAATAATCCGGTCTTCCCTAAACCCAGTGACACAAATTTAATGATAAAAAGGAGTGAAGTCTAGGAAGACAGAAGGATCATTATCAATGGTAATTACATCAATCTATGGCTTTGACAAATTTAAACATAGAACAGAGACCAACATTTAATAAATGTGACCATTTTTAGAAGGGTCGCTGGTCGGGTTCCTGCAAGAGTTATGTCACAGCTGAAGCTTCATAAACAGATTTGTTAAATGCAAATAACAGAGGACAATACCACTGAGAGAATGAGATGCAAACACAATCTGTTGTGGTCTCTTCCTCTCCACCTCACACACTGACAGTAATGCTCATGCAAGCTGGAGCAAACCCAGTTGGAAAGCAGCAAACCTTCCAAAAAATGTTTCCAGCCAGAAAGTCTGTGAGAATAACTGGCCACTGAGCTCTAGGACAGTGTTGAGAGAAGCAGCACTTTGGAAATCCAAGCTGAGGTGAACAGGTGTGCTCCTGCATAGCTCAGAGTCCACAGGAGAACCCAGAACTGCAGTGGAGGGACAAACAGATGTAACAGATTGCTATATCCACAGCTTTTACCCACTCTAGCTCTGCAGGAAGCCAGAGCAGGGAGAGTGAAATTCCCATCAGAGTCAGAAAAAAAGAAAATAAACTATTTTCACTCAGAAAATGCACAATGGAACAGCAAAAACCAGGACACCAGAAGTCCAGAACGTGAGTTCTGAGCACCTCATCTGTAATTCAGACATGTGAGACATCTGACCCCAGTGTGGCTGGAAAAGGCCTTACACATCTCAAAACAGAAGAGGCTTGCTCAGAAACAGAAGCTATGTTCTCTCAACACTGGAGAGGCACTCACTACGTGGCATTTGACTCAAGAAGCTAGGAATTCAAAAGACATCATCAATATTTTTAAGCAAGTAAAGCAGGGGATATTCTTTATGCATTTTATTATGTGCACAAATGCATATTGCACGAACTGTAAATGGCAATGTCACAAAGGGAGGGAAATCTGGAAGCACAATTCTCCTTCACAACAGAAGTATTGTAGAAAGCTCATTTATTCAGAGTACAACCCCAGCCTTGACTTTCCTACAGCAGACATCCAGGCAGCTCAGTGTGTTTAGTTCTGGGTGTACAAGCCAGCAGCCACTAAGGTGAAATCCAATTCCAAACGTGTCTAATCAAGACTGCCTTCCTACAAAGAGCTGGGATTGAACAACTAAAGGTTTTAAACAACCTTTACTTTTCATGCTGGCCCTACTGCAGGTTTTTACTGCAAGTAACAGATTCCCTTCTTGAAGTAACAGCCTACTTCATGTCAGGATCTTTACCCATCTTCTGCAGCTCCTTTTCCCAGAAGCCTTTTTCCCAAACTTCCTATTATTGGGATTTAACACAGTGCTGTGGAGTCCTTAGTAAAAGGTGCTGCTACCATTTTATTTGATTACATGCAACATATTTCTTCCCCATGAAGAAAAAGAAACTCTTCTAATACTCCTGTTAAAACATAAAATGCATCAGGATCTGTTAATATTCTGTGGAGGGTGACTTAAAAATCTTCTGTAATGTTATTAAAGCCACATCCTGACTCACACAAAGTCTCTAAGGTTTACAGTGTTATTGCTTAATAATATCTGAGTAGTTGGTGACAGGATTTCATCACGATTTCCATCTCTAACCAGCCAACAGAATAACTTACTCACCTTGCAGTATCTTGTCTTTGTTGTATCTTGTTTCTCCACTGAAAGAGATCGTAAACAACAACAAAAAAATTAACTTGTCATCATTTTAGTGGATTTTCAAAAACACTGTTGTATTAAATACCAACAAGAGACAGCAGCACCTGAACGTAAAAAAAAATGAGACACAAATGCAGCACAAACTCTTTTCAAAATGATGCATGCAAAGATTTTATAACAATAGAAAACCATTTTCATATCAATTCCAATCATGCTGCCAGTTTTTAATGAGATAAAGCCATCTGGAATGAAAGTAAGAGAAGTAATTTCTTAAATTTATCGTAAATGCAGCACAATTTATCTGTGACAACTACACCTCTGTGTTGGAGAGAACACAGCTGCAGGAAGACTCTGGAGCCCTCTTTTGACAAGCACATGTTGGCAGCTGGTTCTCTGAACTTTACAGGGAACCAGTTCCAGAGATTATCAAAGGTAGCAACAGAGCTGCATACCTAGAAGAAACAGAGCCTTGGAAATCAGAGTAATGAAATTATAGACTCATGGAATCATCTGGGTTGGGTAAGACCTTAAAGGTCATTCAATGCCAACCCCCTGCCACAAGCAGGGACATCTTACTGTATCTCAGGTTGCTCAGAGCCCCATCCAGCCCAGCCTTCAACACTTCCAGGGATCCAGGGGCATCCACAGCTGCTCTGGGCAACCTGTGCCAGGGCCTCACCACCCTCACAGGGAACATTTCTTACCTGACAGCCAACCTAAACCTCCCCTGTCAGTGTGAAGCCATTGCCCCTTGTCCTGCCACTCCAGGCCCTTGCAAAGAGCCTCCCTCCATGTCACCCCAAAGCCTTCTCCTCTCCAGGCTGAACAATTCCAATTCCCTCAGCCTTTCCTCCCAGCAGAGCTGCTCCATCCCTCTGATCCCCGGCTCCAGCAGCTCCCTGTCCTTCCTGTGCTGTCCCAGGCTGGGTGCAGCCCTGCAGGGGGGTCTCAGCAGAGCGGGGCAGAGGGGCAGAATCCCCCCTCCCCTGCTGCCCTGGGGTTTATAGTGAAGGAGGAAAAAAGCTCAGATTTCCTACAAATTAAAGAGTTCTCTCCTGACATCTGCAGGAAGCTGGAGCTACTTAGTTCAGTCAGCTACAAACCTCTGTCAACAGAGTGGGAGAAAAAGTCACCTCAGGAATCCCACCCGAGTCACCCGCCAATTCTTTAACATTTCACGGAACAAACGTTCACACCACCATTCCTACCCTGCCCCGCCTGAGAGCTTTTGATCGGCTTCCCCCTCCCGCTGCCCGCGACCCGGCCCCCGGGGCACCGCCACCGGCGGGGATGCGCGGGCGGTACTCACTGCCGCACGACCGTCAGCCCGAACCGAACCATGGCGCCGGGCAGCTCAGGTGCGCGCAGGTGAGCGCAGCCGCGTGCAGGTACGCCCAGATGCGCGCAGGTGAGCGCGCGCCCCACTGCCCGCACTGCGGCGCCGCGCGCCTCGCCGTGACGTCACGCCCCCGCCCGGCGTCCCGCTCTGACGTCACCGGGGGCGGCTCCCGGCAGGAAAGGAGGATCCGGGAAGGGTTTATGGCTCACTGCAGCTGGCCCTGCTCGCACGCCACAAGCGACAGGACGAGAGGGAACGGCCTCACACGGGATCCTTGGCTTGGACACGGGGAAGAAATTCCTCTTCCGCAGGGCTGTGCAGCGTTCAGACAGGCTGCGGCGGAGTCACCGGCCCTGGTGGCATTTAAGCGCCTGGGGACAGGGTTCAGTGGTGGGCGTGGCGGTGTGAGGTTTACACCTGGAATTCTGCACCCTAAAGGGTTCCGAGTTCTCACTCTGCGATTGCAGTTAGGAGGTTTTCACCTTAAAACTCTGGGTTTCGCCGCGTCTCACGACGCTGGTGTTAAGGAAACTTCCTGGGCTAAGCATCCCGGAGCCACTTTGACTGACACTCGCAGCCCCTTCCCAGCTACATCCCCCACACTCATAGTCGGACCAGGTTTCCTTTCTGGCTCAATTCCGGGTTTCCCTTGCCAGAGTCTCAGATGTCCAGATCCTTAAAATACTCAATCACGGTGCAATTGCTAAATAACAAAACAACAGCCCGAGCTGGTGGCCTCCCAGGAGGGACGCAGCACAAGGGAACCCCTGGGCTGTCACACCCTCAGGGGTTAAGGGTAGGAAGGTCTGGGTTTTCAGCTCCTGCCGTGTCTCCCAGTGTCCATCCCCTGCCAGGCACCACAGGGCGCTGTGCTGGGCAAAGGGCTGGCAATTCCCAGCCTCTTACCTCAGCTGGGCTCCTCCAGCGCTCAGCCTGCTGCTGCACCCCGAGCTCCCTGCACTGAGTGTGCTCCTCCACACGGGGACCAGGGCACAGACCAAGTTTGCCCCTTTGCAGAACACAGAATACTTGATGATGTTCTGTCTGGTTGCATCAGCTCAGTTAACGCTGGCTGGCAGCAGTGCTTTGCTCAGAGTAATATCAGTACATTGATATTTTTATATAGATGGATAAAGGGTGTTACTCACCAGTCAGTTAAAAGTCTGGGCAGCCAAATCACACCTTGGAGTAACCATCAGCAAAGGTGAGCCGGTTCCAAGGAATAATTTAAAGCAGGAGTTTACAAGGCAGAGCAGTGTGAGGTGCCAGCATCCACATCCAGCTGGGACCACACTGATCTTGTTCTGCAGACCCCATAGAGTCACAGAATGTCCTGTCTTGGAAGGGACCTTAAAGATCATCCAGTTCCAACACCCTGCCATGGCCAGGGACATCTTCTGTCCCAGGTTGCTCCAAGTCCTGTCCAGCCTGGGTTTGGACACTTCCAGGGATCCAGGGGCAGCCACAGCTTCTGTGGTAACCCTTTTACCTGCTGGTAAAATGGACAAAGTAACACAAGAAGTGAATGGAACGCATCCTTCTCCCCTCAGAAAACTGCAGTTTTATGGCTTACAGACAAAATATTAGTTGGTCAGGTGGGTGTATTTCCTTCAGAATTTCCCAACCAGATCGAATAAATGCTACCTAAAAATCAGAGAAATTCTTCTGGGTTGCCCAGAGGTCTGATCTCAGTTTGAAACTGATTTGCACTTTAACACCAAACACATTCTAAATGAAGATTGAAGCCTAATTTGTTTCATTTGATGGCTGTTTAAAGCAGATACAAAATTAAATATTTAATGCAACAGTTGTGTCTGTTTCATTTCCTTTTCATCTTCCTTTCCTCAAATTTCTGCAGTGCCTCTCCACAGATTTCAGAACCGATATTTTCAAGGGGTGACACAGTGACAGTCTCACCTGTAAACAAGCCAGTGCCAACTGAATCAGCTCTGACCTTTTTCTATTGTATCACCATCAAAAATTACTGTTTTCCTGCGGTGATAAAACTCCAGCTGTGTCTCACGCTTGCTTTAGAGGATCAAGTCTCAAACATGAGCTGACACTGTTAATATCTCTTCTCTTTTAAGTGCATGTTTTCATACAGGTCCTTTTGGAAAGTGACAGCCCTTCAGGCAAAGTTCGAGAGAGACTTTGTCTGAAGTCACCCAGCTTGGCTTTGTGAGGAAACGGCTTGGAAAGCCTGTGCCTTCCGACTTAGAGCCTTGTGGCTTACCTGCTAGAGTAGGTTTCCCTTTTCAGTTGTCATTTGGGAGCTGACCTTGCTCCTTGTGCTTACAAATACACCCAGTAGAAGCCTTGGCTGAATTTCTTCAGTTCTGTGCCATTGCCCTTCTCTGCCTACGTAACGCTCTTCTGAAGGATGTGCTGGCCTGAAGAGAGGCATAACCCTGGCAAATCCTACACAGAGATCGTGCTGCCTCAAATTGCGCCTGCTGGAGAACACAATTCTTAGAATTTCCTTCACGGCAAAGCGACTCCGGCAATGTTTTGAAATGTTTTTGAGCTGGTTCTGAGTGAGCCGTGGGAGCCCCGGGAATGTTCCTTTCCCAGCGCGGGATTCTCGGGACGGAGCCGGGGGGCCCTGAGGGCCGGGCGCGGTGCGAGGGCGCCCCCTGGCGGCCGGCCCGCGCTCTGCAGCGCCCCCTGGCGGCCCGCCCGCGCTC
>JANRGV010000073.1:64330333-64343559 GCA_024734035.1 Alethe castanea
TGAAAACATTAACATTTCAACCAACAGATTAATATTTTATATCTGAAAACTGTTAATACAATTGTGCAAAAAAAAAAAAAACAAAAACCCAACAAAACAAAAACAAAAAAAACCAAAACAAAAAACCCCAAAAACAACAAACCAAAAAAACCAAAAGTTGCTCCAACTCCTTTGCCATCTAAATGCCTCTTCGTTACAGGTGGAGCAGGAAAATGAATTCAAGTACACTGAATACACCTTTGTAATAAAACTCCAAGTCATGCACCTCGATGTTTACCACCATGGCTGTTGCACCAGCAATTTTCTTTCCTTGTCCATAGATAAACACGCAGGTGGTATTAAGATCCTTCTGTGACACTGAACAATACAGATGGTCAGGCTTTTATCCGGAATGTCATGACAGGAATGTCATCTGAAGCGGGTGTTGGTATTTCCAGCAACACCGCAGCTAACCGAGTACACCAGATACTGGAAAATATTGACTATAAAAAGCTATACAAAGCCTTGCTTTTGTGACTTATTTCTTTTTTTTTTCTCCTTTTTTTTTTTTTTCCTCTTTTTTTTAATCTTTTTGTTTGGTTTTTTTTTTTCTTTCCTCAGCAAAATTGTCATAAACCATCTCATTTAATCCCTTAGGAACAATTTTCAAAGTGCTTTTCGAATGAAATGGTTTACAAAAACGCTCATTGTGGATCAATAAAGTTAATGAAATGCTGAAAAAGTGTGCAGGGGGGAGTGGGGGGGAAGAGAGACGAGGGAACAAACCAAACCTCATCTTCTTCAGCACAGTGAGGGGCTATCACAAGGGAAGATGAAGAGAGCATCATTTAAATGTCTTTGTGGCCAAGCTAAGAAGCTGCCAGACGTTAACATGGACATGAAGCACTAGCACTGTAAAGGAATATAATGCTTTTCCTGGATGATCCACCACATCTTGCAATCCAAAGGCTGGAGGTGGTCTGCCCAGCCAACAGGTCGGGATTAATGCGTGCATTCCCCCCACTGACCGTGAACACTTGGGAACTTTGGCTCAGCCCACGGCTGGGTAAATAGAATTGCCCTCATGCCAAAGATGCTGCTGTGTTTAGAATGAACCATTTCAGAAGGAAAAGTAGATAAAAAGTCAAGAGGGGCAGAGGGGAAGTTGGGGGGAAAGAAGAAAAAACAAAAACAAAAAAAAACAAAAAAAAAAAGAAAAATAAATCAACTGGAAAAAAAAAGCCCAAAAGACACCTGCTCTTCTGGCTGGTAAAATAAAGCATCTTCTTTCTTAGGTAGCAGCTACCACAGACAGCAAGAGTAAACAAAACTAACATACAGAGATCCAACAAACACTTCTGACTAATAACAGAGGTGACAGATCAGCAAATCTCTTCTGCATTCAAAATGGTTCAATTGCTTCAGGGATCTTTTCCCACTTTGCCCTAAACCCCTTATTCTATTGCTTTGCAATCTAGTCAAGCCATAAAATCGCACACACAATTCCTTTCTTAAATCTAAAAAAGGGGTGTATGCACTAGTACATAATACACAGACAAGTATACTCTACTTTGTTCCCACAAATGCAGGCTTACATTGATCTAGCTACTTTGTATGCTTTTATAAGCATTTAATATCACTGATACATAATCAAATAGCAATTACCAAATATATCATGGGATTCCCTTCTGTAGAACATCACAGGCACCAGATGCTTTTTTTTTTCATTATTCAGTTTTTGTACTTTTTTTTTTGTTTTTCTTTATACCTAAAAGAGCTTTAAATATGTTCTATGTGGGAGCAGATTAAAAAAAAATCACTCTAAAAATAATAACAAAAAATAAAGGGTCTGGGGGAGCAAGCGTGACTTTGCGTGCTGATGTCCTCACAGGTTGATGTCTCTCACATCTGTGGGAGTGCTGGCCTGGTCCAGTTCATCCACTGTCTTGGAGGGATTGCTCTGCTGCTGCTGCTGCCTGACTTGCTGCAGGCTGTTCACAAGCACCGCCTCGATCTGTTCCTGACAAGCTTTAAGGCAGTCCTAGAGAAAAGAAAGCAAATTTATTAGTAAAAATAAAGGTGGTTACTTTTTCCTTACTGAGCTAGCCGAAGTTGGAAGAGCATCCATCAGGTGTTCCTGAGAAGTGCCTGCTCTGACACAAATCAACCTTGAATTCTGGGAGGTAACCACTGTGTACAAACTCCCTGGGTTAAACACTGTTCATGCTGTATTTATTAGGCTCTAAATCTTAATATTTTACTGGTCTTTGATCAACAGGTTGCCCAGAGAAGCTGTGGGTGCCCCATCCCTGGCAGTGTCCAAGGCCAGGCTGGATGGGGCTCTGAGCAACCTGGGATAGTGGCAGGTGTCCTTGCCCACAGCAGAGAGTGGAACTGGATGAACCTTAAGGTCCTTTCCAACCCAATCCATTCCATGACTCTATGATTATGTGATTTATGTGGTCTTCTTGAGCAGGAACCTAAGTATAACAGAGAAATAATTTTTCATTCTCCTATGGAGGGTTAAGCACCTAAATTTGTCTTCTCTACAAAAAAAGTTGCAATTTTATCCTGAAATAACCTCCATGTGCTGTACCAAGATCACACAGACAGATGCACTTTATACAAAGCAAACTGATAAGAAATTGGAGAAGTTTTCAGGTCTCTGAACAATCATGGTGCTCTGGGGCTGAGTTTTAACTGTCACACATTTGCAGAGGCAAAAAGGTCAGTTTATCTGTGAAAAATCACACAAGAGAAAATTCATACAAGCCCCAAACACACAGCTGCATTACTGAATTGTGGAATCATTTAGGTTGGAAAAGACCTCTGAGATCATCGAGTCCAACCTTTGAGCAAACACCACCTTGACAACCAGAGCACTGAGTGCCATGTCCATTCATTTTCTGAACATACAACCAGTTCCCAGAGACCACTGCATTACAAACTACAGAACATTCAGAGAAAAAACAGCGTACAGTACAGCAACATAAATACGGGAGCCTGTCCCTCAGGAGTCCCACAATAAACATGAAGTATAAATACAGAAATAAATGTGAAGGATTCACCACATTTAAACCAGACACAGCGCTGAAGAAGACTACTATTAAAATATTTACAGGATGTTCCACACTCTTGATAATACACTGGACGACCAAATAATGTGGTTATTTAACCAGAAAAAAATAAGTTTGAGAAAGCTTTTACAAGCCCTGAGTTACAAGAGAAACTTAAAAATAAAACCCAAGTTGTGACTGTATGAACACAATGCCAACCATGTTCAGTGTGCTGGCACTGGGAGTATCAATCCAACACTGTGCTGGGGGACACGTGGTGCTACAATAAATTGAATTTTCTAAAGGCAGCCCTGAGGAATCCTGCTGGAAAAGGCACTAATACTGTAAACTTCCTGCAGCCTGCCTAAGAGCTGGGTCTCTCCAGGAGTATTCAGGGAACAGAGCAACGCAGGGTTTGGTGGGAGGATTTTTGCAGCACAGTGCTTTAACCAGAGCCCCCACAGCATCTGGCAGGGGTGGTGAGACTGAGCATCACCATTCCCACTGTCAGGCAGGGGAGCTGAAGAACAGAGCACTGACCTCCACAGGCTTCCTCAGGCACTTGTGAGCCCACCATGGGATGTGACTGCAACACTGGGGAGCTTGGCTCTGACCAGCACATCCCTTTTTTGACACAGTACCTGGTTATTGGGAGAGTTTGAAATATTCATGAGTGGAGGATTGATTTGTTATCCCAGCCTGACGGGGAAAAACACATCTGGTGAAGAGGATCTGTTCTGCTGCCGACGCTGACGTTCGTGATGGGCACAATTAGCTCAGGTGGGTCATGAACACCCATTTTTCTTGGCTACCAGCCAGCAGCTGCTGGCTGCAAAATCCTGTCCTCAGATAAAGAAAATCCCCCATTAACAGCTAGGGAGGACTTCAGGTCTATTGTAAGCATTCACCTGTGTGTAACAGGGCAATGACAACAAATCACTGTATGGATCAAGGCATTTTCAATTGTGGGGGCTCCAGTTTGGAGACTCTTGTAATAGATGACACTCATAATGTGCTTTTTTTGGGTATAAGAACCTCCTCTTTTAAAGCACAGTTTCAAAGTACTGTGTCCTTCTGAAAACAAGCCAGATTTTTTTAAAGCAGCTTCAGTCTGAAAAGCTTAATGAGGCAATTTCCTTGCAGGCAGGCTTGGGGAAGGAAGGGTGGTGACATGCAGAACATGAGGCTCAAGCATTTGGAGGCAGCTTTGTCTGTTCCTAAACACCCTCATGTATGTTCATCACTATACAGACTTCTGTTGGGCAGCATGATGATTCATTTCAGATATGAAGAGGCTGAAATCTCCCGGTAACCCCATAGAGAAATGGGTCATTTCTGGTGTCTTCATTCTGTACATAAAATCTATAAAGTGGCCTCAGCTGGAATTGTCACATGGATTTTATTTTATATGAGAATTCACAGGTCACTGTGTATTATTTCTCTGATCTACACTTAGGTTTTGAACTTAAAACCACCAAACTCTCTAAAACAAACCTACAGTAAAAATGATCAGCACACTGCATTCAGCGTGAAATAGTTTTCCAAAAATTGTTGCTATTTGGATGTTAAATCTCTCAGGTGAAAGGAAAAAAACCCTAATTTCGAGTATTTTATCAGCCCAGCTGTCACAGTGTGATAAGCTAAGTGGTTTTATTGTACAGGTGAGGGCATCACTGGAACTTTCTGTTAATCCAAAGTTAAGGGACACAATACAAAAAACTACTAAAAACCCACCAGGACAAACAGCCATGACACAGTATTTTTAACCCCTCCAAGTTTCATGGGGATTTGCTGCATGTGTACATATTTTACTGGTGGACTTTCATTTTGCAAGCTCTAGATGGCTCTGAAAACAGAGAATTAAGTTTTAAGAACATATCAAAGAAAAAACCCATGAGTTGAATTATTTTCAACAAATCTTCCTTGAAAGAACACTATAATGCACTGCAGTATGACCCCAGATTTTGCAATACAAGGCCTAGGCCATTCCTTCAGAGTACTGGCAGGGTTTGCCTTTGTTGTTTTTATAAAAAAAGTTTTTAAACTGTGTGTCACATGGATCAACTTCCCCATTCTTCTATATGGTCTAGTAGTTTTAATGATTAAAATAGTTCTGGTACTTTCCATTCCATAGTTTTATTTTTACTTCAGCATGTAGAGAACTAAAAAGGCAATTAACTTTGGGGTTTCTTTTTTTTTTTTTTTGTTCATTCTGAAACTCTTTCATCCTTAGGTGATTTTACTAGCACACTTGAAATACATTTGAAGGAAAAGAAAAGCTTTCCTGTGTCTGATGAGGGGCAGCACTGTGGCTGTGATGGAAATGCTGGCAGTGAAAATAACTGGAAGGAGGAATCAGCAGCTCTATGGCATAAATTACTTATTCAAGTCAATAATCATTGAAGATTTCAATTTCCATTCATGACAATCTTGAAAGAAAGCACAACCCCTAGGGAAGATCCTGCAGAATATTACACATAATTCACTTTCTTGAACTTTTCAACACTTCTGTGGTATACATATGTCCTATACTAGCCCCCAGTTTCTAGTTTTAAACTGGCATTTATGGTTCATTGGCAAGCTATGAGGGAAGGCCTCCCAATAAACTCAACTCAACTCAACCAACAGGCTCTTGCTTTCCACTGGGAATGCTAAAATCCCAAAGCTGTGAATGCTAAAAAAACCTTCTGGCATTTTTGTGTTAAAGGGTGATTAGCTTTCCACATATATATTAATTACTTCACAAATAAGTGTTAAGGCCCCCAGTGTCTTCCTCTTTTTTTAAAACTAATTGCAAAAGGGAAATCAGAAAAGGGTATTTCCTAGGTGCAGGGTCTGGGTTGATAAACAGAAAGGATGCTGGCAATACCCAAAATGACAGAACTCATTGCTTGTGTATGCACTGCTTGGATCATCTAAGAAAGCAGCAATCAGACATGCACTAAAGAGTTGGGATTTACATAAATTCCAGTGTGGAACATGTCATCTGTACTCCTACACACAAAAGCCCGCTGGATTCCTCCACTGGTTCACATTTAAGCCCCAATTCAGACCTCTCCAAAGCACATGCTTCATTGTTGACATAAACAGGGATTCCTTCCCAAAGTGGGGCCTTTGTGTGCTGAGCACTGGCCTTTACCTCACTGACCTTCTCCAAAGCAAGAGCCTGGAAAGCTGCTGTGGGAATATCTTATCCATTTACTGTATTTACAGTGATCTCACATCTAATGGATGCAGTTAAAAAACAGAAATATTTTCCCTCCCGAATGTATGTTTTTGCTACTGTAACAAAAGAGTATCAATCACAGATAAGCGTCTATGTCTCTTTTTCCATCTGGAAGTACAGAAAATAGTGATTTGAAAAGGACACTTCATGTCGACTAACAAGGACATTTCATTCCAAAAACGAAACAAATAAACAAAAAAATGCAAAAAAACTAATTCATGCCACAGCTTCTCCCCTTACTGTTGCCACATCATTGCAATAATGCAATAAATAAGGTGACTAACATTAAGAAGCTGAAATACAGGGCATTCTTCTCTGCAATTTTTTGGTCTTTTCAGCAGTTTCAACAGTGTCTTTTCTAGATTCAGTTCCACTGTTTGCTTCACCACTCAGTTTGCTGGTTTCCTGTTGCTGCTGCAGGTATTTCTCCTTGCAAAGAGGAGAGAACAATGTTTTCAGAACTGGGAAAAGAAAGAGTAAAGCCAACACACCAGCAACATGCAGGGGCAGATGCCATGATACTCCTTGCTTAGTGTGACTTGGGATTGCTGGTAATCTCTACCAGCTAATACTTTGAAGATGTGAAAAGGCGGAAAGGCGCAAAGGTGTAATGGCATGGGATTTACGCTGTTGTTAACAACCACCCTGACTGTTCAGCGCAAAAGGGGATTTTCCAAAAGCTGGGAGGACCTGCCTGCCTTACGGAGCTGCGGGAGCCGGGCAGGGATTCCCTGCTGGAGCTGGGATCCATGGGAGCTGCTGCCAATGGACCCGACGGAACTCCGCCATGAGCCCGCGGTGTCACTGCATCACGCCATTGTTGCTACACACGCACAGCACTCACTGGGGAACAAAAAGCTGAATGAAACGGAGCAGCTGCCAACTCAGGCAAAGACAACTTAGGAAACTATCTCATTCTTCCTTTCTCTGGGAGGCTATTTCGCCTGTTGTTTCCTTGCATACAAAATGCGGTCTGCAACAAATAAGGCAGGATAAGATACAGCGAGTCCTGTTTCTTGCTTCCAAAACCACAGGCCCTAGGCACTACAAAGGAGGGGATAAATGGTGTATGTGCTGTAGGGACAATGTTCAAATGTGATCCATTCAAGATAGGTCTCCATTATTTTTTTTTATTGCAGCTCTCAGTTCTTGAGCATGGTGGGTCTTCACTTCCGTTTCTGTGCAGAAATCTGCAGATCTTTATGAAGGGATGTCTCTGATCTTGGGAATAATAAAAAAAAATCCCGGCACTGACATATGTGGCACATGTAAGTGGAGATATTTTAAATGCCATTTATTATGGATCCAGTCTTCAAAACAGCCCCACTCCACATTTTTAAGGGCTCACAGCCAGCTCTTTCGACAAGCCTTTAAAAAATGCTTGGTTCCTTACTTTTTTTCTACTTCAGACCCTTAAATATGCTTTAGATTTTTCAAACCACTCAATACACACCAGTTACCATCTGGGAACAGACTTTTAGAGATGACTTCTGCCCACACACTAGCATTGCCTCTGCCTGAAAACCTCTCCCTGGCTGCTGATGCTGGGGAGACCAACTCCGGGTGTCATCCAGATGCAACCTGGATGGCTGCTCTTCCAGGAGGTGAGGGAATAGATTTACCCAAGAAAAGCCTCAAGCAAAGCAGAATATTGATTGCAAGGTCTTAAAATGTGCCCTACCCATTCAGCTATCCTTCCTCACATCCCGTAATTGTGCACAGCAGGGATGCTCGTATCCTCCTCCAAAGCAGCTGCCTCCACCAGAGACAGGATACTGCTCACACTGGAGTGCTGGTCTGGGATGCTATGGGAATTCCTGACTTCCTGAGCTGTTTATTTTTCCTTTGCAATGACCCACCAAGAGATGCACAGGGAGCTCTGCAGCTTCCTGCCAGTAGGTCTGTTAACTCTTCGCTCACCAGCCTCTCCTCTTCTCTTAAGAAACCACAAAGCAAATGTTCCCAGCCACTGGCAGGAGCACAGACTGGAACATGCAATCCCCATCCTGCAGAGCTGTGTGAAATTAGAATCAGAGGCACAGAATGGTTTGGGTTCAAACGGACCTTAAAGGCAATCTTGTTCCACCCTTCTGCCATGGGCACAGGGACACTTTGCTCTAGACCAGGTTGCTCAGAGTCTCTAACCTGGCTTTGAACATTTCCAAGGATGGGGCAGACAGTTTCTCTGGGAAACCTGTGCCAGGGCCTCACCATCCTCCCTAATACTAACCCTATTCCTAATGCTAATCCTATTCCTAATCCTAATTCGATTCCTAACTCCTAATTTCTTCCCAATATCCAATCTAAACCTACTCCCTTTCAGTTTGAAGCCATTCCCCCTTGGCTTGTTACTACAGTTCCTGATGAGAAGTCTCTCTCCTGCTTTCCTGTAGCCCACTCAGATGCTGGAAGGTGCTTTGAGGTCTCCACACAACTTCCTCTTTTCCAAGATGAACAGCCCCAACTCTCCTGTCCTATCTCCACAGGGGAGCTGCTCCAGCTCCCTTTATCAATTCCGTGGCCTGCTCTGAGTAGAAAGGGAGAATCCTGTCCCTCAGTTGTGTGGGATTAGCTCTTAGGGACAGTAACAATCAGAGAAGGCAGCTCAGATGCACCATGCAGAGCTACTTTCACTACCCTTCAGGCTGCTGAGCTTCTCCAAGAGCAGCTCCCTGCTGCTCATTTTGGTCAGTGGAAGGAATAATGAAACCAGGGCTTGCCTGGCCCTGTTGTCACACTTTCTCCAGCCTGAAATTCAGCCCTCACCAAACAGCCCAGGGCAGCTATTTACCAGAAATAACTGGTTATCCCTAAAATGACAGTGGCAGGATGCCTTGGATAACCCCATCTCAGGTCTGGGGCACTGCTCTGGATTCACACAAGGATATCCGACACCAACGTGTTTTTGAAAGAAACACTGGTGCTGGTTGCCTGCTTACCCAACAGCTGGGCTCTAAATTACATGTTGTTTATTAATAATGTATTTTTGATCTAATTCTTAATGAAACATCCATTAAAAGCACTCATTTTAGTTGTAAATGCCAAACTCCAGTCTCAGTTACATTAATGTGAATTTAAAATAACACCATTGATTCCAGCCTCCTGGTTAAATGCTGTTATTCCCCAGCAAATAGACTGCACCCTTAAATTATCATTATAAAACAGTGAAAGTTCAGAAAAGCTCACTGCACTTAAGTTGCATCAGGGTTTCATTACCATTCTTTCTTTTCATGTGCTTGCAGCTTTGAAGCTGAGATTTTTCATGCTTCACCTCAGACAGTGACATTTTTTGAAAAGCCAGTGGGAAAGTCCTATCATCTGTTTCCATGCTAAGCAATCACACACTCCAAAACAAAAAAAAAAAAAAAAGCAGAAGCCCTGGCACCCTCTGGCTGGGAAGGACTCTTCCCCAGCTGCCTGATGGTTCCTGTGTGCTACCACGAGGCACAGGGGGCCAGAAGGTTTTCCTCTGCAGAACTGTTAATTTCTGTGACTTCCCCACTTTTCTCCCACATGATGGTCCTAAAGCCCAGCAACTCTCATTTCTCCCTCTTCCCTAAGCCCTCACTGGAAAACAAAATCATTCACACAGTGACAATGAATTAATTGTGCCACTGCAGGAACAGCTCTCAGGCATCAGAAATTCGGAAGTGAGAGAACTGAAGCTCTTCATTCAGCTTTAATTAAGTTCCAGTGTAAAATGTGTTACAATAGTCTTTACTCTTTATTAACACAGCCTTGGGCCAGCTTTTACACAACCCAGACAGTACATTTTTTCCAACAATACATTTTACACATGAGGCTGGTACTACTACCTATTGCTAAGCCTGCCCCATGCTTCTCTGAGACCCCATTTTCAGTTGCTTCTCTCTCTCTCTCTAGTTTTATCATGTGGGATGAAACTTCACAGTCCTGGGCCCATTTTTTTTTTCCAATGTAAAATTCACAGAGAAAATACCTAGCAAAATATTCCTCCCAAAAAGACACTAATAACAGGACAAGGTGGAATGGCTGCAAAGTGACAGAGAGAAGGTTTAGACTGGATATGAGGAAGAAATTGTTCCCTGTGAGGATGGTGAGGCCCTGGCACAGGCTGTCCAGAGAAGCTGTGGCTGCCCCATCCCTGGAGGTGTCCAAGGCCAGGCTGGATGGGGCTCTGAGTGACCTGGGGTAGTGGCAGGTGTCCCTGCCTGTACCAGGGGGGTTGGAATTTGATGATCTTTAAGGTCCCTTCCAACCCAGGCCATTCTGTGATTCTTTGGTTTAGACTTCAAACACTCTGAATTGGAAATACTCCTTTTTCTGTGGAAATCCAATTCGAATTAAAATAAATGAGAAACCCCAGAACGTCATTTGAAAATTAGAATCAATTTGATTGTAAGAAAAAAAAAATACCAAAATTCTCCCCTTTTAAGTAAAATGACTAATTACTTCTTTGAACCAAATCACAATCCCAAATCTTCATTTAACAATGCTATCACAGATGTAATAATGCCATATATTTACTCTGTGAATTAAAAACCAGTAAATTAGCACACATTAAGGATAGCTTGAGTTGTCCTGCCTTGAAATTAGCTCATTATTCAGCTCCTCCAAGCCAAGAATTGTTAGGTGATACCTGAAGTGCAGTTTCAAGGTTGCAAGCACAGAACCAACAGCAGCACAACATCTGGTTTGCTTTATGCCCCAGGCAATGCTGCCTGCTCACCCCATCACCCAGGGCTCCTGGGGAGACTCATGCTGCTGGACCACCAGCCTGGCCAGGCAAAACAGGCTCTCCCCACCAAGCCTGAATAAAAACTGAATTCCAGGAGATCAAGGAGCTTTGGAGACTCAAACCAAAGTGCTGGATTCACACCTGCAACTCACTCCCTGCAGAAGCACCCCCCTCCTTCGCTCCACTCAGCCTTCAGGATCAAACCCAGCTCTCCACTACCCCCTGGGAAGTGAAAGGAGAAGAGGAATGTGGGACACTCACCACATCTGTGTTTGTGATCTTGGCCAGGAGGTCCGTGAGGCTGTCCCCATCATCGAGCTGAAGGCCACAGATGGCTGCTCCCACACTTCCAGTTGCTATCATTGATGGTGGGTACATGGCAAAGTTAAAATCTGCAAGAACAGATCTGGGAATTAGTCCAAGCTCAGACCAGAAAAGCTGCAAAACATCAGAGGCAAGCAACATAAAAAAAACCACACCCAAGAATAAAACCCGGGGAAGTAGAAGAAAGGGAAAAGTGCCACTCTTTTTGGTCCCATGGAGCTCATTAGTCACACTGCTCATCACAGGCAGTCAAAGGAGGGGGAACAGACCTGCAAATTAAAATGGAAATGCGGCTCAGTCTTTTATTCTCACTGATGCATAAAGTAAACCTGGACAATTTTTAATAGTCTTTCCTTAGTTTTAAAGAAAAGGAAAGAGAAGAAGGAGGCTTTCTGTAATTTATGTCAGAAATTTGGGTCTTGGTCACATTAGGCCTCTCTGTATAACCAGAAAACTAAGTGGAATAAGGTATAACAAAGGCCCAAAATGAGATTTTTAGTCACGTCAATTTTTAAAGAGTTAATTAATTCGAGCATTTAAAGACCTGTCCAGGAAAGGGATTTTAATTAACGGTTCATCTTTACTACCTTAGCAATTAGGAAGTGAGAACACTTACAGCCCATAGCTATGAAATCAAAGAACAAAGATCACACTTGTCATTACTACTACTTCTTAATAAACAAGCTGAAAATACACTTCAGAACTTCTTCTCACACATCTGTCAAATCAGAAGAGAAATGAAAATAAAATCTTGTGATATTTATAAGGCAATTTTATGGTTTATGACACTGCCACAGACACTGGTTTATCAGCACTAGTTTATCTCACTAAATACCAGATCTCCCACATCTTGATATATTCCTAAAATGAAACTTGGTTTGCAAGTTCTTTAGTTCAACAATAACTCATTAACAAACCTTTCTCCACCAATTTTCAGTATTTAGCAAACCTTTTTTCTACTAGTTTTCAGCTTGGAAGAGCTGGACTACAGAGAAGAGTAAACCAAAGTAATACATAATAAGAAATAAACCACAAGCAATACATTCCATCAATAGAAACAGATTACAGAAAAACTGCCCAGCTGCAGATCCCAAATCCCCTCTGCTCACAAATACTGTAACCCTGCTGATGTCTGTGTAACCACTGAGGTTTCAAGACACATGGAGAGCTGTTCTCAGCCTCCCAAACTCAGAGCTGGCACGTACTTCAATAGCTGTGGAAACAGCATGTTCTTCTCCAGGCTGGAATACATCCCTGGGATTGAAACAGTCCAGTAAGAATGGCACTTGGGACACAACTTTCACCCAGATGGACCAGAAAGGGGGTGGTGTTAGAAGTGGGGAGACAAAAGGAGCAGTTGAAACCCTGACATGGATTTCTCTGTCTCTCAAAGCCACCAGGAGGTTCCCACCTGCAAGCCTAACGATGCACGCTGCCTCCTACCAGAAATCACACTCTGACAGACACTTTTGAAGGGCAAATTCCCACTGGCTGAAGTAAGGAATTATTATAAAAATATTATTATAAAAATATGCCATTATTATAAAAATAATTATTTACGCGCTATTGTAATAGTAAGAAACCACTGTACATAGGAAAGCTGATTCTTGGAAATGAAATTATATTGCTCCCCACTAACGAGCGAGACAACAGGAGAACCTTGACTACCAAATTCTCAGTGCAGGACACAGCCCTGAGTATGCTGATCTCAGCACATGGGGAGGGAATGGGAATTACACTTCCAGGATTGCACTTTCTGCCAGTCACCAGTGGTGTCCCCCAGGGCTCAGTGTTGGGGCCAATTCTCTTCCATAAAGACCTGGATGAGGGGATCACTCTCAGTCAGGTGGGCTGGGCCAGCAGTGGTGTGGCCAGCAGGACCAGGGCAGTGACTGTCCATCCCCCTGTCCTGGGCACTGCTGAG
>JANRGV010000073.1:64343659-64359450 GCA_024734035.1 Alethe castanea
GACAGACAAGGCAGCAGAGTATGAGCCTTCTTCATGGTGTGTCCCGCTTTCATAGCGGTGCACAACAAACTCTGGGAACAGCATTAGAAACCTCATCTGTCACCCTCTAGAACTTCAGGTCACTGTGAACACGAGACATGAGACATGTACGCAAAGCCCTGGCAGGAGGAAATAGGAATGTTCCTTATGACCATTCCTGGAGCCCTCTGAACAGACACTGTGTGGATCTGCTGCCCGCTGGTTGTCATGAGAGCATCTCCTGATACACAACGTGTCCTTCCCCCAAACCAAACACAAGCCTCAGTCTTCCAGGTTGTTGACGTGGCAGTTTCTGCCTTTCCAAAGCAACCACCTGCCCCTGCAGAGAGCCTGGCCCATTGTTCGTGGCACCGTAGCCTGGCAGGATGGATGGAGGGTGGGAAAGGAATAGATACAGGGCAGCTCTGGAGGGAGATGCAGATAATAAGGTCAAGAACTGCCTTTGTAAAGGGAGTTCCAAGGCTGCTTCCCTACCCTGCAAAGCCCACACTGGCTCTGACCTGCTCAGCTGCCCAAGAGAGAAAGCAGTGGAGCCACTGTCCCTGGGGGCATTTAAGAGATATGTGAGTGTGGCACTTAGGGACTTGGTTTAGTGGTGGACTTGGCAGAGCCAGCTTTGGGGTTGGACTCAAGCATCTCAAAGGTCTCTTCCATGCTAAAGCATTCAACTATTTCTCATGCCTCCATGAGCTCCATCTCCAAAGCCCCATGCTCCAGGACAGAAAGGTTCAGAAAACAGGAAAAAGCTTTAATCCAATAGCTGTAACCAAAGTGGCATGGAACAAAACAGAGGACCCAGCTGGCACAATCCTATTTGTCATTTCTCCCTCAATCGCTGTGCCTGGGTCACATATGGAGCCAAAAATGACTTGCCAGCTGCCCTGGGAGGCATCCAAATGTCAGAGCATGGAGCCACCACTCTGCACTAAGCACTGGGGGACAGAGGAGAGGCAGCTGATAGACAAACGATCAGCTCTGGATCCCCAAAAGGTTTTCTCCTCCTGCACAGAAATATCAGTGCCTGCTGCCAGTGCTACAGGCAGCAAAACCCAGCCCACCCTGCCTTTTACATACCTTTTACCTTCCCCACCCTCCACAGCACTGCAGGGTTAACCCTGTAAACCATTTTTTGCTTTTCGAGCACAACAAGAGAAAGCGGCTTGGGGGGAAGTTCCTGTGCGGTAGAGGGGCAGGAAAGCGCCACGCTAGGCTAACCACCAGCAAGGTTCAAGGTCGTTCAGTGCATTTTGAGCAAAGACAGAACTTTACTACCACCAAATCTCTATAAAGTTAGGAGCACATTTCTGCTTTTGGAGTGGATAAGGCAACGCTTTAGACGCTGCATTAGCCAGTGCAATTCTTTTATGAAACAAACACAGGAAGCCTGGCTCAGTCTCTTCTTCTGAAAACGCGGGGGCCATTGCAAAGAAACTGCAAACACTACTCACCTGTCCCTGCTTTCAAAAGACCATGGAATTCACTGCTCAGCTGGAGAAGAGTTTCAAGAGGTTGGCGTCTGTTGGGAGTGCCTATAACTCTATGTACTGGCACTTCCTCCTTCTGAAAAGAAATGACAAGAGAAACAGTCTGGATACGTGGACAAACACAGTAGATGAAGAAGGATATGACATCAGTCATTTCTCCAGTGAGCAGCTCATAGAAAGGATGTATGTAGTGTTGTAAAGAACCCACCTAATTATAAAACAATTGTAAAAAAAAAAGAAGAAATTCAGATGTCATTGTCAGTACATTTTAGGTTTTAGTCTGAGCCAGGAAAATTTCTGATTTTCTTTTTCTCCTCCTTTGCTAAGAATTCCCAGTGCTCATGCTGCTTTCTGGGGCTGCCATGATAACTGAGCTGACCCTTCCATGGAGCTGCCTGCTTCCACACCAAGCCCTAAGCACAGAATGCCCCCTTGGAAACACACTCTCTTGACCAAATACCTTCCACATTATTAGGGAATACTCCCTCACATGCCAGGGATCTTATTGAAGGACTTTGGAACATCCAGGTGTCCATCATTCTATGACAGACATTCTTGCCCCCATGGTCAAGGGTGGCTGACTTTCCTTTGCATGAGACACACAGGCACATTCATAAAATCCCTCCCTTACCAGTACAGCCACTACATTTAGTGTTTACTGCAGTTCCTCCTCACCTGCCTGAAACAAATATTGCTCTTTAGCATCCGAGATCCCTCTCCTCTCCCCAAATTGTTCCATGCACAGCAGAACCATGGATGAATTATTGATAACTCTTGTTGCAGCACAGGGACTCCACAACTGCTCTGCGCTACCTCAGCCAGTGTTTCACCAGCATCCCTTTCATTCTAACTTGCCACAGTTCAGTTTGTCCCCATTGTGTTTCCTGCCATCTCTGTGTTGAACAGAGGAGTCTTGCTTGTGTCCTTGACCCACCCACCTTCAGTCAGGTGTTTGTGCACCCTGAGCAGACAGCCCAGCCTGCTCTAGTCCAAGAAGAGTCAGCAGAGCTCTCCCAGCCCCTGCTCATGCACCTTCTCACCTTAGTGGCCCTTTGTGGGACTTGCTCCAGTACGGACATGCCTCCCTCATCCTGTGATTCCAGAACCAGTCCTCCAAGTGTGTCTCACCAGTGCTGAGTGGTGGGCAAGGATTTCCATTGGAGGTAGATGGATGACCACACGTCATCCACTGCCGACGTCCTCAGTGACATCTTCAACTTACCAGGTGTCTGGAATCCCACCCAGCAGACAGGAGACACTCCAGGAGGCCCCTGGAGCAGGTGGAAGAGAACTTCCTGACACAGCTGGTAGGCAAGCCCACCAGGGCAGGTGTCCCAGGGGATCTGCTGTTTGCAAACAGAGAAGCACTGGTGGGAGATGAGATTGCCTGAGGCATCTTGGGTACAGTGACCATGACAGGATTTCAGTTCTTAGTGAAAGGAGGGAGGAAAGAAGAGGGTCAGCAAAACCACTACCTTGGACTTGGAGAGGACAGGCTTTGGTCTGTTCAGACCACTGGCTGAGAGAATCCCTTGGGTGGCAGTCAGGCCAAGGAGCCCAGGAAGGCTGAACATTCCTCAGGAAGGAGGTCATACAGGCAGAGTAGGAGCCCATTCCAGTGTGCTATAAGCTGGTTCAGGGAAGGCTGGCCCAGATGAACAGCAAGCTTCCCCTAGGACTCAGGGAAGAACAGAGAGTTTAGCAGCTCTGGAAGAATGGTCAGGCAACTCAGAAAGACTACAAGGACGCCATGAAGTTAATCAGAGAGAAAACTAGAAAGGTGAAAGTCCAGCTAGAAGTGAATCTGACCACCAGTATAAAAGTTAAGAAAAAATGGTTTTCCAAATGCATTAATAACAAAAAGAGGCCAAGGAGATTCTCCATCCTTTATTGCATGCTGGGGTGGGAACATGACCTCCAGGGGTGAGGAAAAGGCTGAGGTACTCAATGCCTTCTTGACCTCAGCCTTTAACCAAAAGCCCAGTTACCCTCTGCATATCCAGAGCTGGAAGATAGGGAGTAAAATGAAGTCCCCACAGTGCAGGAAGAAGTTGTTCACGATCTGCTGCGCTGCCCAGACATGCACAAGTCTAGGGAGATGCTGTCCTTCCCCATAAGGCTACAGAGGGAGCTGGTGAAGCAGCTCATGAAGCTCCACTCTCCATCGTTTATCAGCAGTCCCAGTTAACTGAAGATCTCCTGGGTGACTGGAGGTTGGCCAATGTGACACCCATCTATGAGAAGGCTTGGAAGGACAACTGGGGGAACCACAGGCCTGTCAGCCTGACCTTGATGCCAGGGAAGGGTATGGAACAGATGACCTGGAGTGCAATCCCACGATGTGTGATCACTGGGGCAGCAGGCATGGGTTTGAGCAGGTCCTGCTTGACTGACCCAACCTCCTCCTATAAACACCTAATGGATGGGGAAAGGCTGTGGATGTGTACCTGGGCCTTCAGTAAAGCCTGTGATCACTGCTCCCACAGTGTTCTCCTGGAGAGCATTGTCCTTGCAGCCCATGGATTTAACAGGTTCCCTGTTTGCTAGGAAAAAAACTGCTTGGGTGGCCAGACCAGGGAGCAGTGGTGGAATTAATCCAGCTGGCAGCAGGTCACTGGTGGAGCCCCAGGGCTCACTGTCAGGGCCAGTCCTGTTTTACATCTTTGAGGCTCACCAAGGGCCAGTGCCACGTCCTGTCCCTGGGTCACAACCCCCAGCAGCTCCAGGCTGGGGAAGAGTGGCTGGAAGAGCCCAGCAGGGAAGGGCCTGGGGCTGCTGCTCCCCAGCTGTGCCCGGGCGGGCAGGAAGGCCAGTGGCACCTGGGCTGGGCCAGCAGTGGTGTGGCCAGCAGGACCAGGGCAGTGACTGTCCATCCCCCTGTCCTGGGCACTGCTGAGGCCTCACCCCAAGTGCTGTGTCCAGTTCTGGGCCTGTCACTGCAGATGGACACTGAGGGGCTGGAGCTTGTCCAGAGAAGGGAACTGAGCTGGAACACAAGCCTCATGAGGAGGGGCTGAGGGAGGAAAAGAAGCTCAGGAGGGATCTTCTAGCTCTGCACAACTCCCTGACAGGAGGGGGCAGCCAGGGGTGGGTCAGGCTCTGCTCCCAGGGAACAGGAACAGGACAAGATGAAACAGCCCCAAGTCATGCCAAAAGAGGTTTAAATTGGATATGAGAAAAAATCAGCGTGATCAGGCATTGGACCAGCTGCCCAAGGAAGTGGTAGAGTCACCATCCCTGGAAGTGTTCAAAAAACATGCAGATGTGGCACTTGGGAGTCATGGCTTAGTGCTGGGTTAGAGCTGCAATCCATGACTTTGAGGTCTTCTCCTAGCTTAATGATTCTATGATCAAACTCATTTTCACGTTTACCTCATGTGGATTTATATAAACACACAGAAGGGAAAACCACACCTCTAAGATGGGAAGCAACTTCCATGTTTGGTCTTGGATGTACCAAACCATCTCTCACGTACGCACGGGAACTACAGGTAACAACTGACTTTCCATTATTTTCCCCTCCTTGTCCTGAGTTTCAGGCAGGATGTAGGAAAAAGGTGGTGCAGGGAGGTGCCACGTGCAGGCAGAATGGGCTGAGCCAAGGACAGAGCTCCACCTGCCCTCCGAAATTCCCCGTCTGGCATCACAACCTCCGCGCTATCCGAACGCCGGTGCTCTCGCCGCTGATTTCAGATCCACTCCCAGAAACTGTCTTCCTAGGAAGCTGAATAAAGAGGCACAGTGTCCCTGCCAGCTAGCACTGCTGTAGGTCTGCTTCCACGTGGGGTCACATGCGAACATTTCTATGCCCAATAACCTTGTTAGCTCCCTTAATGTCATTCATAATGCAAATGAGACAGCGAGCGAATGGCCAGAGGCCCAGAGTGACTAAAGCTCAGCATCCAGAAAGTCTTACATTGCCTCTAGCTCTAAACTAACTTCCCTCCATAACAAGCACCATAAACTTGGCTATCAAAGCTACACATGCCCAGTCTTTGTTGTACAACAGGCAGCGATTTGTATCACTGGCTTCTATTTTTAGCATATTAATTAACTACTGCAACTGGTGAGGCAAGTGTCTCCAACTGGAGAGTGTGGCACCATTGTCTGAAGTCATCACCTCATCTCGAGCTATTGAAAATCATGGCAGTGACCCTCCTGCTGATATGAATTTAACCTGACATGCCCACAAAGGAATGGGGGGTGGTGCACCAATTTTGTGCACATGGTTCTCCACATCACCCTGGACCCTATTAGTGTGGAAAGAGCTCATTGAAAGAAAAGAAGGCACATTGTGCTGGGCCACCTAGAGGGTTGAATAGAAAAGGCTGAGGAAAAGAGCAGGCAGCGCAATAAAGGCCATAATTAACATATTTCCATATTCAAGCAAAGCAATAACTACGTGAAATGTTTGTCAAGGTGCAATGAAAGCATAAATATTAAGTACCATATCTGAGGGGATGCAGAACCGCCCCCCCCCAGTCTCTTAGATTCCATTGAGAAATTCAAAACAAGCTTTTTTACATGCTATTTTCGATTATAAACCTCTGTCTCTGCTTCTACCATGACAACAAGACAAGCCTCACCATCCTCACTCAGTTTTCACCCAGGTAGAACTGTCCCCCTCCAAATTAGGTCCAAAAATTGCCCTGAGATTTAAAAAAAAAAAATAAAAAAAGGGGGGGGCACAGAGAAAAAAGGTGGGAGGCACAGTAAGATAAACTACAAATGGGAGCTGAAACATGCATTTAATGCAAATTCTTGTAGGAGATAATGAAAGGGGAAATTTTATAGAAAGCACTTCTTACTGGACACTTGGAATTTTATAAAAAGCTCTTCTCCCTGGACACCTGAAGCAAGGCTATGGGCTAAATCCTGTATGCAAACTTGCTCAACACACACCCAGAGCCTGCACCAATGCATGGCTCTGACTCTAACTTTGTTGTGATTTATAGGTTTATAACTGGGCTCGATGATCTCAGAGGTCTTTTCCAACCTAATAGATTCTGTGATTATGCCATTCCATGGGAAAAGTGCAAAAGAGACTCGCTGTAAGTTAAGAGAAGCTGTGCCACAGCGCGTGGTCTATGAGAATCTGAGCACATGAACATGTCAAGGGAAGACACTGGGTTGTTAGAAAGCAAAACTTGTTTTACTTTCTATTCCCAGGCAAACACTAGAAACCACCCCATCCCCATTTTAGTATCACTATTTCCCAAACAACCTCAAAAACAAGTGACCAGCCCTGCACAACCCCACTACCTTCAGTGATGGAAATTAAAAAAAAAAAACAGGCAGTGGAAGAAACAGCACCTTTTGAAACACAGCCACCTGTGAACCAGCCAGGCAGAGTCATCAAGCAAATTCAGGGTACCCTGAGCCTGTGCCCCACTTTCAGCCTGGAGCTGACACAGGCAGGGCACGAGGAGGTTTTTCTGCCAGTGGAGCACACGTAATCCATGCCGAGGTTCCAAGGCTGCAAGCACTGCGGCTGAGCTGTTCTGCTGGCTCCCTCCCAATCCAGTGGTCTTCACTACCTTCAAGCCAGGAAAATGCAAGGCTGACAGTCAGTCCAAAGCAGAAGGGAACTGGAGGAAGGAACCCAGAGAGGTCCTGCAAGGGGAAGCCTTAACTTGCAGCCAACAAATAAAACCATCGGAAGGAGAAGAGCACTGACAAATACCCAGGCTGGACGTGCTCGGTGTGTCAAAGTCAGGTGGGGGAACTCTACCTACTAGAACAACCCAAGTTACTGATCTGGCTGCTGGGTGGGCTTTTTTTCAGCAGCCAGTTTTCATCTCTGTAATTTGATAGATATTTATTTACAGAGCTGGAAACTGCTGTCTTTACAGAAGTGCTGTCGTAAGGAAGGTAATTCTTCCCATGGTGGGGGGAAAAAAAAAGAAGGAAAAAAAGGTATGTTACCTCCATCAGGAAAACAGGTATTGATACATTAAAATTACACTGATAATTGTCACAGCCAGCCTTGGACTTCAGCCAGCCAATGCCTGTACTAAGAAGACAAGCAAGGATCTATATTTAACTAAGTTTAAAAGAGAAGTCTAAGATAAACAATGGAAGTAGTGAATTTAATTCTTGTCTGCTCTGATCCAAATGCAGTTCCAGGGTCAGTGTGGTACTCTTTTTTCTTTCTAATACAGTTGATTGTATTTGCAATGGCCATTTTTTCTCTTGCTCTTGTATTTCTCCAAGACACTGCAAATTTTCCTCACATTAACTATTTCTACTTTCAAAGGCAAAACCAGATGACTCTTCAAAGCAAACATAAAACTTTCAAGTAAACCAGGATGCAGAAGTGCTTCCATCCTTTGAGTAGGTGGGAGGGCAGACATCTAACTCTGATTCTGGACTACAGTAAAGCAAATAGCATTTGGCCTTTATACAACTGAAATATCCTAAATGTTAATGCTTCATCACAACCATCCAAGAGAGATAAAGACAGGGAAACACACTGAACAACCTATGCAAAGCAGAGGAGCACTCACAACAATATGCTCATTAGCTGATGGTAAATACTACTTCTGAACAACTGTTAGCACTGGATATTATTTGCACTTATTTTACACCTTCCTAACCAAGGATTAGGATGATGCTAGTGCCTGAACCACCAAAATGTCAGACCTGCAGCTGGTAGAAAGAAGAGCAACTACTCTGGCAGCTCCAGAGTGATGCCAGCTTGTATCAGCACATGCTCTCTTTCTCTATTTCTTTCCACCTCCTCTTGCCAGGCTTGTCATGAAACATTCCCAAGGCCCTGACTATTTGCTGATGGCATTTCCTTGGTTCTTATGGCTCCACTGGCTGGAAAGTTCAATATATTTATATCAGTTGCCTCTCCCTGGAACAATCAAGAGCCTTCATTTGTCTAGCAATAAATTAGTGCAAATTATTATTTTAAGAAGTTCCTGCAACTTTGCAACATGTATTTTATTTCTTAAGATGTTTACATAATGAAGCCTCTGCAGGTTTCATTCTTCCCCTGTGCAAAGAACAGGTCTCAAATAAAACTTGTATCACACTTTTGCTCCAGTAACTTACACTGGATGAAAAAGGGGATGCAGAGTAGAATTGCCCAGCAGGAATGCTGAGGAGAAAACAGGCCTCATTCTGTGTGGCCATCCTTAGACCATTACCAGGGTTGCAGACCTCACCTTGCAGTCTTCACTCAGACAACACTCCCATTGACTTCCACAGAACTTCTGTCTGAAGAAGGATGCAGGATTTGGCCCAGGAGTTAAAAAAAGCCTTCTCAGCTTTCAAGTGTAGATTATTAATGTCCCAGAAACAGTGGGCAGAGGTTTGGCACACCATATGAAACTGATTTAAAGCTGACATTTCTGCTCTTTCTCTGCCTCTGTGCTGACACAGTCTCCGAGGTTTGAGATGCTTGACCCACCATGGGCACATCCCACCTGCCACAGGACTCAGCTGAGGCACAGAAAACACCATGTCCAGGCTTTTACACAAGCTGCCTTCCATCTCTGCAAGTCTGCAAAGGTTTTTGCTTCCAAATTTTACTTGCCTCTCAACCAAAATCCTGCGAGGCTCCTCACTGAGATTACTGTCTCCATTACAGCTCCTCTTTCTGAAAGCCTGGCATGGATAGGCCACCCTCCCTCAAAAACCAGTCACTTACAGGCTCTCACATAAAAAAGAGGCATCCTGAACTAAAACTGGGGCATGTACAGCCTCTGAGAGTGTAACACAAGGAAGCAGTTGTGCATCTGTGCCTCTGAACAGGCTGCAGGAAGAAATGATGAGCACACTGAAATAAGTGTAAGGAAATAATGCACAGTTCTCTTTGCAGCAGCGTGGCAGGCTCTGCACACACCTCTGTAACCAACCACTGCCCTCTCCCACTCCTTCCAGCAGTGATGCCCTGGCCTGGAGCTCAGCACAGGCAAAGCACCAGCCCCTGAGAGAACATTTCCAGGCTGTGCAGCGCTGTGCAAAGAGACAGAGGGACAAAGAGTGCAGGGCAGTGAAGAGATGGAGGTGTGGGCAGAGTGGGAAAGCAACACAGCCCCAGAGAGCCAAACAAGGATGATCCCCACTGGGCTCACAGCTAAACAGGAACCTCCCATGCTGAAGAATCCCAGAATCATTAGGGTTGGAAGGGACCTCTGGAGATGAACCAGTCCACACACCCCTGCCAAGGCAGGGTCCCCTGGAGCAGGTGACACAAGAGCATGTCCAGGTGGGCTTGGAATCTCTCCGGAGAGGGAGGCTCCAGGCCCTCCCCGGGCATCTGCTCCAAGGCTCTGCCACCCTCAGTGTGCAGAAATTCTTCCTCATGTTGAGGTGGAACTTCTTGTGTTTCAGTTTATGGCCAGTGCTTCTCATCCTGTCATTGGGCACCACTGAAAAGAGCCTGGCACCATCTGACCCCCCCTCTTTGAGATATTGATATGCATTTATAGATCCTCTCTCAGTCTTGTCTTCTCCAGACTAACCAAGCCTAGCTCCCTCAGTCTCTCCTCATAAGAGAGAAACCACAAGCACTACTTAAAGGCCCCAAATGCATCCTCTTGGTGCCTTGAAAATTCAGAAACCTTCTGAAGGAGATTTTGGCTTGCACAGGAAGCCACCAGCAGGAGCAGGAAACAATGGCATGGTGACAGATCAGGCTATGCCAGTGCACAGTGTCCATCTATGCACTCTTTACTGTACAGTGAGCAAGGCAGCTGGAGGAAAATGCCACTTCCATGCCCTCCTAATGGAGAAGGAGACCCCTGAAACCTTTGTGAGTGCAGAGCAATCAAAGAGGAAACTCTATTCAGAGGACACACAAGCTTCTGTCCTGCCCAGCAGCCCTATGTTCTGATGGGACCAAGGGCAAAGAGGGAGACATTCCAGTCCCAGTCATGCTCATGTGAATCATTAATCACTGCAAGGACTGGGGAGAGGCTGTGGGTTTATATCCACACAGCTTGCTTCAGGAACTGGGCTCAGAAAAAAGGCAGAGAAACAGAGAGTGCCAAAGTGACCAAACATGACTAAAAGGAATATGCAGAAAAACAGAATATCACCTCCTTTTGGGGAACGTTCAGACGGAAAGGAGAGCAGGGATGAGTATCACAGTGATCCTACACATCTAGCACAACACCCAGTCACTGTTCATGGCTGCTTCCCTCTTCATTTGGTGACACTAAATGCTGCAGGAATGACATCAAAGCCAGCTCTGTATAGGCAGGGAACACCCGGGAATTTCTGATAAAACATTTTTGCTGGGAAATTAACTGGAGCAGTTGGTGAAGAAGAACTCAGGCTAGGGGAGAAAAGCTCAAAATATGGCAGATTTTGCATGATACTTTCAAGAAGAAAAGTACTTGAATGAGATTAATCAGGAAATAGAAAGAGATTCACTGCTGTGCTCCAGACCAGAGCTATTAGCCAGGCAGCCAGGTCAAGTCTGGGAATAGTAAAGAATCAAACCCAGTCAAAAAAAACACATGGGGAGCAAGGGAAGAGGGAGCCACATGTCAGAGGAGGTCCCATTGCTGAAAGGAGGCAAATGGGGAAATGAAACACCAGGCTTAACCAGTCTGGCAGAGAGTAGCAGCTCTGAGGGAAAAAGAGAAAGAAGAAACAGAGAGGCTGATCAGAGCTCTGCAACAAACAGGACAAGAAAAGGAAATGACAACTGGATCTGGAAGGAAGTCTGATGAGAAGGGGCTTTTCTTCAAAGAGTGGCAGTGAAAGGGAAATTCTGTAGTAACAACAATATTTCCACAATGGAAACTGAGGCAGCAGTTCACAAGTAAAGTGGGAATGTGGTATTGAGTGCCTGGGTAAGATCTCTGCTTTCAAAATGAAAAAGTTTTGTGGGTCTCCCCAAAACTACACAGTGGTCTGTGGACAACAGGATGAGAAGAAAATCTCCAGCCAGCACCACAGTGCCCTCACTTTTGGGAAGCTCTGTACTCAGCAATTATGTCTGACTTTTAAGAGAAGAAAATCTTGACTTGTTGCCTCTTTAAACTCTACACAGAGGACTTCATTTCATGCACTGGAGACATATAACATGAGAGGCAGGTCACATGGGGGACACACACGAGGGAAAAGCATGACTGGGCTGAGGGCTGGAAAGGGGGCACTGCTCTGGATCTCAGTAAAAGGACTTCTAGAGCATGGAGTTAACCACCAAAGAATTCATGGAGTGGAAGGAAGCCATGGACTTTGGAGACACTTTCACAGCCCACAGCCTTGCAATGGTTTGGTTATATGGAAAACTTTAAGGGCAAAGGATTGTGGACCAGAATTTGAGATGTTAAATCATAACATATTCTAGTGCTCTAAAGAAAATGTTGTGCTGGATAAAAAAGAAAACAAACCAAAACACTACTGTAGGAAGTGAAAGCTAAAAAAGAGTGAGATTGTCTTGTTTAGAAGGCAACACAGAGCTGTATTGGAGTTTGATGGCTGATGGTGTGAAGATCCAGGGAAAAGTCCATGGGAAACACTGTCTTTTTCATATCACACAAGGCAGAACAGTAAATGCATCCTGAGCAAGGGGGGAAGGCAAAGAAGTCACCAAGAGTGATCCTGCAGCACTTGAGCAATATTTCTATTGATTCCCATGGTCTCTGGTCTGAAAAGGATCATGCAACAGTAGGAAAAGAAGGGAAAGTCTGAGCATCATGGTAACCAAAAAGTCAATTACCCTAACACAGCCCATATACAAATCTCTAAAACAGATCAACTGAGGTAGGAAGAATTGGCCAACTTTGTAAAAGCAGTCACTACATCTTAAAGACCAAGAAAAGCAGAGATTCAAACCCAAAAGTTGCACTCAGTCTTCCTTTCCCCTCTGCAAACATGCAGGCAGAACAATTCCTATCACAAAGGACTAGGTATGTCAAACTGGTGAATTCAAACACTGAGCCATCAACTACCCAATAATGACTCTGGAAAACATTGTATGCTGTTTATCTAGTCCAGGTCTAGCTCCTAAAAAGTAGCCTTACCATTAAGCCTTTGGATGAAAATACAGAGTACGCTCATTTTGTAAAAGTAACTGAGGGAAGAAAAACCCAAACAACAAAATAACACACAAACAAAAACCAGTGTTTTGCAGACAGGTCAAAATTAAAAAGCCTGTCTTCCACAGAGGAAATTATTCTCAGCTAAATCTTCAGACACTGTGTTCAGCTGTATGACAAAAAGAGTGCAGTGGCTCCCTATGAAACACAGTAGTTTCATTCCTTTCTTGGGGTAAAGCTAGGGAAAAATCCATTTTTTTTTAAAAGTAATTACCTTCTAAACTGCCACTCCCTCTGCTTCAGGGATGTGGTAGTACCACATAAATGTTAAAACACACAATTTTACCTTTTATCTGGACAGAGCCCAGTTAATGAAAAGTTTATGGACACATTCATTCAATGCATTAGCTCAATACATTTTGGGTTAATGTGCCATAACAGCTTCTGTATTTTGAGCTCTCCCTACAAATGATCCATGGCCCTCTAAAAGAAGCAGTGAACAGGCAAAATAAAACCCAGGATGGTCTAATCCAGCCTTACAAGACTTCACTTCAAAAGCACCACACACCTCAGCTGCACTACTGCACTTCTTCACTACTGCAAGAATTCTGTCCTTACAAAATTGGGGCCTGATTCACAACACCCTTTGCAAACAGCCCCATGGGATTTAGCTCTTCTTCCCACACCATGTAAGGATGGAGGGGATGAAGCAGCACCAGGAACAAGCACACCAAGCACACCATGCCAAAGCAGCTGAGCCTACCTGTGGCACAAAGGGCGATGAAGGTTTGTGCATGCTTCCGGATCAAAAGCAACTTGTCTTTAGGGAGAGGCACCTTCCTTAGGATGTGTTCAATGAAATCGTGTGGGGTGACAGCTGCAAGGTTCCACTTCAACTTCCCCAGCACCACCAGTTCCCATTCCTGCAGAGGGGGGACAGGGAGAGCAAAAGAGAAGAAAAGCCATAAGCAAGCCTGTGAAAAACCTCTGCTTATTTCTTATTATAACTTTATCACTGCTAAATTTGTTTTGCTCAGACTCTTTTTTTCCATACGCCTCTACTGCTTTGAAGTTGTTGACTTTATATTCTTTTTTTTTTTTGAACACCAGAAATGTCAGGCTCTACTGAAAATAATGAGACTTGGCAGCTCCTGCCAAGGTTTTACTTTTTTTTTTTTTTTTTTGTATCCAGTGCTGAATGCCCACCCAGAAGTTTAGCCTGCAATTAGATATTGCCAAGGTCACTGTGGTCCTTCCCTAGTAACTTCTTTTAAATGGCTATAGTCCTTACTTTATAGCCATTTAAAGCCCTAGGGACAGCCATGCACAAAAATAACCTAGATATACATTCCTTTTTTCAAAACTGGGGAAGTTGGCTTGATGGCATTCACTCCCAAAACTGTACTCCAAAGGTCCTGCAGATAAATCTGATGGCGCTTAAACTACTCCAAGACAGGCTCTGCAGAAAGGAAACGCACACAACACAGCCAAGAAGTAGCCTGTGTAAATTATCTGCCAGTAAATCATGTAGGAGCCATTCCCAGATTCTTTGCACGCCCAAAACTCCCACTGCAATCAAAGGAAAACTTGGGCGTGTACGTAACTACCGGCCATTCCCTGGAATGGGATTCCATGTGCAAACAGCACCGGATCGCCAGATCCAGCCATGGGCTGCATGGCCTGCCTGCTTCAACATTTAAACCGAGTTCTGAGCACCTCACAGTGCCCCACAGAGCGAGCAGAGCTCAGGCCTCCGACTGGCGTTTGTCTCATCCATCAGCTATTAGCCATTAACTAAATTCCACGCGCTGATTCCCGAGTCCTGATGGTGCCTGAGGAGCCCCACGTGGTGGGGAGCCCCAGCTGAGCTCACAGAGCTGGCAAGTCAGGGGGAAAAAAAAAAAAAAAAAAAAAGTCCTTTAATTTTGCAGCCGCAGAGACATCAACCAGCGTTGCTGAGAAACCATAAACATGGACCCCACAATGCCATTTCTGCAGTCGTTTCCCTGAATAGATGCCCACTTGAACAGCAAGTTACTTTCCTACAGGACATTCCTGCTGGATTATGACAGAGGCCTCCATGGCCTGAAAAATCTCACATATATGCAAAAGGCCACAGAAACCGGACGGGTTTTTTTAATTTCTCAAGGAAACCTGTAAAATGTTGGAGTATAAGGGTGATTATGTGAACTCAGGCCTGCTCTTCCCAGCATTACTGATGTGACAGGTTTTGAGAGAGAACAGTCAACCCAGAGGACCAAATACAAGGAAGCACTTCAAACACATGCTTAAATCCACGTGGCACAAGGTAGGGACATCACTGCATATTTGCACATGGGGGCCACAGCACTTCCCCTGGCCATCTGTGCCACCAACAGGACACCTCGTGGCCCTGACAGCCAGGCAGAGTTTGAGGGCAAGGCTCTTTAATTCAGTGGAAGCACGAGCTATCAACCTCAACCCCTCCCCAGGGGGAATTCCCAGTGATTCATAGGAAAAACTCTCCTGCAACTCAGATGGCTGCAGCCATCCCTCTGACCTAGCATCCATGTCACCAAGGGGCCCTGGTGCATGTTCAGTGCTCCACATCATGATGTACACATCACTTATTTCCTTCAGTAATTATCAATTTGCTTCTGCTTCCGCTGCACCTGAACTGAGAGACGCAGCAGACATGAGGTGGTTTAAGTGAGCTGTACCCCCCACAGGATGGGTCAGGTTGGAAAGGAACACAGCAGTGCCACCTCCCTGCTCCAGCAAGGAGCACAGGGTTGTGTCCAGACAATGCTGGAATATCCTCAGTGAGGGAAAATCCACACAATCCAGACAATCTATTCAGTGCTTGGTCACTGCACAGTGAAGAAATCCTTCCAGGTGGAGCTGCCTGGGCATCTGTTGGTGTCCAGGGATGGCTGAGCATCCTGGAGTGCCCTCGAGCATCCCAAGCTCCCCTGAGCATCCCGGGGTCCCCCCGAGCATCCCGGGCTCCCCCCCGGTCCCGGCACAGGCCCGGCACCGCCGCGTGTCTGCCGCCAGGTGGCGCCGCCGCGCCGCCCGCCCGTGCACGTGCGCCCGGCGAGGTCCCCCCGTGGGGACAGCGGGACACGGCGGGGACACGGCGGGGACACGGCGGGGACACGGCAGGACCGGCCCACCCCCGGCACCGCCAGCCCCAGAACCGCCGGCAGCAGCGCCGTGCCCGCGGCCGAGGCGGGCAGCGCATGGCACTGCCAAGCGGCTTCCGTAGACCCGGATTGGGGGGGGG
>JANRGV010000073.1:64360097-64384685 GCA_024734035.1 Alethe castanea
TTTTTTTTTTTTTTTTTTTTTTTTTTTGCGACCCAATTTTTCTTTTTTTTATTTCGTCATATTTTCAAAAAATCGATAAAAAATATCAAAACTTCCCCGGCGGTCCCGGTTTTGGGGCTGGCGGCATCCCGAGACGATCCCCTATCGTTTCCGACAATTGTAAAAATTCCCCCGCCGGGTGTCCCCCAGCCCTGCGCCCCTAATCCCGCGCTGGGGGGGAAGGACGGGAGACATAGCGAGGGCGAGGTGGGGTGGAGAGAGAGCCCGAGCCGCCTGGATCCTTTTAGCAGGCAGCAAAATTCTTTTCAAAAATTTACCAAAAATCGGAGCCGCGGAGAAAAAGCACAATTCGCACATGAAAACCAAGCGGGGAGTCTGGGCTTTCCAACCCGCGGGGTTTGGCTCGGCAAAGGTCCCCCCCAAAGGAGATGCGAAGGGGCAAAGGATGGCTGGTGGGGGCCAGCGCAAGGCAGGCGAGCCTGCGGGGTTTGCGGGCCCGCCGCCGCCGCCGCGCCCGGAGCCTCGGGGCGAACAGGGGGGCTCGGCGCTCGCCCCACGGCCCCGGCACGGCGGGGGTCCCGTTCCCCGGGGGCGGGGGGCACCGCCGAGCCCCCCGGGGGAAGAGCGGGGGCAGCCGGGCTGGGCGGCTGCGAGCAGAGCCCGCATGCAGCGCAACATGGCGAGGAGCAGGCACGTCCTCCCCGCTGCATACGTGGGCACGGAACCCCGGCCGGGCAGAACGCGGGGCGCACGGGGCACCCCCCGATCCTCGCCCTGCTCCGGGCGCTGCTGCCTTTCCCCAGGAATGCCTCGATCGCAAGCGCTCCCGGAGGCGGATTTTCTTCGCTTTTAGTTGCAATGACTTTTACAACTCTCTCTCTCTCTGCCTGTCCCCCCCACCCCCATCCGACACGCCGCGCTTCCTCCCCTCCGGCAGCCCGGAGCCCCCCGGAAGGGGCGATTCCCCCGCGGGCTGCCGGTGTCCCCCGCGCCCCTGCCCGCACCGGAGGGGCACCGGGACAGGGCAGCGCCAAGGAGACGCCAGCCGGTGAGAGGGGCAGAGGGGCCGGGGTGTACGAACCTCCAGCATCCAAGTGGCCACCATCCTCCTCATGAAGGGCTGGATGTCCTTCTGGACGCACTTGAAGTAGGAGCATTGGGGCAGATACCTTTCCTCTATGGTTAGTAAGTTGTGCAAAACGCGGTCATCGTAGAGCAAGTTCGGGTCAGGCAGAGCTCTCCTCATGGGATCCACCTCGCAGCACAGCAGCTCCATGTTTCCAAAGAGATCTCCCTCTTTCTCTGATGGGAAAGGTTTTTCCTTTTTTTTTTTTTTCCCTTTTTTTTTTAAATTTTTTTTTTAATTTTAAATATTTTTCTTACCTATGCTGTCCGCTCGCTCAAATTAACGGAAAGGAAACGGAGAAAAAAAAATCTAAAAATTAAAGCAATGCATTATCCTGGAACCAAATTAAGAAGGACCTAAAACTTGCTTCATCGCCCACCTTTTTTTTCTTTCTTCATTTTTTTTTCCCCCTTTCTAGTCTTCAAGAGGTGTCATTTATGAGGAGAAAAAAGAAAGCTGGACACTGCAAAGTGCACTTAGATGTTTTGCATAGGGTCTTGCCCCTTTTAAATTATTTTTTAATTTGCGCCTGATATATATGTGAGAGAGATGAAGCGATTACACAAAATCTGCCGAGCACTGGTCTTTAAAATCCGCGTCTGCCCGCGGGGAAGGCAGTGCGAGCTTCGTTCTTAGGAGCAGGGAGAAGTGCTGGAGGCAGAATCCGTGAGAAACCTGACCTGAAGTCTGCCTGTCGGGGTTTCTCCTCTCCGGAAAACCCTTCCCCGCTCTGCCGGGACACCGAGCCCCGGCTCGGGGGAGGCGCGGAGGGGAGGGCGCTGCCGGGGCCGCGTGCGTGTGCCTGTTCCTTGTGCCGCGGAGTAGCCTGGTGCCTATTCCTTGTGCCACGGAATAGCCTGGTGCCTATTCCTTGTGCCGCGGAATTGCACCGCGGGGGCAGGGGTGTGCAGAACGACGGGGCGAGCCGGGCACGCTTCGTCCTTTGCATATGTATGGGCACATATATTTATTTATTTATTTGTATACATACACAGTGCTTCGGAAAACGCGGACTCGGGGGTGGTGGTGCGGCCGCGGGGTTCGGTTTGTTTTCTGGGGCTGACATATCTATATAGATATTCATTTGTTTATTTTCGGATGTCCCCTGCGTGGTTACTTAAGGATTTGTGCTCCTGGAAGAGACTGTGCGGGAAGAGCCGCTGGATGAGGGATAACCACCGCGGTGTTCGCAAACTGTTCGGACAAGTTCCCGGCGTCCGGCCGGGGCGCTCAGCCGCGCGGGGCTGGCCCTGCCCCCGCTGCCGCTGCCCCCCTGCCCTGTGCCGGGCTACCTTCCCCGCACCTGAGGGGGTGGGCGGCGGCCCCGCTTCCTCGGGAGGTTTTAGGCGAGGAATAAACCCCACCCAGCCCAGACACCCCATCGGGGTGGCAGCGGCAGCGGCGGGGGCCGGCCCCGGGCCGCGCTGCCGCCGCCGGGCGCCAGGGGGCGGCCGAGCTCCACGGCGGCGCCGGGCAGTGCCCGGGACGGGGCGGCCTCGCCCCTCCGCTCCGGGCTGGGAAGGGCCGGGTGTGCCAGCCCGGTGTCCTGTGCAGGGCCGGTTGTGCCACCCTCGGTGTCCTGTGATGAGCTGGGATGAGCCGGGTGTGCCAGCCCCGGTGTCCTGTGCAGGGCCGAGTGTGCCAGCCTCAGTATCTGTCCTGTGAGGAACCGGCTGTGCCAGCCCCGATGTCCTGGCAGGGGCTGGATGTGCCACCCTCGGTGTCCTGTACACGGCTGGATGTGCCACCCTCGGTGTCCTGTACACGGCTGGATGTGCCGCCCACGGTGTCCTGAGCAGGGTCAGCGAGATTTGTTGCGCTTAAGGAAGGGAGGGAGGGTCAGTCATGATGCCTTGAGGTACCAAGAACCGCACCTGTCAAGGTCTCCTTCCGTGCATCTGTGGCTGAACCTTTCACCATCCAGCGTTTTCTTTCGGCGACAATTAGCAAAAGCGTGCTCTCAGTTTCTCTAGCAAAAGCTTCCCTGCTTTTGCTACCTCGGTCTCCCGAGGAGCAGCGATTCGGGAGCGCTCCGGAGGCTTCTCGGTACAGCCGGCGCTGGGATGGCAGAGGAGGAGGAGGAGAACGGGAAATTTTCCTTCAGGCTTTGCATTGATCTACCTGGGTGTAATAATAATGTGCGTCGAGATGTGGAATGTGCCTCCTCCAACGGAGGAAGGGTAGAAAGCGACTTTGTGAAGTGTGATTTCTGCAGCGTAGGAGGATTGTGTAGTTTAGATATCGTACTATCACAGATGTCAGGAGATAAATAATGGAGTGAAATTACAGATACTATTAAGCCGAGTTATAAAAATTATAGGATACATATGAGAGGGGGATGGAAAGAAGAGGAGGAAAGCTGAATAAACCTAATATTGATAGTAAGTTATTTCCCTCAATTTAAAGAAACAGCTTCATTTTATTCTTTTTAATAAAGGAAGGGAATTGCCTTGGCAGAGGAAGAGTAGTTTTTTTAACTGAGTGTAGAAATAGCAGAAATGTGCAGCCTCAATCTACAGTAGGGCATAGTAAATGGGAATGGGAGAACATTTTTTTGACACCACCTTGAAGTAATCCTTGAAGTAATCTTGAGCATTACATGAAATGAATCAAATAATTTGAGAGGCTATTCCAAAAACTTTCTAGATTTATCTCTTTCTCTCTCTCTCTCTCTCTCTTTTTTTGTTTTGGTGAGAATGCAATGGTGGGTAACACATCAAATTATGTCATCAAATCAAGTTTGTGGTGCTTGTGAGGGTTACTTTTCAGGTTTGTTTTTAAGAAAAGCATTATTATGTGAGTATTAAATGATTATGACTTTTTAGCTAGTTTGGATGGCTAATTAAAAGTCAGTAACTACATTTGAATCATTTGCTTTGGAAATGTTGAAAGTCCTAGGTTCAGGAGTTATATTTTGAAGGATATAGCTGCAGTGGATTTTATAAAGAATGACTGAAGCCTTTTCTTTGAGAAGTGCTGGTGTTTTCAGATTGGAGAGAGGGAACTGTGTTGTATTTGTTCTGTTCCAGAAAATCAGAGCAGTTTGAGAAGAAGTAGCAGACAGCCATCCCCTCCCCCAGCCCCTTATGTTAAGAGCTTATGAATATCATAATTATCTACCAGGGCCAAATATTCCCTCTCCTAATTTCATCACAAGGGAGGAGTTTAACTGGCAGTGTTATTATGCTAAAACAAAAGGATTTTTTTCTTAACCTTTCAAAGCTGTCCAGACAATTTATCCAGCTTCAATTAGCTTTGCTTTAAAAAAAATTGAAAGAAAATGAAACAAAACACACACACAGACTCCCCACCATACCACAAACCAAAAAAAGAGCATACTGCACTCTGTAAATCTGCCTTTTTAGATATGTAGTTACAAAGAAGTTGGTTTTTACCAGAGTCTGAGGACACTGACTTGAAGTGGATGAAATGGACATCTTCCCAGATTGCAAAATCCTATTTGTTTTACCACTCTGCAGAGTACACTTCTCTTTAGGTTAGCAGTTTTTTTGAAGTTGCAGTAGAAAATGTTTTGCTTGTAGAATTTAGTCTATCTAGTGCTGGTACAGGAGATTCATAGGAGTGAGTACATTGTACTTCAAGTTTCTTCTTTTCACTGCTTTGATACAGAGTTTCTTATTTTTCCTGAAGAGTTTCTCCTTAAAAGTGCTTTAAAGGGACTGCTTGTTAATGAGGAACATCCCTCTAGGAAGATGCCAGCATGTGTGTCTTATTCTCCACTAGTCTAGAACCCTGCTGCTTTTTGGGTAGTGAACCCATGACATTAGGAATTTTTGAAATCAGTGATTTTGCTTACTGGATTAAGTGGAACTGCTGTTTTATTCTTATTGTACACTGAAATCTGAAGCAGATACTGAGACTTTAACCAAACATTGTTTTCTACTAACAGCTGATTTGTACAACTGCATTAAGATTAAAATACAGCTGTTATCTTTCCTTGTTGTTTTCACCCTTCTAAAGCAAACAAAAATCTGACAAAATAATGTTTGAGTTTTCTGTTTTAGGCTACCTTCTTTTCAGGTAAATATGAGAATCAAAATATCTACCTGAAAATAAACCTGAACTGATGAGGAATTCTGAAACATCAACTTGAAAATAGGTAGATGAGAAATATGTAGAGAACTTTATTTCCTGCACTCCCATACAAATAGAATTAGAGATACTTTTATCATTTGCAGTAGCTCTAAATCATGAACATATTTAGGATAAAGTCATGGACATAGAGCTTTAAAGTCTTGTCTGAGTGGTTGAATAGCATCATTTGGACTTTTCCTCTTACTGCACAGCACATTTATTTAGGTAACTCATTATTTTTATCTATGGAAATGCTGCTGGATTGTTAAGATTAATTTATGTATTATTTGCCTTTCATGGTCACCTTCTTCAATAAATATTTTGAGAACAAATGCAGTATTTGTTTGCCCTTTCACTGACCTTTTCTTTGAGACACCTTTTGCAAGAGGTTCATGTTTACTTACTGATTTTCTTTCAATTTACTCCAGTAATCCCACAGTTACATTCAGCACATGCCATTTGAGTCCGGTACAATTGAGTCAAGTTAATATGACATTTTGGGAAGCACATGTTCGAACTTCACTGTAATTTGTGTCTGTGAGTTGAAAATCTATTATTGTAAGAGTAGGATATGAACTTCTCCAAGTAAAGAGTCTGGATAATGGCTGGTATTCAGATTTTAAACAGTTTATATAAACTAATTCATGCCAGATGTTTATTTGTTTGCTTGGTGTTGTATTGTTTATTTTTGTTTTTTGTTTTTGTGGGGGTTTTTTGTGGGGCATTTTGTTGTGGTTTTTTTGGATTTTTTTGGGGATTTTTTTAGCATACACATTTGCCTTAAGAAATAAGGGCAGTATAACTGATGAAGATATCCTGAAGTTCTACAGGTCATTTGAATCTCATCTTCAATATCTCTTGAAATTCAGAAATAGGAGAGACTGGAGGAAGAACTTACTGATAACCTGAGGTGTTCAAATCTGGAGGCTTGTTGGAGTCTTAGGGACTAGATCCAGGCCTATTGGTGAATTACATATTAACACCAGTTTTTATTTTGACCTAAGCAATTAATCATGACCTAATTTGAGCTAGTGTTGTGGTTTCCCCCTTGGTGTATTTAACTGCTTCTTAGTTAAGGTATTTGACTAGACTATTCCATTTATGGTAACTAGTTTAAAACTCAGAATATTTTTTAGTATTAAATAGGACATTCAGAGCACTACTTGCTGTTACTTCAAGAATTTGAGGATGTCCAGTTTCAGTGATGTAATTCTGCATTCTTTAACAAAATGTTTTTACTGCTTTTGTAGCTCAATTCATCTCAAAACTGTGTGAATGGATTTGTATATTTTAAAGGATATCAAGAAACTAAAGAGTTAACTTAAGAAAGCAAGATACTCTTCAGATGCCTTGTGTTATGCCATAGAATCTTTAATGGGGTGCCTTCAAAAATAAGGGTAACAAAGTTCTTATTTTGTTACATGCCTGAATTTTTGATTATTTCTTACCTGTTGACTGATGATATCATTAATTGAAGAAGACATTTTCTAGTTTTTGTTCTTTTTGTTGGTTTTTTTTTTTTTTTCTGTAAATGAGCAGAGAATCTACCTTTTAATTTATTGCATAGAAAGAAAGGAAACAGAGAGAGTCATCTGGTTACAGCTATTTGTGGTGACATCTTGCAATATTAAAATCCTTGTGTACAGGAAAAGAAATCCATGTAAGTGTTAATAAATGTTATATGGAAAGGACACAAAGAACACAGGCACCAACACTGTTAGAAATGCTTCACAAGGCTGACAAGCCTTTGAGTGTCCTGCATTTGAGTGGCTCCATGGAAGCACTAAACCTGAGGCTCTTTCTTAGCAGAAATCCATTGATTCCAAGTGGGTTCACTGGAGTATGTGAAAGCGTCTCTTGAAATGGCAGGAGGTAACCAGCTTTTATTTTCGAAATAGTGTGAGATAGGCAACACTGTCCATTTATGCCAGTGTTATGACTGAGGAAATTATATTAACAGAACATTTCTCTCTTTGCGCTTGTGCATTAGCAACTGGGTTATTAATGAGTGCATGGGAGTAATTGCCTGAACTACAAGTCTAATGATCTATTGCAGAATGAGATATTTATAGCTTAGTACTTAGATATTGGGATAACTGTGAATGTTGTCATTTGGGAGGCACTGGAATGGGATTCACACCGAAGCTGTCAGTGCCCCATCCCTGCGATTGTTCTAGTCCAGACTGGGTGGAGCTCTGAGCAACCTGGTCTAGTGGGAAGTGTCCCTGCCCATGACAGTGGGGTTGGAATGAGATGGTCTTTAAAATCACTTCTAATCCAAGCCATTCTATAATTGTAGCCAAACTCTACTAATTTTAGTCGTAGGAGAATGTCCATTGAGTTGTTTGTGTTTGCACCAGAGATAAGGACCTATTCTTTAAAAGCATTTATTTTGCTGTCTCAAGTAGGTTATCTGGGAAGAAAGGAGACAGTAAAGTCTCCTTTAAGAATAATGCTTAAAAGTTGCAGCCAAACACCTGCTGAAATATTTTACCTGCTTCCTGCCTCTCCTGGAAAAGAAAAAAATGCAGTTGTTTGGTTTCACCTGCTCTTTAATATGATGCATAACGATCATTGCAAATAGGATGAAGAGAACAAGTCTTTCAGAAATCTATTTGGCAAGCCTGGAGATCCACTAACCAAAGGTGTAATTTGTTACTGCTTTCCATGGCCCAAGCATAATCTTGTCTGAAATATCCAGTTTCTGGAAAAAAAAAAAAAAAAAAAAAAAAAAAAAAAAAAAAAAAAAAAAAAAAAAAAGGGAAATACAAGTGGCTTATTTTCATTTTGCTGAGTTAAATTTTTCCTCCTAATAAAATTTATATTGTGACTTTAGAAGGCTGCACTGGTTTTCATTTAATGTTCTAATTACTTGAGTAGTATTGCTAAAGAGCAGACAAAGGTTGGTTGATGAATAACCTCATAGTTTGGCAATAGGCAGAGCTGTAGCATATGAATGAATTATAAGGATACAAAGAAAAGTTTCACTACTTTTCTTTTCAAGATCATGTTTCCCATTAGTTAATACTAAACTGATTGTTTGCATTGCAGTTGTAGTCTAAGGAGCAATATCAGCTATGATCCAAGATTCACACTTGGAATTCACACAGGAAGTCACTGTCCTGACCCCTTTGCCCAAGAGGTGACATTTGGAGCATAGTATCAATTCAGATTAAAAATACTTATTGTCAGCAATTTTCTTGCTACTAAAAGATGTACTAGATTCAGTCAAGCTGCAAGTAATTTCAAACCCATTAACTTTGTAGACCTTTGTACTGCAGCTGAATTTGGCTTGCATGAACTCAGGTCCATGGTTAAAATAACACAATATTTAAAACCAGAAACACATAAAGACGTGATAGAGATAGATATAAATAGGAGGGAATTGCCTCTTATGACGAATAGTTTATTTAACTGATGATAAAAGTATTTTTTTCCTGTAACAGAAAATATGTAATCAAAGTCCAATGGTATTGTGTTAATATTATGGCGTTGTTATTTTAATTAGTCAAAGCAAAATAAACTACAGATCCAGTGTAGTTAATTTATGAGGAAGAGGAGTATCATAATACAGCATTTTTTAAAGAAGTCCTTGAACATACCATTCTCATAAACTAATACGCTTACTGGATCAGAAAAAGATTGATGTACTCCAGTGACCTCAACAGAGACTCAAAGCAGAAGTCATAAAGGAACAAGTAAGCAGAGGACAGGAAGAGTGTGATTCTCAGTGCACCTACAATGTTCAGGGGTATGTCAGGTTATATCTGTGTGATCTTCCTTAATGATCTTGGCAGATCTTTGTTGACTGAATTTGTTCTTAAATCTGCCAGTACTTTGATCTGCTTGGTATGATGTATCAACAACTTACACAAGAGAAAAAGAACTCTGAAAAAATCATGTTCAATCCTTTAGTTGTGGTGTTGTAAGTAGTGGAGCTGTACCAGTTCCTTGCTTGACTCTTCTGTGGCATTCATAATTGCATGTAACAGAGAAGCTGCCCATCTCTTATGTGATGGACTCAGAACTACATGTTGAATCCATGGGCTTTGCAGTAAATTAAATTTTTTTTTTTTTTTAATTTCTTGGTAGTTAGTTCCCTTAATTTTTTTAAAGCATTTTATTTTCCTACTCTTCAGTAGTAATTATTTTAATTTAGCAAATGGTAAGTGAATTATTTGAATTTTAAGCTGATCTGCATCAGGCCAATTGTAAAAAATTGTAAAAAAGCTTCCTAGTTTTAAGTATCTCTTTTGCACTATAATCAGTATTGCAAGTTGTGCCTTACAAGGGAGTGAGGGCTAAAACTGGTCTAGCAGTAATCCTGGTGAAATAAATGCCAAGAGAGATTTATTTGATTGCTGGAAAGATGATTCTCAGGGATAAGCATATGGAAAGAGCAGAAGTACTTTAAAAGAAAGCTTGATACATGAGTAAATGCATATAGACTGATTGAAAAAAAAACCAAAAAACCAAAAAAAAACCCAAAAAACACCAAAACCAACCCTTCAGAATGAAAATTAATTTCTGACCAAAAAAGCAGTGACTTTGCCATAGGAAGAGGAAGGAAGAAGTATTGCTAGTCTTAAGATGGTTCAGAATCCTAGAATGTCCTGAGTTAGAAGAGACCCACTGCAATTGTGGTATCCAACTCCTGGCCCTCTGCAGGACACCCCAGGAATCCCACCATGTGCCACAGAGCACTGTCCAAATGCTCCTTGAGCTCTGTCAGGTTTGGTGCTCTGGCCACTTCCCTGGGGAGCTGTTCCATTCCCCAACCACCCTCTGGGTGAAGAACCTTTTCCTGATACCCCTGACACAGCTCCAGCCGTTCTCTCAGGTTCTGTCACTGTCACCACAGAGCAGAGATCTGTGCCTGCCCCTCCTCTCACCCTCACAAAGAAGTTGTAACTGCAGTGAGGTCTTGCCTCAGTCTCCTCTTCTCCAGGCTGAACAGACCAAGTGACCTCAGCCACTCCTCATACAGTTTCCCCTCCAAACCCTTCACTATCCTCATTGCCCTCTATTGGGTGTTGTCTAGTACAATGTAATTCCTATATTGAGGTAGGCAAAACTGCATACAGCACTTAAAGTGAGGCTGCACCAGTTCTTACATAGGGCAACTTTAAATTCTTTGCATTTATTTGATTTTTTTTTTTAAATCTATTTTAACAATAATAGAGAATTGCAAAGACAACATTGCACAACATTTAAACGTGGTTTTTGCTAATCACCTGAATGATCTGGTATAAGGAATCTCTGTTTTGCAATAGAATCTTTGGTTTTGCTGCTTTATGTTTGTTTTTTTTTTCTGTTCCTGAATTCTGATTTTGTAAATCTCGTCTTATTCATCTTGGAATTTAAGATGAATTATATCCAGCTGGGCATTGCTGTTTGTAATAAATAATTCAGCAGTTCATGTACTCCTGTGCTTTCTCTGTTGGGGAGCAATACCTAAATTCTGAATTAACCAATAGCTAATGCTGACTTCTCCCAGTGGAGACTGTCTGTGGCACAATATGAATGCCACATCTCCAGACTTTTCTTTTCTTTTATTTTAAGAAAACGGAGCTATGTGAGATGAGTTCTGCTAACAGAACTGTGCACACCGTGCAGCCATGGAACTCCCACTGAAGTCGAGTGCTTCAGGGGTTGTACTGATTACACTTTTCAGGGTCTGATTGAAGCTTTCAGGAGCTGTATAAATTCCATATGAGTATGTAGGAATTTTGTTTCAGTGAAGAATAGAAAAATCAAGCTGTAACTTCATGTATATTTAAGTAGTGGGCATGTTTATACGTAGTGCTGAAAAAGTGTGGGGCTAATCCAAGAGCACAGAAGAACTGGAAACTAAAGGGGTGTTCTGGTGTGCCAGATTCTATTCAAGAGGTAAACTGCAAGAGACGAAAACAGTGTTTTTCTCTGTGCTTTCTAAAAACAAATAGAAAGATACATTGTAAATATTGTAAACTACTTGTTGCATTATGTTCCTGTGGGAACATATGCAAAAATTGCAATTGATCATCACGGTCACTTAGCTGCAGCCCGGGCTATAAGTGTGTTGAGAAGTTTACCGTTCAGTATGCAAATTCATCACTAAATTCATCACTCGGTTTTTGCTTGAGTTTTTGAGAGCTTTGATTTACTTGTTTGTTTTGGTCTGTGGCTTTGTGACACTGGTCAAAATTGTTCTTTAGATGTTCAGTATTCAGGTCATGCCTTCAGGTTTGTAAGTGCCACTGTCTGAGCGTTCAGATGTTCCACGGACTTGTGCCGGTTTATGGCAATTCCACACATTTGGCTCAACAGCTTCTAGCATTTAGTCAAAATAATCCTTTCCAGCACCTATGCATTGCTTTTCTGTGAATTAGAATTCTGTGTTTGGATTATACAGCCTGTGTATGTATAAAATTCATGTTGCTGGGTTTGAGAGCTCTCTGAGGTGGTGTTTTCTATAAAGTTCTCCTAAACTTATGGTAGACTTATTCTGATTTTACCATTCTTGGAAGAAAATGTATACAATTCTTTTTATTGTCATGATAGTGATTTTCAATTCTGTGATTGTATGATACAGTTCTGAGTACATTATTTTTGTATGTGCTGCTAATTTTAAAAATAATTTTTGTCTTATATTCAAATTTTTTTATAATTTGCAAACATTAGTTTAAATCAAAAGATTCTTACATGTTCTAAAACCTCAGGAATTACCCATTTCTCTCTGTGCAGCCCTTTGTGCCACACTTTGACAGCCTTTTATTTTTTTGTGGTCCTAGGTACATGAATGAACACTTTTTCTGCTGCATAAAAGAGCAGATATGGCTGGGGAAACTATTAAATAAATAGTAAAAATGGTGATGAAAAGAAATGGACTTTTCTGTGAATCATGTATTTTGCATTTTTAGTTACATATGATCTGATTTAGGAAAAAAACAAACAAGCACAGCTAAGCAAACTGGGAAATTGTCCTTTCCAAGGGAAAAGCCCTTTTGCTGTTAGATGGAATTCTGATTTCTCTTCGTCTCTGCTCATTTTAAAACAGTACAGATGACTGCAGCCAGTGACTGTACCAGAAAATTAAAAGAAAGACTTTGTCATCATGTACACATTATAATAATATTATAATGTTACTCTTTTTTCAGTGTGATTTGGGAATGTTGCTGTTGCTTTGTTGCACCTTAAATATGTTTGTGACTATTTTCCAGACTGTAAAGCTCACTGAGGAATGTTCTCAAAGGTTTTTAGATACTCTAAGTCTTTAGACATGTAAGTCAATGCAAGGTAGCACTGCAGCTAAAACATCTTCAAAACTATAGCAACTCTATTTCCTGTGACCTACAGGTATTAAATAAGTAACATCTCTGTCTTCCTGTAGAAAATCCTGCAGAAAATCCTGTAGAAAAATTTCTGCAGTGATGGTCAGTTTTTGCCTATGAAAATGAGTGAATTATCTGATTACTTTTATGGATGCTTGATTAAAAAAAGTGTTGTAACAGGGGGGAGAGGGGAAACTCAAGCAGTTGGGAAGGAGGAACCCTGATTCATGTTCTCCTCCAACAAGAGATTTTCTTGGTCAGTGGTGGGGGTTTTATGTTTATTTTTTGTTTTATTTGTTTGTTTGGGTGGTTTTTTTTTGGTTTTTTTTTTGTTCTTTTTTTTTTGACATTGTTTTTTACTGTTTTTTTCAAAGGGGTAGGGCTGCTAAAACAAAGTGTTCTGTTTTCATAGTCCAGAGGTGTTTTTATAGAATCATAAGATTGTTAAGTTTGTCAAAGAGTATCAACCATCAACCCAGAATCACCACCACGTTCACCACTAAACCGTGTCCTCTGCCGTATTCACCCATTTTTTGAATGCTTCCAGACATGGTGACTCCACCACTTTCCTGGGAAGTCTGTTTCAGTGCTTTACAACCCTTTCCATGGATATTTTTTCCTAATGAAAGCATCACACAAAGTTTCACATAGCACTCAAAAGACTGGAAGACAATCCCTGCTCTTAAAACTCTGTTACCTGATGTTTTTCTGAAATTTGATCCTAAAAATAGCTGCATGTGTCTACGACAAAGAATTACTAAAATAGCAGAAATGAGAATATAAGCTTTTCTAAGCAGCTGTTAGGGAAAAAAAAAAACAAAACAACAAACTGCACAGTGAAGCAAAAGCTACTTTTCACAGGAAACATTTTATACAAAAAAAAAATATCGTCTGTCTGAGTTTAATTGTTCTAGAAATACCTTTGTGTAAGGTTAATTTCTACCTGAATAAGTATTTGCTTGTTTTGTTTGGGTTTTGGTTTTTTGTGGGGATGGTGTTTTGGGGGTGTTTTGGATTAGGTGTTTTTTTTTGCCTTTACATTATAAAAATATTTGTCCTGCTGTCTTACAAGAATTAAAATATGAGTGAAGTCATGCTCCTATGTTTTTTTTCTTCCTTAATTGGTGTGAAGTGAATCTTAAAGAAACTTGAGAAAAGTCAGAGTCCATCCTGAATCCAGAATTGAACCAGCTATTTTGATTTCATTTCAATGCTTTAACAGTCATCCTGCTTTTATTTTATGATGTGATACAGAGTCCAAACTGACATGAAAATAGGTGCTGATTGTAAATTGGTTTTACTATTGTTCTTTGGTGCTGTGCATGTTGATTCCAGGAACTGTCTTAAATGGGCCTAAGCTGAGGCTGGAATGTTTGGTGGGCTTGATTTGGCATTTCCTTAGAATCCTGAGTATCCTAAGGAGTATCCCTCAGAAATCTTTATAGAAATTAGAGAATCAAAATAGAAATGTGCGTTTTGGTAGAAAAATACATTGGTGGGGGGAAGGAAGAGGAATGCAAGCAAAAAAAAACCCCAACCCAGCACAAAGCCAAATAAACACCCTACTGTGGGTGAAAATAACCTGTAAGACATGTATTTTAATGTTTATGTTCACCTCTCACTATTCTGACACTGCATCAGAAATTACTTTTCTGTGGTTTTGAAATAAGAGCTGTCTGCACGTATCTCTTTGAAGCATTAAATAGAATAAACAAACCATTTTACTTCCATGGCCAACCAGGCTTTTTTGGTGTTCTAAGCTGGTTGTGAATGCTGGACTAGTAATGCTTCAGGTGCATGGAATTGGGTGAGAAAGATGTTGCCAGTATTGATATGTTCAGAGCTTGACGAAGCTTTTTTCTTCTTTCCTGCAAACTCCTTTTGCTAAAATTGCCAGGCTGTAGTTGTAGATTTGTATCTTTTGGGAGTGAAGGTGGACCTGTTTTTGTCTTCCTGAGTTTTGTTTCCATTTAAACACAGGCGACTTGGTGTTGATCCACACACACATTGAAATGCTAATGCAAAATTAATTACTGATAATATTAGTTTCAAATATAGAAATAACTAAATAATTCCATGTATTTGATCATGTGATGATGTTCTAAAAAAACAATACTGTTACTTAGGCAGGTGTTTTGAGCGAACAGTTTACAGGGTACCAAATGTTGGTGCAACCCTGTGTGTAGTTTCTTTAATCCCACAGTAGAAATGGGAAGGGCTCTGGAATGTAGAGTGGAATGCATGTTCCCTGCTCCCTTAAAGCAACTGAGAGAACAGAGTAATTAGAGGGGCAAAATTTATGTGTCCTTTTCACTGTTTGTACACACAAGAGGTTATCTATTGCTGCAAATTGGATTGGCTGAATAAACAGCAGCATAATTTATTTAGAGTTAGGTCTAAAAGACTTGGAAAAGAACAGTGGAAGAACAAGAAGGGGATTGTAAAGAGAAGAGAGGTACCGAGAATGAAGCTGTACTTTTGTACAAGTAACTGATGTAATTCATATATTGAAGTATTTCATTACAGCAGAATTTGTGTTTTAACCATTGGCAACATAGAGAGCTGGGGACCCAACATTTCAGAAAAGGCTTTAAACTTCTGTGTAAGGGCTGTTGAAAATGCATATTTTATATCTTAAACCAATCATATTTCATAAAATCGTAAAATCAATTTCCACTTCCTTCTGCTGATCTATGAATATTCATCCTTGCACTTCTGCCCCACACAACTTGGTAAAATGGTGATGTTCCTTTGAAATGGATATATAGTTGTTTCTTCAAAGTCAGTAACATCTATGTAACTATTCTGGTGCTTGCATGCTGTTCAGTGTATGTTCACTTAGTTACTGAAAGGGATGTTTTGGGCAGCTTCCTTGCTTGCAGCTGTGGTGATGGCGTGAGAGGCACACACACATGCCCCCTGCACTGCTTCTGCAGAAGTCTGACATGCACTGCTCCTCTCCTGGCTTCTGTAGGGTTAAAATAAGACCAATTTTCTGTCTTTCTGTAGGGATTGCTCAGATGAACAAAAGTATAACTTACACTAACACAAACAAGATAAATTATAATTAAAATTGATAGCATGTATCACTGGAGAACTCAATGGCAGTGCAACTTGCTCAGAAATACAAGGACTTCTGTGTGTGTGTAGAGAATAGTTTAAATTCCTCTGTTCAGTTGGATCTTTAATAAATATTTTTCAGTTTCTGTTATCTTTAATTAGCATTTAAATACTTCTTTTAGATGATGTGGGTATCTTAGTAAAACGTATCCCTTTTATTACTTTAATGAAAATGTGGGGGTTTTTCTCATGTTTAAATAGGCTCCTTGAGAAGCCAGTTATAATTTTATTAGAGGTTAGTTTGTTGCATGTAATATGTTCCTTGATTTTTAAATCTCGACTGTTGATTTTTACAGAGCAATTCTGTCACTTTGGTAAAAAAAGATATTTTATTTAATCTCCAGTCTTTAATGCAGCCTTCTGAAAGACAGACCTTTTTGAGTGCAGAGTTCGTTCTCATGTTGCTGGTGCGTGTTTCTGACCAGAATGCAAAGTAGCTTGAATCCATACATTCTTTTTTTCCTGTACTGGGATAGCTGCCAAATCTATGTCAGCGATTAACTTCTGAATGTGTCAGCTGTAACAAATACAGTTCATTGTTTCTTGACTAGTTAACAGCTAGTTTAAAAGGCAGAAACAGCCTCAAATGAAAGGGAAGTACTGTACGTTTTGTATCTAAAATCCTCAAGCTCTTAAAATCACTGGAAAAAGAAAAAAAGAAAATTAAGAACCAGTTCTAGGAGGGATTTTTAGGTGGCTAAAAATACTTACCTGATTCTTAAAGTCAAAATATGCCAGATAACTGGATAGTGGAGTTATCTGACAAAATTATGATCAGTTATAGGTAATTATCAATAAAGGGTTATATCATTCAATATCTGAGCTTCTGCTTCACTCGTGTGTAAAGCAAAACACCAAAACCTCTCTTCCTCCTTCCCTCTCCCTCTACCTCCCCCCCAAAAAATCTTATTAGAAATCTCTCTTGAACTGTTAGAATAGTATTTGAGATACTAGTTAGAAAAAAGATATCACAAGAAAGGAAAAAAAAAAATTAAAAACTTTTTCAGAGAACCTGAGAGTGTGGGGATTATCTAAAATGAAGTGCAAAATCAGTTTAGAGGAGCGAGATAATAATACTCTTTCTTCTCACAGAGATACATGTTCTAGTTAGTAATGTTTCTGATTTCTTAAGTTTACAGGCTGCTTGCACAAAGTTACAATAATGTAATATTCATGTTTATTGCTTTTGGTAAATTTTCCTCGGTAGGTGAAATGGGAATGGTTTGCTCTCTCTTTAATTAGTTCTTTAGGCTTCATGTACACCTCTTCCTTTCCAAATTTTAAATCAGTTATCCCAGCAGAAACGTTTTACTATTCAAACGGCAATTTTTGTATAGCTATGAATTTTTTTTTTTTTTGCTTGAATTTTCTCTAAAAGGTGTGTTTTTGAGTATTCTGTCTTGTTGAGCTCAGCTTGAAGATAGTGGTAGTAAATGAAGACAAAAGGGGTGGTTGTAACTGGTGTCATATTCAATTTTTTGCATAAGAGGGCAGATTCAGTTTTTTTTCTTACAGTGGTGGTAGGTGATAAAGCTTTGCTGAGATGCAGAATTATTTTCTTTTACTAGTTCATTTAAGCACTATTATTTTTAGATGGCAGCAAGTGAAAGGTTTGAGTGTCCTGTTAGGCAGAGCAGAGAAAAGGAAGCCATGCAATGACATGTCAGTAATTTACCAACAGGAGGAAGTCTATACTGTTATACATCTATAAAAACCCAGCCAAACAAAACCACTCTCTGGAAAACACAAATTGGGGTCATACTGAACAGGTGGTTTGAGTAAGTGATTGGCAGCAAGCTAGACTGCTAGGTGAGGTTTTAAAAATAAGGAAAGGGGTAGAAGAGTCTACCAATTCTTAAATTCTGTAAAATAAGTTAAGAGAGTGAAGTAGGGAGGGAGATGGTCTTTGCATAGCTAGAAATTACTTTCCATGAGTGTTTGTGGAGTGAAATGTTACCTCTCAACACACTGCCAGTGATGCAGCCTATGCAGAGGGCATAATGTGCAGATTGTGACTCCCAGACCCTCAGCACTCCTTCCTCCTGCTCTGTGCCACCCCCACACCCACTCCCGTAGTTTCCCTCTTACACAGGAGTGCTGTTTGATTTCAAAGGACTTCAGGCAGTGCTTCCCCCTATGCACGAGTCAGAATGTTCTATCTTTGTAATGCATAATTGTCTGTATCTGTACAACAGTGGTTGTGACTCACTAACAGGATTTGTTTGTCAAATCCTATACTTGGTGTGCATGGTAGAAAACAGGAGTGATACTCTGTCTCTCTCCCTCCACCCCCTCCTTTCTCTTCTCCCTTCTGGTGTGAGACCTGTAAGCCTTAGGAAAAAAAGCCAATTTCAGATACCTAAATTAAAAAAGAAAATCCAGTAATTCCCATTTGATATGCAAACCATCTTTAACTCAAGTTATACACTTTCAGCTCTTTATACACTTACAGCTCTTTTTGAAATCTCAACCACTCCCACCATAATTTCCTTCTGTTACTTTTAGTAACTCTTCTTGCTGGTGATGATAGAACACATTCTGAGTTTATCCTATGCATTCTTGAATCCAAGATCTTTTAAATTCATTATCATAATGCCAAGATCTGTAAGGATGGGAAGGAGGTATTAAAAAGGGTAAAGAAAAACTGATGGCAATGGGTAATGATAGGAAGATTTTTGAATTGCAAGTGGAAGCCAAAATTAAGGAGAAAGTAATTTCCATCTCATGATCTTAAATGAAACTGAAGATTCACTGGCAAATTCTTTTTTGTATATAAAGTAAAACATGTCTGGCCAGTACAGGTTTGCTGCTCTTGCACAAGTAGTGTACAGGGCTGTATGTGTAAATATAACCTATAGTCTCATATGTCTGAAATATATAAGTAATTTTGGTTAGTTGCACAATTTTCCCATATTTCAATGAAATCTTTTTATATTGTTTTAAGTTCATTTTTAGGAATAAGTGTTCATGCAAGATGAGAAAGGGCATCAGGACATTTGAGCAAATGGGTTTGTTTACTCCAGAGTGGAGAGGGATATATTTGGAGTCTTTAACAATTCAAGAATGGCAAATGGAAAGAAAGAGAATTATTCTTTAGTTCAAGTATTTACTTGGTGTAGGAAAAAATGAGTTTGAGCTGACTAAACATCTTTAGTCTGAAAATATAATTATTCTGTCCAAAAGAGTGAAGAAAACTGGAATAGCCTTCAAAAATATTTGTATAAAATTAAGTGATTTTAATGGGGTAAATTGATTTGAGGTTGATGTTGTAATGCTGTGCCTACAGGACACTAGGATCTTTAACTTAATTAAAAAAAAACAAAAAACAAACCAACAAAAACAGGCAAACAGTGCTTTTGGGGTAAGTTTTGGAATTAAGCCTTGAAATTTCGTCTTTAAGTCTGTATTTTGTAAATTAAGAAGTACATTGAAATCAATTATTTAATACTTAAAATAATCCATTCTAAATATTAGCATTGCTCAGGAAATTTTCTAGAATTTCAGATTTGTAAAATCTGTGCAAGGGTTTATCAAGGATTATTTTTATATGCGACGAGAATCATCTCAGTTTTCACTTATTTCATATTCTCATTATGGATTTGTGGTAATTAAGTCCAAAATTTGAGAGGGAAAAATAGATAGCATTTCACAAGTGCTTTGAAATATGACTGTAGAGTCATATTTTCACTTGTACTACAAAACAAATGGTTTCTTACTGCTTTGACTTCACAAAATAAGTAGCAATTCTCAAACAGTGGAAGAAACTAGAAATTATGGCCATTAGAAAAACAGAAGCATAACTTTTTTATGGAACTGAAATAGACAATTCTGGATAAGTTTAAAGAAAAATCTAGTACTTAGAGAAGTCATAGCCAAGTAGATTTTGCCAAATTGTTACTGGAAACATTAAATAATCAGTATTTGTTCTCTCTGCAGAGGAGACCTTAAAAAGTGACTCATCTTGAAGAGAATAATTTTACTTGTGACTTTTGTATGTTTTTAAATAATTAATGATAAGACAAATTTCTGCCTTTTTCCTATGGTTATGTCATTCATTTTTTCAATGTAGCTGGTTTTTTCTGGCCTTTCCAGACAGCAAAAAAGGCTGGATACCCATAAGAGAGGCAAATGTTCTCCTAAATGTGCTCTATTTATGGTTTCAATCAGTACTGTAGAAGCAACTTGGCCTAAGAAAAAACAGAGAATCATAGTGCCAGCAAATAGCTTACATTCAACATGTCAAATTCTAGTTCCACACATTCCTTGAAAAGAAAGGACAAATGGAAAGAGTGTGGAATGTTTCATATCCTTTCTTATGAAACAGTAATATTCTTGGCAGGATAGGCTAACAAAGTTTCTAACTTAACAGACATCTTTTTTTCTTTTATTTGTAAATACTCTGCCATGTAAATCGAAGTTTCTTAGGCCTTAGTTTAAAATTATGTCACACTGTCATTTAGGTTTTAAGTTTTACCATTAAAAAAAATCATAAAATATTTGTCACATTTTTCCAATCGGATATATCTGATGAATATCAATGTAATCCATGGGGGAAAGAAATTTATACCACTGCTAATACTCAGTTCATATGATTTCAAAGTATATCGAAATATTCATATATATGTTAAAGTGCATAATTTATTTGTAGTTATAGTTTGTGTATGACAATGTCTTCCAGTAATTTATTTCCAAATGTGTTAAATCCTGTTTACCATCTAATAATTGTTTGAATATGTTTTCTTTGATCATAAACCTTTGACCCTTGTATTCCATCAGAAGACATGGGTGACACTTGAAGTACACAAGCTCACACAGGTTTAGAGGATGCTAATTTCTTCCTGCTTCCATGTAACTGCTCTTGCAACTCCCTACACATATTATTCTACTATATAATGCAGCCTGATTGTTCTGGAGTTTTTGGAAACACCTGGTTTCTATTTCTGGTCCATGTTCAAATGATCTTCCAGTCTCACATTAAATCATTAAATGGCATCATAACTCCAATTTAATATGTCCTTAGATGATACATCTCATAAATGATTTCGTATTGTAACACAGTCTTTAGCTTTTTGCAAAACACTAACTACAGGATTTCCACCTGTATTCCTTAAATAGGTTTCGCTAAATGTAATTCAGTGAAAGACTTGTGATTTAGAAAATAAAGCATTGCTTTTAAAAACATCTCTGAAACAATCTTCACTTTGCTACTTTATTCTTAATTTTATGACAAATATGTATCTTGTGTCAGAGAAATATAAATGAATCGACTTAAAATACTTGCGCAGTGTTTTTTTCATTTGCAGTATCTCAATTCTGTGTTTTAAAAAAAGTAATGAAGTATAATTAAAAATACCTCATATCTCTCATGATAACAATATATTTTATACTTTGCTCTCCAACTAGAGGGGAAATTCTACGTCACAAATTAAATCAAAAACAAAAGGAAAGCATGTATACTTTCATATACGTACTATGAAAAGTAAAAGAATTTTAAGCAGGAGTTTCTAAGGCAACTACATATGAAGATAACTTTATTAATTTTTTAAGTACTGAAGAACTAAACCAAATCAAAAGTTTCATGAAGAATAGGGAAGGACATTCTAGATCTGTTGATCTAGATCTACTTTAGGTCTTCTGTAATACTAAATATGTGAAAAATCATTTAGATCCACAGACAGGCACATAAAATTAACAGGCCTTTTTCCCAGGGGAAACCATCTCCATCTTTGCTTTGAGATGCAATTTGTTGTAAAGCTAAATTGGAGGTTTGGTTCTTGCGATTTTGTTTTGACATGCAGCCAATTATGAATTTATCCACCAACCTAGCTCCATGTAATCTTCCTGACTGTAAGTCTCCCTGGTGTCTGTCCTTGGACGTGAGTGAAGTTTACATGGAAGACTTGGTTTAGGAACTGCAGTGTTTTTGGGCTGGAGATGGCCTGAGAGTGAAATGAGGGATGATACAGTGCTTTCCTTGTTCTCAGCCTTCTTTTCTCCATTATCTGCATCCAGCAAGGACTTAAGGGTGAAAGAATGCTTGCTCTTCCTGTTAGATAAAGCAGGGTAGTGGCTATGAGTGGATTGCACTGCTAGTGTAGAACATGAACAGGGCAGGATGACTCTACTGTGGTGTCTAAATATTGTATTTATTTACAACTGCTTTGTAAAGCTGTTTGTATTTCATTTAAAGTACATATTGCATTGTGAAGAAACACAGTGCAAGTGGCATGACAGATCCTAAAGGAAATAATGTGCTGTTCCCATAATCTGTCTCTGTGAAGAGAGCAGCCATGCACTGTCTTTGGCATCACCTTTTTTACTGCTATCACTTAAAACATACATTTGTCTGGCATGTGTTGGATGTATTCAAGAAGCAGCAGTTCTGTGTATCTGATCTCCTGACCCAATTGCCTCAAACTACTTTGTCTTTTCTTTGTTTTTAGCAGCTATTAACGTGCACACACTGGTGAAAGGGTGTAAGGCTGCAGGATTGTATTTGAACTGGTTCTCTGGTTGGATGATTGCTGCTGAAGCTTTTTAACGAATTTCTGTATGAATTTCTGAATTTCTAAAGATCAAGTCTCTGAGGATTTGCCAGAATATTTTTTATCAAGTTTTGGTCTCTCTATATGTTAACGTTAGTGATAGATACAAAGTTTTTGTCCCAGTTATTAGTTAATTTGGAGAGTTTCTCTTTTTTTTATTGGTTAATCTACAGTAACAATTTTATATTATGAAGTTCCTCCCACTGTCTCTGTACATAAACAGCTTTCTTATTAAATTATCTCCACCTGGTGGCAGCATGTCATAGCTAGCAAGGGAGTAGCAAGCTGAACTGGTGCATTTTTTAATTTAACAGAAACATAACATCAAAGCTAGTTAAATCAGATGAGTCATTTATTGCTTAAGAAACCCTGTAAATATGCATGAAATATCATATAGGCGAATGTGGTGTCTCGTATGTAATTGGATCTCTAACTGATAAGTATCCCATGCCTTCAAAATGCAAGTTGATTGCCATGAGTTCTGTTGGCACAATTGTATTAATGTCTGCATTGCTTCCCTTAAGAAGAACAATGCAGGTATTTTGATGGGGAATGCCAAAATTCAAGAGTGTTTAGCATATCTATTCTGCTTATTCTTGTAGTTATAAAATATGGATTAGGCTGTGCAGCGTTTGCATAATATGTTTCCTTGGAGGATGTTTTTTGTAGTCTGTTGCAAAGAAATGCTCTCTGCTGAAGTGCTGAATTGCCAGTTTCCCTCAGTGAAGAAAGGAAACAGTTTCAGAACAATAAGCACAGTATCAACAGTATCTTATAAAAAGTCTTGAGGTAAATTCTTAAAATAATTTTTAATGTCACAGCTGCCCAAACAAGGTTTACCTATGAAGTACCCTGCAAGCAATTCCACATGATTCGGAATATGGAAAAATACTATGTATGATTTAAGATTTTTGCAGAAAAACATAATTACTTGTTTATCCACAACTGAGTGGTCTTTAATGTTTTACAAATAAGGTAAAAAAATTGTCTAATGTAAGGAAGCTACAGCATGCCTGGATGGTGTAAGGTGATTTGACCAGCTTCTCTCTTGTGCATTAGCAGGAATAAGGACCCAGGACCAGGCAAGTGTGAAATTCCTTTTGGGGAAAACAGGGTGTCAAGCCCCTGTGTGATAAGAGCTGTGCCAGTTTAGATGCTCTTGGAAATTTTATCCCCATTGGCATTTCTTTAACCAGACACAAATGGTGCAGTTTAGATGGCATTATAAGCCTTCAGTGTCTGTAGCAAGCACAAATGTTTTGGTAACTGTTTGAATTGACATAGATGATGCCCAGACTTCAGGGAGAGGAGCATAATTCAAATGAGCTTGAGAAGAGTGTTACATCTCTGAGGTATTTTAGAGGAATGGGGCAGTGTGATAACCAGAGCATCCATTTCTGAGTGGGCAGCTCACCCTGTTGGTTAGGCTGGGCTTTGGTGTCTGCCAGGCTTTGCAGCCTGCCCTGATGGGCAGTCTGTATATGGTGGGAAATGCCCTTGGCCCGTGCTGTCAGGGGATGCTCAGCTGCAAGGACATGGATAGTAGGAACATGTTCTTCTTCCTCTGGAGGGTGGTCAGGCCCTGGAGCAGGCTCCCCAGGGACTGGTCACAGCCCCAGGGCTGCCAGACCTCAAGGAACGTTTGGACAATGCCCTCACAGACAGGGTGGGATTGCTGGACTGTCCTGTGCAGGGCCAGGAGCTGGGCTCAGTGATCCTTGGGGGTCCTCTCCAACACAGCACATTCCTACCATGATTTCCTACAGGAAGCCTATGGCTGCCTTGTTTCTTCTGCACAGCTCCATATCTTGTGCCACATTTGTGGCTCAGTAGAGTTTATTTTGGCAGAATCAGTGTTGTGTGGCATTGTTTGGTGTGCAGACTTTGGTTGGTGTTTGGGGAGTGCTTGGTAGGGTGTTTGTGTGTCTGTGAATTCGCAGGACTGAGAGATACCAAGATTCTTTGGATTTAATTTTGCTGCTTGCAATGTTGAGGATAGAAACCAAAGAGTTTTTTGAAAGGACAGTCATCAAAGTAGACTCAATAATAGACTCAGTGAGATATATGAAGTTTTTGGTAATTTAAGGCAAATAATTATTAGGTTAGTGCTTAAAAAAAAGAAAAAGGTAGCAAAATAAATACATATTCTCTAGTACTTATAGCTTATTCCTTTTTAAAAAAATTGACCAGATGTGCATTCTATCAGTTGTTATAACATCTGAAATAGTTGAATAAAGAGTATTTAAATTCCTTTCTTTACCATAGATGCAAATACTTCAAATAGTGAGCATTTGAGTGCTTGTGAAGTACTTATGAAGCATAAAAGAAAAAAAAAAAATGACCCTTCTGGAACCCACTTGGGAATTTGGTTATGTAATGCTTCAGCAGC
>JANRGV010000073.1:64389708-64435451 GCA_024734035.1 Alethe castanea
CTTACCTCAAGTGCTGGGGGCAGTTTTGGGCACTGCAATATAAGAAAGACATAAAACTCTTAGAGAGTGTTCAAAGGAGGACCATGAGGATGGTGAAGGTTCCAGAGAGGAAGATGTATGAGGAGTGCCTGAGGTCACTTGGTCTGTTCAGCTTGGAGAAGAGGAGACTGAGGGGAGACCTTATGATACTCTGCAATTTCCTCGTGAGGGGAAAAGGAGGAGAGGACACTGATCTCTTCTCTGTGATGCCCAGTGACAGGGCTCAAGTTAAATGGTGTGAAGCTGTGACGAGAGGTTAAGGTTGGATATCAGGAAAATTTTTTTCACCCACAGAGTGGCTGGGTACTGGAACAGGCTCCTCAGGCAAGTGTTCATTGTACCAGCCTGATAAGAGTTCAAGAAGTGCTTGGACAATGCTGTCAGGACCATGGTGTGATTCTTGGGGTGTCCTTTCCTTGGCCAGGAGCTGGACTCACTTCTATGAATGTATCCCTTCTGTCACAATCCACTCAGCCTAAGCAGGAGTCATGATGGTTTGTTTGACCCCAGGATGCAAAAGGCAAATAGCAAGACTCAAGTTTTATTCAGCAGCAAACAGCAATGCACTTTATTGAGTGCCAACATCTCAGCTTTGCAATAGAGGGGAGAGAGAGATAAAGGAAACAAAGTAAAAGGAGAGTGAAAAAGAAAGAAGGATGAGAAAGATGGAACGACATTCTCATGGTCTTCAGCCAATAGACGTGTCTACCATCCGTGGGGAGAAAGAGATCTTGAAAGTCTTTTCAGGAAAGTCACTTTTTATAGTCCTTTTCCAAAGTGAGTGGCCTCTGGCCAAAAGGTGGGGAGATTTATGGACTATTGTATGTGGAAATCGTCGCTCCAAGAAGCAGGTGCAGGAATAGGACACTACTCGAGCACAGTGTACCATGGCAAGCACCAGGCACACCCACAAACAGTCTCTTGGCAAGCATCCACCTTGGCCAGGCCAGAACTCAGGTCCAGAGCAAGTGGTGGGGTCCTGGGCTCTCAGTCTCTGATGATGGTCGTGAGGCACATCAGAGAAACCTCAGACCGACTCTTACAGGACAGGCACGGCCTGGTGCTGAGCCCTGGGTGCCCCACAGCCCCACCCCGCATCTCCCCACAGTGCCCCAGCCCATGCTCCCAAGTCCTGCACTTCTGTGCCTGGTCCTGCCGCTTCCCATAATAAAGAAACACCTCTAAATCCTGACTTCCTTGTTTTCCCTGTCCTGGAAGCTGGAGATACAAAGAACCTACAGCTGGTCCTGGATCAGCTGGCAAATTCTGAGGATAAATGCCCTCTGCTGCTACTTGCAGCATATTGCACCATATTACTCCACATTCCACTACAAAAAAATCCTTTCCCAACATACCAACACCATCTGCTCCTCTGCTGCTGAGATCCCTTCTTGACTCCCCTTATTGCCCCTGACCAAGCATGATTGTCAAGGCTCCTCCTCGACTCCCATTGTTGCTTCATCCCCCCCACCCCCTGAGTGTGGATTGTCCTTAATTACCTCTGGGAGAAAGTGTGAGCTAACTTGACATTCTCCCAAAGGATTCTTTGGAGATATTTTGGGATTGTCAGTCCTTTTGCCTGGCCCCCTTCCCGGCTTCACCTGTGTTACCCTGCATGGGTGCCCTCTCAGGTTTACTCCCCTAAAATCCCATTGACTGCTGAGATTTTCAGTGGTCCTTCCCTGTGGACTCTTCACGGATCCCCTGGTCTGCCACTCGCCTTTCTTCTGGACACTTTCAGGTTGGCCTTATGTGATTTGGACAGAACTGAAGCCCAGTGACAGCATTCAGCTTTGCCATTTTCAGCGCATATATGGCACCCAACCACTGTGTGCTGTGCAAGGCTTTTCCTCATCTGGAGATACAATGACATTCTTTCTGTTTCACAGAGTCCAAATTGTCCATGTAGCTCTGTTTCAGTGAAATGTGCTAGGAGACAAGCACTTGCTGGATTACTCGTTCTATGGCCATGACTTTCAACACAGCACAACAACCTCAGCGATGAGAAGGGGACATGAAGAACATGGTTTTGTCCTGGCACAGTTTTCTGTGTGAGACATCTCTCCAGATTTTTAGTCCTTGCAAGGCTGTAATGTGTGCTGTGGTAGTTCAAGCTGAGAAGGGCAGTGCAGAGAGCACAGTGATCTGAGAGCTCTTTGCAGGTCGGGAAGGAAAGTGGACTGCACCTTGAATGTGTTGCAAATACAAGTTTCCACAAGTTTCAGGGGCAAGCTCCAAGTAAGCCTGTTGTCCTGGCACAGTTCTCTGTGTGAGATGTAGCCAAGAAGCTTGCAGTTTAGATTTAGACAACAAGAGAGGCAGAATGTGGTGATACATAGCGCTTAGAAGGAAAGTTCATGGCCCAGGCATGTTTTGGCAGAAACAATGCTTAGATGTGCTTCACTGCCAGCACAGTGTTCTGTGAGAGAAGTAGATTATTTGTCTCTGGAGAATGAAAGTGTGACAGGTTAAAAAGGGAAAGAATGAAGCCATAGCACACCAGACTAGTGTGTGCAGCATGTTGGCTGCCAGAGGAGTGTGACTGCCACTCGCTCGCCTGCCTGATTCACATAGGCAGTTGTTAAGCAGCAAGTTCAAGGACAGCTGCTTGGGCTACTTGACCCTTATTCCTCTTCCAGCTCTATGTGAAAATAATTGCCCTTACATTTAGGCACTGAGATCCAGAGAACACGGTGGTAGGTGCAGTAGAAAATGGATATACACGGTGCACTGGTGCGTTTTATGTGGCAAGTGAAGGTGTATCCCAGCAATGGCTTTGTCTTTTAGAGGCTGTTTGATGAGGGCTGCTGCTGGGTGTTTGCAACGGAGCTGCGAGAGTTAAATATGTGACAGTCCATATATGTGAGAAGGAAGGTGCATAGTCCCAGTATGCTCTGGGCAATTTAAATGCTGCTAGGAGAAACGGCTACTTTTGGAACATCTTCTGTCATAAGGTTTACTTTTCTGTGAGCTGTAGCTGCTTGGACTCGGTGACACTGAAGCTGTGTGAAAGTGATTGCACTGCAAATATCAGGTTCTCAGGGAAAAGGGAAGGTTAGCAAATTGCCTTGTCTCCTGGCAGATCCTCCAGTCTGAACTGCAGATGGACACACTTTGCTATAACGATGGACTCTGCCACTTTGAGTGACTGTGCTGATGCTATATTTATAGTTGAGAAGGATAGTGCGAATCATTAGTGTGTTTTGCCTAGTTTAGAGACTGCAAAAGGAGTATGAACACCAGCACTGGCTTTTTATTGCTGGACTTTGCGACTTTTTCTTTGCAACTTTTTCTTTTCTTTCCAGATGCTGGAGGTTTTGAAGGGGTTTGGGGTCTGCTAGAATGGTACATGGTACATAAAGCTTGAGAGAAAATGCATATCTCTGGGGAGGTGGATGCAGTTCAGAGGGTGTGAGTTACTGCACAACCAACAGTGAAGTGATTCCTTTTCCTTCCCCGTGGGATCCCTTTCTGTCAGTGTCCAAGAGCCAGGACCCCCACACCAGAAAAGCACTTGGCTTTCTCCTGGGCGCTGTCAGCGCCCATCAAATTAACCACACGATGGTGCTGTCTACTGCCAAAAGAGGGAAACGCACGGAGTCCAGCTCGAAACCACCCCAAGCGCAGAGCCGAGTCGTGAACGTCCCGGTTCTCAAATTAACCGTGCCAGCACAAAAAGGTTTGGCTGATCTTCCCCTTCCAAGTACAAACTCTTTGCACCACATTCAGAGGGCGACACGAACCCCTTTACCCTAACAAAGCTTTTCACTTTTGCAGAGTCCACTAACAATCTTGAAAACATCTGGCAAAAGCAGAGCTCACAGAAAAAACTGCCAGCTGAGAAAGCTCTTGCTGCCTCCAACTTCAGCTGCAGCCATCAAATCAGCAGCACACACCCCACTATCGGCACTTTCCTTCTCAGCTCTAGGTACCATCCCAAGCCTTCAGTCTCACAGAGTCAGGATCCAAACGGAACGGCACCGGGGACTGCTCATTTGCTATTTACTGAAACAGGAAACAGATCAAACGCAAGAAGCTTAATAATCCAAGCTCACTCACCTTTGTGCAAATAGCACTTGATTAATTCAAGGCACCATTGTAACATACAGAATGGCTCTGCACAGGCAAATGGAAGTCTTGCTCTTCACAGGGGCAGAAAACCTTTCTACCACAGATACTCTGGGAGTAATCCATCCTGCCACAGTGTGCCATGTCAAAGAGCTACACGATGGATCTCTGTGTCCATGGTTCTCTCAGGGATCAAGACCCCACATAACTCGCCTGTGTGCCACCCTACAGACACACGTCAAGCCCACTGAAAATGCAGTTCTCCAGACAGCTCACCGAAATCAGTGACTCTGTATAGCTCTGAGTTCATAGCATCACACAGGGCAATTCTGTCCACAGATAGATTTGGTTTTAATGAGTCCAGAACAAAGTAGCATTTTTATAGTCTTTGGCTCTACTAAGATATTTCATGCAACACAGCAATAATAAATTTGTTTAGACAATGATAGAGGACATAATGTACATTTGCTGCTATCTTCTGTCAAATAAATGCTAGCCAAATACCTCATCAAGTCTTACTATGAAGACAGACTGCCAGAATAGTAAAGAAATTTTGAACCTTTACAAGACCCCTGTATCTTGGTCAATTTCTATCTTCCTTTCTTTCAGCAAAACTTTTTTGCACCATTAGCCCACATTACTGAACTGAATCCAGTACAAAAGCAGTGAATACTGGAACTGTTCCCTTTTAATTTGAATGGTGATGCAAGGCAAATCAAATAAAGGCATTTTATAGCAGCAGAAAAATATTATATGTAACTAGCAAATCATAAAAAGGTGAATTTACAGGGTTTTTAAAATATTACAAGAATTACAGACAAAAAACATAGTTTAGTAAACTGCAAATGTAACTCTAAATCACACAGCATCTTGAAAATTGACAAGAGAAAGAACAAGAGAAAATAGCAAAAAAAGAAAACCAAAGGAAGTCAGAAACGAGGCACATCTTATCATCATTTTCTGCTTACTACAGTGTCTTAGAAGTACCTTACAATGTCTTAAAAGTCATATAAGTGGAAAGAACAATTGTGGAAACAGTGGAAAACTGTGCTATCCAACATAATAATTGGGTTTGCTTTTTGTGACAATTAAATCTGCATGTAATGCATAAGGTGTGTGTTTTGCATATTAAAAAAACAATTTAAATTATTTTCAAATTGAAGGGACTACTTTTCATTTGTTTTGAATTACTTGGCTTAATATGGCGTACCTTAAAATACTGCAGATATACCTCTCATTATATAGGTGCCAATTGCATTTTGTGTGCTTCAAAAAGTAAAGTTTTAGAGTGCTTTTGTTACTAGTTTAAAAGGTTAGAATACGTGTAAAATATGCTAACAAGAGATTTAAAATTAATGAATTTTAATTAATCTACTTTGCTGTAAGTAGGCAAAATTACATGAGCTTTCAAAAAGAAAAAGTATTCTATTCCACATGCAATTCCCAAGTAGATTTATCTTAGTAGATCCTTAAGCACAACATGGAAGAGGGATAAAACATAAAAGGTGAAGCAATATTGTTGATGGCTGAAGGCTTAACCCACTTCACGCAAATAAGGGAGATAAATTATTATTTTTATATAAATATTGCTATTCAGAACTTTCCTTGAAAAATTTAAATGACAGTCATGGCAGCAAAATTCTGAGCGAGCATTAGCTAAGTACCTTAAGCAAAGGGTAGTCCTGGCATGACTTATATTTTATGTAAAACATGTGACTTGGCCTGTGTTTATCACATCTACTCCATTAAAAAGCTTACTCTGTATCAGATTCCTTTCCAGACATACCAACTCAGACTGTGAAATTGCATTAAAATGTTGATTTTAAAATTTATGTATTTGAAGAATGGAATAATGGTTAATCTTCTTTTCCTTTCAATTGCTTTGTTTGCCCTTTCTAATTTTTAAAGTCCTTTCTATTATTAGCATGGTAGCACTGCAGCAAATGTTCAGTTCTAAGCTGTCCATATTGCCAGCTTCTTGACTACCTTCAGAAAACTTCCCACAGGTTTCATATAGAAATCACAAACAGTAGAGACGACTAAGACTGTGAAAATCTTCGCATTGTCACGCTCCTTCTAGAGCAGGGCCATGTCTTTGACTCACTCCTAACTAGACAACTTTCATCAATCTTGGGGGACTCCCACATTCGGGAGCTAAGCAATGACAGCCGTAAATGACAGATGGAAATGACAAAAAGTACATTAAAATTCTCTTTGGACTCCAGAGTACAGCAATGAAGGAGTTTGACTTCACCTTCTTGGGAGGTTTTAAAATGCACACTAACTTTAGGACTTGAGCTAAGCCATCCTAACCTTTGTTGTGTTGTGTATGTCTGCATAGACAATCTCAGAGTTTCCATCATTATGGAAGGAATGCCATTTAACCCACCTTGTTATCACTGGATGATAAACGTCAAGTACTGCACAGAATCAGCAACATGTTGTACAGGATGGGCTTTTACAAATCAACCCTGAGTAATGTTTCAGAGAGACATATTTTGTGGGGAGAAAGAACCCCCAACTCTTTAATATTTAAAATAATGGTTCCATTTTAAAGTAAGAAAAATATCTAAAAGCTTTTATTTCTGTATGTATTACCAGCACAAACTGCACCAGATTAATGACACTTTTGATTATGACAGCAGAACTCTACCTTGGACACTTTTGCTCTGAAATATTCCTGGAGAAATTAGGCCTTTACTAGAAATAAATAAAAATTAGCTAAAATATTGGACTTGATTTGAAAGACTATGTACTATATGCCAAATAGTTATCAAATAGCAGTTAGTTGACTAAAGGTTAAGTCAATACAGCATAACATAGGTCAAAGATGACTTGTGCCCTAAAGCTCTCACAGCAGACTTTGCAAACCTCTATTTTTGTGAGTTTGTTCTATCCCTTTAGATGTACCTTATTCCTGAGAATGTTTATTACAAGATTGAATGGCCTCATACAACTTTTGACAAGTAAAGAAGGAGAAGCCAGAAAAGTGAGGCAAAATAAAGAAAAATAATCATTAAAACTCTTCTTATTTCCTGTGAAAATAAAGGCACATACGAGAAAGAACAATTGCAAAGTCATCACTAGAAAAGTGCATTTTATCTGGCTCAAGTATTTTGTGGTACATTCCTGAAGGTGTCCCTTTTCTCTTTCTGTACTACAGCTAGAAAGATGCCTGTGTCATTGCTGACAAGCTGCAATTCTCAGAGGTGCCCAGCTGAAAGCCCTGTATCAACTGATTTGCTGTCTCACTTTAACACAGCGTGACCTCAGCCACTTTCAGTTTCAGTGCGTCAAGTTGCGCAGCCCTAATATTCTTTGCCCCTTGCTCCTTGGCAACTGGCATTTGTAAGCACCTGAAATTATGCAGAGTTTGCACTATTAGATGATACCAAATGAGTCACACTGGCAGATTAACTAGGGCATGCAAAGCAGATGGAGCAATGAGAGCACAAGAAGAGAGTACATACAGAGACTATCTGCTTTTCTTGATTCTTAAGCAGCGGTGAAACTAGCAACATGGCTACACCTTAGAAATCAAAATTAACACAAATCCTCCTAGGGGTAGGTCTTGCAAAAGACAAAGATATCCTTTTGTGTTCGAAGAGTGAATAATTAGCTTTGGAAAATCAACTCATTTACAAATGTAACAGAAGGAGGGAGCCACCATTATTGTAGTTAGTTGTAGAACCTTTAGTGAGGATCTATCCTTGTGACACAAATTTCAGTCTCATTTAATAAGAGGCATTGATGAGTAACTTCAGTGAAAAACATCCAAAATGTCCTCTGAATAGAATCAGGATCCAAAAGAGCAAGTATTTCAGGAAAGCCTGAGATATTGCCTGTGATGAGATCCCTCCTAAGAGTTTCACTTAAGGTACCAAATGCTCCATCCAAATACTGGCAGATTAGTCAGAGGGAAAAATCAATCTTTTAAATTGGTCCTTTGGGAAGACAGGGCTTGCAGGGAATTTGGTACTTTCTGGTATTTTGCCTACATTCCAAAGAGAGTATTAAAATACTGAAACAACCTATGGAAAATGCAGTCACTGTGAATGTGAAAGTCCAGTGGATGGCAGTCTCAGAAAGGAACTCATCAAAGCCCTTTAAATCCCTTTAAACACACAGCTGTGAGTTGGCAGAGTATGCCAGTTTTTACCAAATCCCAGCAAAATGCAGGTAACAAAAAGAGGCCATTAGGTCAGTTATAAGCAGGAAAGAGGAAAGCATCAACCTAAGAGCACCAACCCTGTCAAGCGGTATCAGAAATGTCAGTAATCTTATTGACATTAGCAGAAATTTGCAATGAGTCTATGAAAAATAAAAAATAGGCCAAAAAAAAGGGGGAGTGATGACTACTCTGGGATAGTGTTTCCTAACAGAAAATTTCAAAATATAGAGGTGGCATCACCCTTTAATCCAAAGGAAGATATTAAGATGACAGTAAAGGAAACAGAAAATGTGAGAAAGACTCTGGGCAGAATATTTAGAGATAGAAATTCCACTGATACACTGAGGAAACTGACACCAGTGCAGCAACATTGCACATTGTTACTGCTTGATTTATCTGCACTGATATGCAGATTATGACCTTAGCAAGACCATTATCAGACCTGAAATGAATTGGCCAAATTGGCCAATCTGCTTGAAGGCAGCAGCCTGCAGCAAGGGATTCCCTTTACCTAACATGAAATAAAGCCCAACCTCTGCTGAATTAATTCATCCCAGTTTAATCCCTGTGTTGAGAAGGTCTCCGCATGATGCCCGGGCATCGAGAGCAACCCCGGCGGGATGGGGGAGAGGGAGCCGCCTCACCTGGGCGCCCCGCCGGTCCCAGCACCGGGGGCAAAGCGGGCGAGCGGCCGTCCATGCGGGCGAGTGGGCACCGGCGCCCCCTCCCAGGCCAGCGCTCGCCCTTCTGCACCAGAGCGGATGGGAGGGGTGGGAATGGCTTTGCCGACTCTCGCCGGAGTCCAGCAGCACGGCTGCCTCGGCTAAAGGTGGCTGGGACACGGCCGCATCCCCCTGGAGCGGGGGACAGCAGAGAGCAGCATCTCCCCACAAACGCATCTCCCCACAAACTCATCCCCGCGCCCCCCCGGTCCCGTCCGCGGAGCGCGCAGCCCCCGGGACTGCGGGGAGCTGCCGGGCATCGTGTGTGGCCCCGGCCGGCGATCCGCGGGTCACCGGGGCCGGGCAGAGCTGTGCTGCCCGGCAAGGCTCGCGTTTGGGGGGCGGCGAGCAGGGGGCACGGCGAGCGGGACCCGCTCCGCAATGAAAGGCTCTTTAACTTCCACCGTTCATTTCCCCTTCCTGGCTGCTCCCGCGAACAGGGAGCGTGTTGTGTCAGCGCACGTTTTCCTTCTCCAAACTTAAATTCATAAGCGCTCCCGTCTGGCTTTGTAGCCCGACAATGCGGCGATTGTGATTTACGTGGGGTTTTTTTTTTTTTTCCGGGGGGGAGGACAACGGGTGTCCCGATTGTCCGGCAGCAACTTTCCGAAGCGGGGTGATGTCTGGGGCACGGCAGGGAAGGGATGCGGGGCTCCCTGCGCCCCGCGATGGGGACAGCAGCCGAGGGCACCGCGGGCGGGCCACGCTGCTGGGCGTGCGGTGGGGATGTCCCGTTAGGAAAAAAAAAAACAAAAACCAAACAAAAACCAACCAACAACAAACAAACCTCCCCAAATCAATAATAAATGGAAGCATGCCAGGTCTGCACGCGGAGGTGCCGCTGATCTGCAGAAAAAAAAAAAAAAAAAAGAAAAGAAAAAAAAAAAAGAAAAGAAAAAAAGAAAAAAAACAACCAAAACACTTTCTCCCGGTGCCTCGGTTGTTGTGTGCTCGGTGCGCGTTTCCAGCGGGGAAACACCGTCCCTGGGACGGGCAGGGAGCCAGGGAGCCGCGGCCGCGGAAGCCAGCGAGCCCGAGCTGCCCCTTCGCCTTGCCCCCGTGCCCACGGGCGCTGCCGCCTGCGTTCGGAGGCAGCAGATGTTTTAACAGCCTCCGTGTAGAGATTACCGAGTGCCATATGTTAAATACCACCCCTCCTCCGGAAAAAAAACCAAAAAACAAAACAAAACAAAAAATCCAAAACAAAAACAAAACAACCAGAAAAATCCAACCACTCCCCCCCCACCAAAAAAAAAACACCCCAAAAAAAAGAGAGCAAAAAAATAACAAAAAATAATACAACAGTACAACAGCAAACCCCACCCTTTTCTCACTCGCTCCCCTGCTTTTGCTGAGCTGCCTCACCCATTTAAAAGCATAAATGATTAAATCGAGCATCGCGGAGGGAGCCGCGCTCCCGGGACCGCCGCTCCTCCTTGGCAGCCCTGCAGCCCCGAGGGAAGGGGGCTGTGCTGCTCCCAACCCACCGCACCGCCGGGTGGCAACACCGCCGGCATTATTTAGGCTTTGGGACACTTCTGCAGGGCACCAAGGGCTCCTCATCACCAACCCGACGCACGGTTATCGTGTAATCGATGATATGTAATGATATTTTATTGGGCTCTGTTGGAGAGCGCTGCAAAGCTCCTGGGTTTTTTTAATAAATCTTAAATTCGTCATCGCTTCTATTTGTTTAATTTCTGCTCCCAGCGAATCTCAGAGAACCATCAGGAGGGTGCTTCAGGGGACAGGATGGGCTCAAGCTTTGCAGAGCAATAGACAGGGTGTGAGCGCGCCCGGCCGCCGCGGGGTTTTTGTTTGTTTAAATGGAATAAGTATTCCTTTGCAGTTCTTGAAACCTGAAGGCTGGAGTGTGAAACATGAGAATCTGAAAGTGAAACCGACTGGAAGCCAAAAAAGAAACAGATGAATGTGTTTCCACTGTCCAAGATGAGGAAAGCCCCAAAAGCAAACAAACACCATGAATAATAAAATGCGCAGTAGATTTGAAATAAAATTATTCCAGCTTCAGTCACTGGAAGCAATCTAGGTTGATGGTTTGGTTGTTTGGGTTTTTTAAATTTATCTGATTTTTAGCCGTTCAAAGGTAAATTACATAATTCCATGCTGTGCATTCAACAGGAAAAAAAAATAAAATTATCTTTTATTTCATCTAGTTTTTGAAGAAAGACTGGGAAAGGATGTGAACAGCACAAGATCTTCTATGTATCATCCATGTATTTTCAAGGAGTATTTTAATTATACAGGTTGTTTTCAACTCTAAATAACTGTATGGTGGCAGCTTTATGATTAACAGCCGTATCAGACAACATAAGTACTGAACAGGTGAACCATACCCTGTAATAAAACTATTCTCACCTTTCGTGGGTGATTTTATGCAGGCTCAATGGTTAACAGCATTAAGTAATGGATTCTGTGTCATTGGTTAATATATTTTTAATTAATTGCTCCTTTCTGTTTTGTGCAAAGTTTCTTCTTTAACCTTTCTCATTCCTCAGTTTAAACTTTTTCAGAGCAGTAATTAGAAACTGTGTTTGTGCAAAGAGTCCACGACTCCAGTCAGATTTCTTTATTAGGTGAGATGCAAAAGGAGTATCAAAAAAAAAAAAAAAAAGCCACAAGGATGGTCGTGTACCTGGGATTGATGTTTTATGCTGGAAGACTCGATAAATTCATCACATTTATCCCAAAGAATTCCCAGGCTGGCATTATTGCCTTATCTGGCAGGGGAGCCGTCCTTTGCAGCCGGCGCGCTCCTCTCCTGGAGGGGCAGGGTGATAAGGCTGCGCTCGTTTGCTCGGACAAGGAACAGGGAACAGGTGCCTCCCACGCGCCAGGAAGTCAATGGAAAGTGACGTTTTTTACCCTGGCATGCAGAACTGTGCAGAAACGCCGTCATTCTTTTCTTGGCTTTGTTTGGGTTGGGGATTTTTTTCTTTATTTCTTTCTTTCTTTTATTTTTTTTCTTTTGGCACAGATATTTGAAAGAGCAAGCACGGTTCTGATAAATTACAGGTATGAACCACTGATATCTATTTCACCATATGATAGAATCTGAAGGTGAAAATCCCTCTCCCTCCTTTTTTTTTTTTTCTTTTCTCCTCACTGCCTATGAATCAGCTTCCTTTTCGTCTTAAAATGGCTTTGCTGTTAACCTCTTGCATTCCCTACCTGCTGGCATCTTTGTATCAGCCCTTAGTTCAAGAATGGCTTCAACATTAAATGTACAGGTTTTTTTTTCTTTTCAGGCTGTTGAGAGATACCAATAAAAGTCTTTCTGTCCCCAAACCTTCAGCTGATCTCCAATTTTTAGAGCACCTTGCTGTGACATCGCTTCCTTCAAAAGCAATGCTCAGTCTTTTCTCTGTGGTCTCTCAGGTGGTTCTGCTCTTACTAAAACAAATGTTGAGCTTCAAATCCATTTTATTTGCTTTCTGCCTACACTGAGGCAAAGATTTTACATTTCATACACGTGTGTAGCATGCCCAGGTCTGTACAAACATGGAATAGGAAAGGAAGATGTTAAGAGGAAATTGCTACTTTTATGGGGATTTGGAAGGGCATATCTGAATTGTCTTAACAGTGCTGTGAACTGCTAAATAATCACGGTATTTACTCCCAGGAGAGCAGCTGTATTTGAAAGCTAAGTGTGAAGATTCTGTTAATCTGCAGTGAGGGAATTATCCTGACACAGTGTCCCACACTGAATAGTTTGCTGAAACATATGAAGCATATATTGTCTGCCAAAGAGTGAGATATTTTATGTGGAGCTTCATCAGGATGGGATTTTGGTTTGGAAGCCACATGAATGACTGTGGGATGGGGATAAGCTGGACCTCTCATTGTGTGCACATGTGTAGAGCACATCCAAATTCTGAAAACAGGTGGATTTTTAAAGGGAAGAATGGCTTGTCTTGTTACCTCTGTGAAAGCATCAAAAATTGTCCATGAAGAAATATAAGGCTCTCAACCAGTATTTTGGATGTCCTCTTTGCATTCCAGGGACAATGAAATACTCTCTAGATCTGTTGATTTTTGTCTTCTTAACATGATCAGACAAACAAACAGAAAAAAACTTTTATTGCCTGAAAAAGAGACAAACACATAAAACCCTCAAAACAATAGTATCACAAAATAAAATGGTGTAAATAAATTCTCTCTACTGAGGTAAACTATTTTACTTGTAATTTCCTCCTCCAAAACTGCTGAATTAAAAGCTATCCTCGTGTATAAATAGTCAGGATATTTTACTAATCTCTGTGTTGATTACTTTTACACCTGGGAAAATTGATTCCTTTTAATGTATTAATAGCCTAAAATATTACATTGCATATAATACCAATGACCACCTGAATACAGTGCTATCATTTGCTTCTTTTTTTTTCTCCTTCTCTTTTGGGAATGCATTTTAGTCCTATAATGGAGCATTCCAGCACTAGTATGCTCCAAAACTATGCATTTTATAGTGGTCAAATTGAAGCATTTTGGAAGGTATTGCCCCTTTTCACGGTGGCAGTTCAGTCACTGACCAGGTGCCACATGGCTTTTGAAAAAATGGCTTTATTGAGAATTCAAGCAGTGTGGGCAGTGAGAACACCCTGTCATCCATGAGCTCCTCAGCATCCCTGGCTTCCCCAAATCCTTCTGCTCAGCACGGCTGCCCCTGGTGAGGCTTTGCTGGGCATTGGAGTGAGTGATGGGCAAACATGAGCTCAGGGACTGTTCCTCTGTGCAAGGGGGTGACAAACATCTTTGTTCCAATCTCAGCCCTCATCTATTTCAGATCTCAGCTCCCAGCATTTTCACACAGTCAGGTTTTGGCTGACTGAGGTGTCTTGCTAGGCATGGTCAAAGTCATGTCTGCTTTGTCTGAGCTCCATCCAAAGCCTGGGACGTTCTTGTTTGGTCTGGACAAAGCTCCTGATGTGGGTGAGAAGGTCCTTTGGGCAGAGACAGGAGGGCTGGTGAAGTGATAACTGCTCTCCTGGTGAAGTAGAAAGAAATTTTCACAGGTCTCTGTGAAATCCACTGCTGCTGCCCTGGAGAGCTCCCAAAGCTCCTCCATCACTCCACAGGGGCAGAACACTTGAGCAGCAGCTGGGCAGTGGTGAGCGATTTCTCAAGGGCTGCATCTCCCCAGGGGTGTCTGAGGAAATGTCCTCCCCTCTCTGCAGCTCTGCTACCTCACCCCAGCAGCATTTGGCTTTTTACTCTCAGCTAAAGAGTGCTTTGCTCCACTGCTGTTTTTCCTGAATCTGGAGCTGGGGTTAACAGGCAGACACAACTTCCTATGCACGACCTTATGCTGCCTTCCAGATGTTTTAATGCATGTAAATATACACAGCTCTGAGGGAAACATTGCTCTTATAAAGAGTTAGGTTGGAAGTCATCTAGTTCAGTCCACTTCTCACAGCAGGGCCAGCATTGGGTTGCTCAGGGCCTTGTGCAGCCAAAAATATCCAAGGATGGAGATCCCACAGTCTCTCTGGGTAATGCCTCAGTGCTGCACCAGTGTCAGGTGGAAGAACCTCGTAAAAAACCTTTGTTAAGAATTTGACTTCTGTTTCTTTGTTAAGAATCCTTGTGCCTGGTCAGAGTTTGCCGGGCTGTAATTCTTTTCCATCCTTTTGAAGTCTCCTGAGTACTCAGGAGAATCTAAAAAGCAGAAGGAAGCAGTGGTGGGTGCTCACTGGCCACTGGCATTACTCCATACACATAGCTCAGGGTGTAGCATGCAGGATCTGTAGCGTGGCTTTTATTGGTGAATGGAACTAAACTGCCTTAGTAACTAAAAAAATCACAAACACATGTCCCACACACTGTTCTCTTTCACTGAAACCTCCAGATCTCCTCCACTGTCTCCTCCCTTGGCTCTGTTCTTGGTCCTTCTTCATCCCTCGTGGTGCAAATCTGTACCCCAAGTAAAACTCTGTTGTGCTGTTGTCTCATTTTTCTGTGTCCTGAAACTCTCAGCTGGGCTTTCACCTCATCCTGGCATTGCAATAACCTCTTGGAGTAGGTTCTGGAGTGATGTTGGTAGCTCCTCATCTGTCCTTCAGCTCTTCCCAAGGTGCTGTCTGCTGGCTGGGAGCCCTTTTGCCTGAGTGGGTTCTCATGCCCAGACATGAACTGTTTCTTTTTTAAGCTTCAAATTTTTATTTATAAGGCTCATTGATGCCAATCACCATCCTCAGAAGAGAAGCTTCCCACGGGTCAGGAAAGCACCATTTCTGTTTTACAAATATCTGAGGCTCTGTGCTGTAGAGCAACATCTTACATGAGCTCCATGGCACATTTGCCTTTCCAGTATCCCAGCAGTTCTGGACAGAAACACCTCCCTGATCAGAGAGGAAGGTTCCTTTTACAGATGGTTTCCACACTTGTGTTCTAGCACCACCTTTTCTTGTGCCCCTATCTCACTAATGTTGCACTGGAAAGGAGGGAGGGGAACTGGTTTCTCTGTCTATGAATAGATGGACTATTAGAGATTGTTCACACCTGAATGGGCTTTGTTATCTTCAGATAACAAAGGAATTGCTCCATCCTGGAGAAGGTCAGGTTATGCAGATTCTCTGGGAATTGAGGAACAAGCATTCCCTTAGAAGCAGGGCTAAGAAGCCATTTACAAAGAAAGCTTGGAAAGGTGAAAAATCAAGAAGGGAACACACCTCTGCAGAAGAGAACCCTTTTTAATGAGTCAAGACCTGTGAAGGGCTTCAATTTGACGCAGCACCCTGTCCAGGAGTGAAAGAAGGTCCTCCTAAGAGAATTTGGAAAGGACTGACAAAGAACAGTGAAGAAACAGGGAGTTGCAGGTAGACTGCTGTTGCATTATTTGGCTCTATAGATTTTCTTGCATATCTGAAGTGTGATTATTTTTACGAACATTACACAATCTCTTTGCTATGTATTTTAATAGCTATTTATCCCTGAGGTGGTTAATTATGAAGTAGAGGGCCTGCAAGGGTAGGATGCAAGCAGAAATGTGAGTTTGAACTCCTGGAGAGCTGAGAAAGCTGGTATTAATCTCTGTTTCTGGCTGTGGGGTCTCAGGAAGGAAGACTCAAGGGAGGAGCTGTGTCCTGAGAACACACTTGGAAAACTCCTGCTCCTGGGATCTGTTTGGTTTAAAACAGCATAAAACCCATCTGCTATGTCCCACACACAACCCTGTTATGAATAATCAAAATGTTGTATGTAGGGTTTTAAGAGGACTCAGCAGGTTTGGGGGAGAGAAGTTTGGGTTTGGTTGTTTTTATTTTTTTTCATTTTGTCTCTTTTTCCTATGAAAGTCAGGGACAGATTGAAATCTGCTGACTCCAGCACTTAGAAGACAGTTCAAAGTTGGCTTGGAATTTCCAAACCCTGCTGGGAATCAGAGCACATGTCCAGAAGAGTATCAGATACGCAGAGGAAGTTAGAAGTAGAGGTAATTTGGTTTATCTTCCGAGCTGAATCGTAATTATAATGTTTGCAGACAACTTTCTGATGCTTAGTGTAACTGTAGCTTTTTTTTCCCCTCTCACGCTACAGAAACAGCATATTCTTGTAATGCAGCTGTTGCTTACTGTGTCTTCCTTCTGCTTTGGGTGGATTTTCCCATGTTCATATCTGTAGCTTTTGAGTCCTTCTGTCAGTGAACAGCTGCAGGCTGATACTAGATAGAGCTGGATTTTTTTTTCTGTGTTCACACACAAGCAGGCTTGTGAACAAAAGATTTTAAAGGAAGCTGATAAATGAACAAGGTCTTTTGGACGATGCAATGTTGCTAACGGTGCGGACAATGGAAATCCTTGTACTTGTCCTCACTGAAAGCCAAGGAAGACATAACTCAAGCTGTTTTATCTGTGAGACTCCAAGCTTTTCCCTACAGGCTCCAGAGAGGATATTCCCTAATGGACTCATCTTTCATGTGACAGAAAGGGAAGTGCTATCTCCCAGCCTAATGCTTGGCTTTCTATTTGCCATTTGACTTGGACGTGGCCCTCTGAGGCGAGCCCCTGTTTTTGGAGCTTCAGGGGGATCAGACCTTTCCCAGGAGTTCCAGATGGGGCAGTGCAAATCCCAGAGCTTCCCTGTGCCTCCAAGGGAAGCAGACACACTTCTCTGGATGGATGTCCATCTCAGTCCTGCTCTGAGGCTGGACTCTGTGCACTTTGCCAGCTGTTCAGCTGCTGCTGGGCCCAGCCAGGCACAGTGGCTGCCATTGTGTCCCGAGGGGATGGGAATGGGAGCGTGTGTGGGGAAGTTGAATGTACATTTGTCCCATTCCTGCAGCTCTCTCACGTTTCCTTTGGGTTCTGCCTGAGGACCCTGGGGACTGCAGCTTTATTTGTTTGTTTTTCCTGTGTTCTTGGCTTCTCTTTCCATTCTTGAAGTAATTGTTCCACTTATATGAAAAAAACCATTCACAAATCAGCAGTGACTGACCACTTGGCTGCCACCACGCAGTGTCCACTCCTGCACACAGTGGGACAATGACAGACAGATCCTGGTGCAATGGGAAGGGGCACCACAGGGAATTCTCTGGCCAGCTCACCCCAAGCAAAGTACAGGAGGGTTTTTTGAGGAGGAAAAGGAGAGGCCAGGGTGTTGGACAATGGCTTTGGCACAGAGCTGGCCACCCTTTGCCCCCTCTGCCAAGGGGCTTTGCCAGCATGGACATTTGTGTGTGGAGTGTGGGCTTAGAATGGGGGAGGCAAATACAGACAGATGGACAAGGGAGGATAGAAGGGTTATGGCCAGCTCTGCTCAGCTTCCCTGTGTCACAGCTGCTTGGGACACTGCCAGGGGTGGGCTCTGGGGTGAGCGTGGGGAGAGGCAGGGGAAGCACCAAACCCAGGCCTGACACTGGAACACAGAAAGAAAGAAATAAAAGAGACAAAATACAGGGTTAGGTGTATCCTTAGGCTGAACTGTGCCCATTTGTTTTCCCACTTTGCTTCATCTGTCTCTTGTCTTAGGTGCAGTACTGCAAGGTTGAAAGTTTTGGGCCATTGATTTGTGTTTGGGCACAGTCAGACACCTGAGGAAACATTGTCCATGTGCCAGCAAGGAGACCCAGGCTCATCTGCACTTCTCTTAGGGCAGCCCCAGTGTTACACACCTGTGGTGAAATATGTGAAGGCTTCCATGGCACTCTCCCTGTTACAGGTGGTAGAAGGGCAGAGTGAAAGCATGACATGATTTTTAAGAGCTTTAGGCAGCACAGCCTGCCCTGGTTAAATGTCAGCCTACCCAGACACACTGCTCTGTTGGGGCAGGCTTGTGGCCACTATGGTGGAGAAGAGCCAGACTTGTGGAAGGTTTATCCTGTGGTCAGCTGGTAAAAATGCAATAGTCTGGATGAGTTAGCTCTTGTATGACCTGCACCAAAGCCAGAGTGCCAGCTTCTGCTCTGGAGAAGTTATTCCCTGTCTTCATCCCATCAGGGAGTTCAGCATCTGTAACTGAGTGGATTGAGGAAAAGAAACTTGAAGGGGTAAGTGGTACTTAGGATACAACTGGTTCACTTTTGGCACTTTCCAACAAATGTGCACTTTTCCCTGTACTGATCTTTGCACGGGAAGGTGCTGAGCCTCTTCACCATCCCACAAACCTTTCCATGCTGCTCTTGTCTCCTTGGCCCCTCCAGAGACTTGGCAGTGGCCATGTCCCCGGTGTCCTGTGATTTCTGCTCAGCATGTTGGATGGTCCCAGCTCATTTCTTCCCTGGGCTCCCTGCCCTCCCTTGCAGCCCCACCTGCTGCCCCTCATTGTCCTGCTGTCTGTGTGGCCAGGCACACAATGGGAGCCTGGCTGTGGTTTCCAGCCCCACAGGGACAGAGCTCTCCAGGCAGTGTGGATGAAGTATCATCCTAAGAGGGGGACTCATGCTGGGGGCAGGTTGCTTACCCTACCTTATTGCAAATATGCTTCATCTGACACTGAGAATGGAAGAAGGGCTCCCTTAGAAGCTTTTTGTTTTCTATTCCTACTAATTGGGCTTAATACTGTGGTGGAAGCTTGGATGGGGTGTGAGTGAAGGGAAGGAAGCATATGGGACTTCAGGCACAGAAGGAACAGAGCCAGAGAAGAAAAGTCAGAGGAACAAGAGGAAGCATTTTGGAGGGGGGAGAAGGGGGAGAGAATAAAATGTGTCAGTTGTGTGAAAAGTGGAGACCTGCAGGGAAAAGCAGGGCTTAAACTGTGCCTAGGGTGCTGTGCCAGCAGGAGCTAAGCTCCAGCAGTGGGGACTGATGGAAAATGACAGCTGCAGTTTAAGTCAGGGAGGCTTCAGGGCCATCTCCCATCACATTTTGACAGGCTGCAGCATGGTACTGGCCCAGAGATACTGCACCATCTCAGCTGGCACAAGGGGGAATTAAGAAATCTGGCAGTAATCTGAGCAAACCCAGGAGCTGAGGTGGAGGAACACAGTATCAGAGATAGCCCAACTGCTATAAAGGCTTTTAGCTAAAGACTGAAATAAAACAATGTGTCTTGGAGAGATTGCTCACACAGTGGCTTAATATTTTGCACTGAGGAATTATTACTATCTATAAAAATTTATTAATGGGGACATTACTTAGTAAACAATAGAAACAAAAATTTTGTTGTAAAAACTAGCATGGGATTAGAAGGGATCACCCTCATCTCCGAGGCAAGTCCTCTGCAAGTCACAGACCACTAAGCAAAGGTACTGACCTCAAAGGGGTTCATCCACCATTTATTTCCAACAACCCATCAAAGCTCAGAAGATTTTTCAGCACTCCATAAGAAAATCCTTCATGAAACCCCCCCCAATAAGGCATGGGAGATCTGTGTCATAGAAAGTGGATAGATCAAGGACTTTGCTGAAATGGTCAGCTCCTGCTGACCTAACAGGGAGTTTTACTTCATTGTTGTTCCTTAAAAGTGGTTCTTTGCCAACAACTTCCCAGCTTTCTGGTTTGTTTGTTTGTTTGTTTTGTTATGTTTGTTGTTTTGTGGTGTTTTTTGTTTATTTTTTCCCCCCAAAGAATTGACCCAGCAGAAATATTCAGAAAAAGGTGATGAATGAAGAGTTTTCACTGCCAAGCAGAGCTGGAGGAGAAGTTTCTGATGAGGTGGAAAGGGAAAGGCTGTTTGTGAGTATCTTGGAGAGCAGTAGGAACAGTAGGCACTGAGTATCAGAATATTCTGAGCAAAAAAGGACCCACAAGAATCATCGAAGTCCCACAAGGTAGCATGGGAATTGCTGGCAAGAATAAAAAATGAGGCTTTCTTGTACCAGGTGTGCAGACAATCATATCAGTAATATCATATCAGTATTTGTTATCACAAAGATAAAAGGGTGAATATAAGGAGAGAAGGATAGATCAGACAGTTTTCATTAGAAAATAGCAATCCTTTAAAATGTTAATTTCTTTTGTTAGCTGGTTTCAGTTTCTCTGAAATCCTGTATAGAAAAACACAGGAAAAGGCCCAATCTCATTTTTAAAATAAAACAGTGTCACTTTTCTCTTTGAAAAAACTCTTTCAGTGAGATTTTATGGTAAGTTTGTGTGACCCATTTGTCAAAGAAAATCTAAGCAGAAACTAAGTGCTCAGGACTGTTCTGAAGAACTTTACCATTGCTGATGTAATTTTCGTCTGTGGAGAATTGTGGAATTTTCTGTCTCCTTTCTGCTTGAAGCTGAGTTGAATTTGGGCTTCCAAAATACTTTTCTGTGAGTGGAATCCACACACAGCTGCTGGATATGTTTCCTTAGGATCCCTTGGAGCATCCATGAGTCTGAAGCAGATCAAGGATGAGTTGTAGGGGAAAGTTGTGGAGAGATGTGGGGGATAGAGGGGCTCAGTCAAGGTGCTAAGCAATCTGGTCTCAGTTCAGCACAGCTTTTAACAGGCTTAGTTTTACATTCTCAGTGACTCAGTAACAATTTACATGCCTGAAGTAAAGCACCTGCTTAGGGGTTTTTCTGAATTGCACCCCTGGGATGAGGTCTCCTTCTAACTCACTCCTTCAAGACCATTATCCTCCTCAGTTTTGCTGCTCTAGTCCAGATCCCCACTTGATTCTTCTCCCATCCCTTATTTCCAGGTCCTGCCAAAAACTCCCAAATATCTCTTCCCTCCTTTTTTTTCTTTTGCAATTTTACTTGTGCTTGTATTTATCCCAGTTTATTATCAGCTGTAACTTTCATTCATCCACAGATCATTCATCCATTCTTGAATGCAATTTAATAACACTGGAACTAACACTGGTCATTTTCACACCTCGGGAATGAAACAAACAAAGCCTTTCCAATGTGATTCACTGTTTTTTGTCATTTCCCTTTGTTTCTGTTCTTCCAGCCTCTTTGCTGCCCACATGTTAGTTGTTTTGGTTTGTTTTTTTCTCAAGCCAGTTTGGACTAATTTCTCCACTGTTGGTTTCATAGGAAATAGGATCTAATATTTTAGTAAAATCCAAGCACATCGTAGCCCCTTGTATCCCCTTCACCCCCTAATTGTGTAATCCACCCTCAGATTAATCAAATTTATCTGGCAAAACACAATTTTATGAACCTCTTGCTGCCTATTCCTCATGATTCACTTCCCCTGGAGATATCTAAAAATGTACCACCTCCACTGTGCCACACCATCATTGCTTCCATGCTGTATTTTGGAAAGAAGCTGGACTTATGGCATGTGGGGGGACACCCTGTGTTATGATGGGCTGTCGTGGGAGGAAGAAATGCTGCTGGGAAGGGTGTGTTCCGTGATGCACAACCAGATAAAACAGTTCCCTGCCAAAGGAGCAGTGACTGGGAGTGCTTTCACATGGTGTCATCCTTAGTCTGTGGTCCAAAGGGTACTTTGAAAGGAGTAGGCACCAATTCTTAAGCAGTCAGAGGGAAGCAAACAAAATCACAGATTTGTTGGACATTTGGGTGTCTCACTAGTGGTCTGAAATGACCCAGCCATGAGTGTTGGATAGGCTGACAGTGTGCTGTTTAAACTCTTACACCTAAAAATACCTTGGAAAACCCTGGATATCTCATCCAAGGCCCCAGGGCAGCAGGGGAGGGGGGATTCTGCCCCTCTGCCCCTCTCTGCTGAGACCCCCCTGCAGGGCTGCACCCAGCTGGGACAGCACAGGAAGGACAGGGAGCTGCTGGAGCCAGGCCAGAGGAGGCCACAAAGTTGATAAGGGCACTGGAACATTTTCCCTATAGAAACAGGCAGAGAAAGTTCAGCCTGGAGAAGAGAAAAGTGTCTGGAGACCTCATAGAAACATTCTGGTGTCTGAAGAGACCTCTTCGTTTGGAACAACAGTGATAGGAATTTTAACACTGATGGAGAGTAGATTTAGATTGGATATTAGGAAGAAATTGTTCCCTTTGGAGGTGCTGAGGCCCTGGCACAGACTGCCCAGAGAAGCTGTGGCTGCCCCATCCCTGGAAGTGTCCCAGGCCAGGCTGGATGGGGCTCTGAGCAACCTGGGATAGTGAAAGGTGTACCTGCCTGTGGTGGGGATTGGAATTTGATGATCTTTAAGGTCGCTTCCAACTCAAGTCATTCCATAATTCTTTGGAAGTAGGTGTGTTGGAGTGACCAGGCTCTGAGTTTTCCCTCACTCAAAAGGGCTTTTTATGAAAAAGGCTACAGCAGTGGGAGGAAGGACATCCTTGTGAGCCCATAATGGAGATACATGTGTTTTAATCAAAAGGGTGAATGTACAGTGCTGCAAGTGCTGAGGAACAGAAAAGATTGCATGGAAGGAGAGAATGAACTTTAACAAGGAGCTACCACAACAAAAAACAATCAAGCAGTAAAATGAGAGTTTGAAAATAATAAATCAAATTTTTTAATAGCTGAAATTTTGTTGCTTTTCAAATCAGGGTCAAGGGTGTGATATAAAACCATCTGGGAGAGAAAACAATGAAAACCAAAACTGGGTGATCATACATCTGGCATTTTGTTCCATGAGTTTTCTCCATGTGTGTGAGTACTCCAACAGAGCTACTTGCATTGCATACTTGAGAGCAATTCAGTGACCACAAAATATTTCTTTTATTCCAGGGGGAAACAAAGGAAAATAAATCTTGCTGAGATTTTCAGAATTCTGAATCTTTCCAGCAGGCTTCCCAGCAGTGCTGTGTTTCAGGTGAGTGTGATTTTGAGATGGCCCTGGATAACAAGTTTGTAAACTCCTCCACTCCCCAGGAAGCAGCGTTCTAGCACCGCTGAAAAGGGCTGATGCGTACTGACCCAGTTCAAAATGAAACATGCCTTGGTATCTTTCGCTTCCCAGCCCCTAAAAACCTGCACCTAGACGGATACACTGTTGGCTGCTCCGTGAAAGCTAATACACAATTAATACCTTGTAGCCTAAATTTGCCGTTTCATGAGGGGATTACACCTCTCAACCAATAGATACAAGGTATTTTCTGGGAAAAATCACTATAGCAGGACTGTAAATAGAGCTATACTTCTCAATCTTATTTTGGGGACATATACTTCATAATCTTAGGAACTCAGGGATGCTAGGTTTCTGTAGAAAATATATTTCTATAATTTTTACTGCACTTCCTCTACACTTTTACTAAATCGAGGTGTTTACAATCACATTGGATACAGATCAAAAACAATCCCCCCATGACCCAATTCTACCTGGCTAAATCCATTTGACTCTTTTGAAGAGTCTTGGGTTTGCTTGTCTTCCTGAGGCTGCCTGGTTGTTTCTCCAGGAGGGAATGGGAATAGACTGGGCTTAGGCTTTGTGTTTGCTTTTTGCAATAATGGGCAATGCAGGGACCCCAGGCAGGTGCAAAGGAACATTCCTTATTGCCAAAAACCCGGCTTTTTAAAGCAGTTAGCTGGTTATCAGTTTCCACAGTTTTAAGGCACAATAAGCCCGAGCCAACCAACCACCATACACCACGCTGTGGACACGATGTGGACATGTGGCAGTCACACAGCTCATCTCTCATGTCTCTCACATCTCTCACATCCCTCTACCCCTGTTCCAGCTGAGTCACTCTCCCTTAGTTCCCTTCTACACAGCCTAAGTAATAGAGCCATGCTACAAACCATTCCCTTTATAAAACCTTACCTATCGGTAACATTTGCTCTCTGCCAAGGAAGCGCTTCGTTTGCTGCAGAAGATCCAAAGTTCTGTTGTCAAAACTGGTTTCTTCTTCATCTCCAGTTTGGTGTATTAGCAAAGGAAAATGTCCAAGGATAAACCACTGGATTTCCAGCATGACTTTCCCCTGCTCTTTGCCATCACTAAGGTAAATATATTTTAACCTCTGCTGGTTTTCTTTTTCCTTCTCAGTCATCAACCAGCCCCTGTAGGAATTTCAGAAAAAGCAAGACAACTATTGATCTGAAACTTTATTATTCTGCCTAACATTATATAGACACCCGGAGCAGGTGACAGAGGAGCATGTCCAGGTGGGTTTGGAGTGTCTCCAGAGAGGGAAACTCCAGGCTCCCCCTGGGCAGCTGCTCCAGGGCTCTGCCACCCTCAGTGTGCAGAAATTCTTCCTCATGCTGAGGTGCAACCTCCTGTGTTTGGTTTATGTCCATTGCTCCTCATCCTGTCCTGGGCACCACTGAGAAGATCCTGGCACCATCTCAAAACCCATATTCAAGATACTTGTTTGTATTGATGAGATGCCCTTTCAGTGTTCCCTTGTGGCTGTGGTGAAACTCCTGTGTGAGGAAGGGAGCCAGCACCAAGGCCTGGCCCAGGAGGATGCTGTTCAGCTGTGGCAGCTGCACTGCTCTGGCAGCACTTTAGGCCATGTGTGTCCCCTGTCCCCCAGATTAGTTCCTTGGGAGGTCAGCCGAGCTCCAGAGCTTGTGGCACACAGGCCTTGGCAGGTCGGCCGAGGCCTTTCCTGAGGCCAGGACCTCAGGCCGCTCCTGAGGGCTCTCCTGAGACAGGTTAATGGAGCACTTCCGCACGTGAGCTGTGAAATTACAGCCTTTAACAACCCCAGCTGACCCTTGAACAGCCCTGGTGCCCTGTGGAAAACCCCAAAGCATTTGGCTGGTCAGTGTTTGCCTTGAGCTTGCAGCTGAAAGGAGAGGGAGGACGGATTGCGGCCTACACATGGCAGGTAAATTAGGGCAGAGCCGTAGTGCAGGCCAGGCCTGCTCTGCCCCTGCCCTTTGGCTCTTTCGGGACTGTTGTTCACAATCTGTTGCATTCCTCTTTGCTGCTTAACCCTGGATTAATTTTCTATTGCACTTTGGCTCCTGAAGGCCACGTACTGCTAGCATTAAAATCGTGCATCCATGCACCATGCATCCATGCTGGCGTGTTGCAGCCAGGAAAATGCCTGTGGGGCCAGATGGAGTGTCACTGAAACTGCACCACAGCTGTGAGGAGAGATGTGTCCTGCTGCCCTTTCCAAGCACCCAGGGATGACAGGCACTTGTGCAAAATCTTTGTGTGTGCTGGATGTCCCAGGGCAGCTTTCACAGCTCTTTGTGTGCAGTAGGTGTCATTAAAAAGTCAACCTTTGACACTTTGCCTTGGCTGGAGCACTGGGTGGCTACAGCTCCTGGGTGCAGTGGAATCAGGAGTGGCCTGAAGAGATGGACTTAACTTTTCTTTCTGCTCCTTTCTGAAGCAGAAAGATTTGGAGGGACATGTGGATTTCCTTCCTCTGGTTAGAGATATTGATCATGAATGTGTCACATCAACGTGTCTGTGCCAGCCTGAGACATCAGATCTGATTGGGAAATGTTTTCTATGAATGCTTTATCCCAACCTCTACTTCTACCACCTCAATAGTAGGGATGAGGGAAGTGAAAGAATGGTAAAAGTACAAAGATCTTACAGAGCAGCATAGGCCAGCTAGTATTTCCCCCTTAATATTTTCTTAAAAACACAGCTTTTCCCACTGTCAGGTTGCCTACACGACCAGCAATCCCAAATCTGCTCAGTTTCCATATAGACTGACTCAAGAAACATGGTAAAAAACAGCGTGGCAGCAGCTACAAATCTGAGTCAGAAAAATTGGTAAAATCCAGTATTAAGATGTAAGCTGAGCAGTGCACATCTTCCTCTCTACAACAGATCTGAACTGCCTTTGGACAGCTGCAAATTCAGAAGAGTCTGAGCCTTTCCCCTCTTCATGAGGAAGAGAGGAGAGGGGCTTGCTGATCTTTTCTCTCTGGTGCAAGGGAATGGCTTAAACCTGCATCAGAGGAGGTTCAAGCTGGATGTCAAGGAAATGTTCTTCCTTGAGAAGGTGATTTGGCAATGAAAACTGCCCAGGGAAGTGGCACCAAGCCTGATGGTGTGCAAGGAGCACTTGGACAACATTCTTTGACACACAGATTAATTTTTAAGCTGTCCTGTGTGAAGTCAGGAGTTAGACTTCATGATCCTCATGGGCCTCTTCCAGCTCAGGCTATTCTGTGCAGTTGAGTCCACTTGGAATAACCAAACATTTCACTCAGAAAGAACTAAGGTTTGCAGCAGAGTTTGTTGTGGTTGATGCAAAAATTACTTATCTCCACATAAACCCCAGCTTTTGGGATATCAAAGAGCAGGGAATGGCTCCACAGCATTCACTGCAGCTTTGCCATCTTTCCTTGCACTGACAACAGTCTTGTTTCCAGCTTGTTTTAATTTGCTACCCCTTCTTCCTACTGAGAGCATGGTGATCACACAACCATGTTCTCATTATTAATAATTACTACTCGATTCATTACTAGTAGAGATAGAAAAATCTTCATTCTGAGCAACATATACATTAAGAGGTCTAAAAAGATGAAATTAGAGTGACAAAGATTATGATTCTTGGTTTTCATGGGTGAGACACAGGACAACAAAATCAGTTGATTTCTCCCATTCCCAAAATCATATGGATAGTGGATGTTTCTGTTATTAATAGTTATGGGTGCCTAGCCAGACTTCTGAAAGGTTGGCAGAGTCCAGACTTCCCTCAGGCTCTTAGTCCTTTGTCTGAAAAACTTGTTTTAAAGAATTTCCAACCTGTTTTTTACCATTCTCCATATTTTTTTTTTGTACGTTATTAACCACCGTGAAATGCTCAGGTGTGACAGTAACAGTAAATGAACCAAACTTGTCAATTTTATTAAACATCAGAGCTCTCAAATACAGAAAGAGTCCTACAAGTCTACTGGAAGTTGGAACACAGTTAAATGCTGGACACAACATCTGAGTTGCCACCTGGAAAAGCAATCAGGAATGTGGCTTTCTGTGGGCAAATCCAGCTCCCTCTGCTCAAGTACATGAAAGCAGCACCTTGAAATTACTCTACAGCTATGTAATGAAAATGGAACATAAATTCCTTGGTTAATCTAGGTGGTCAATTGGTGTGAGATTTTATGTAAGCTTAGTTTTAATGCCCTTTGACATTTGTTTTGCAGTTTGGATTTTTTTTAGGTTTTTTTCTTTCTTCTCTTAAGGCTCTTACAAAAAATCTTTGAAATCAGATGCTGTGTGAAATTCAACCCCTTCTGGGTTTAAATTCATACATGCATCTACATATGGATTTTTTTTTTTTGGTGGACTACATCCATATAGAAATACATAGTCAATTAAAAAAAGGTAATCATCCTGAGTTTTTATGGTTTAACAGCTGATTTAAAACTGAAATTGGATTTCCTTCCACTTCCAGCGATTATCCATGGTTTAAATAAGCAACACCAGCCTTGTGTTATTGATGGGGCTGAGTGCACACAGCTCTTGCTGACTCGGATAGGCATAACTGCACCCATCTTTAACTGGTAAACTTTGGATTTCACAGCAGTGATTTCCTGCTGGTGCTGTAGATGCAGAAGCATTGATCTGGAACTCTTTGGAGGTGTGTTTTTCATTCAGATCTGTTCCTTTTTGTGCAAAGCCTCCTTTTTTTTTTTTTTTTTTTTTCTCTTACGTGTCTCTTCCTCAATCACCTGTTCCCAAAACAACATTTCTGAGCACAATTTACTCCTGCAGCAGACATAGCAGAGCTGGAGGAAGAAAACCAACCTAATAAAGGTTTGCTCATCCTGGAGAAAAGGAGGCTCAGGGGGACCTTCCCACTCTCCACAACTCTCTGACGTGAGGGTGCAGCCAGGTAGGGGTCAGGCTCTGCTCCCAGGCAACCAGTGACAGGACAAGAATAAATGACCCAGGTTGCACCAGGGGAGGTTTAGATTGGATATTAGGGAAAAAAGTCTTTACTGAAAGGGTTGTTAGAACTGAAAGGGTTGTTAGAACTGAAAGGGTTTACTGGAACAGGCTGCCAGGGGAAGTGCTGGGATCACTGTCCCTGGAAGTGTTAAAAAATGTGTGGATGTGGCACTTGGGGGTATGGTTTAGTAGTGAGCATGGTGGGTTCTGGGTTAACTTTTGGATTTGATGAAGTTTTTGATTTTTTTCTGACTTTAATGGTTCTTCGGACCTTGGTGTTGACATGGCAGGAGCTGCCATGGATGGGCAGATGGCAGCAGTAGCTCTAGGCAAGGCATGTGGGGCTGTCTTGGGAGAGATGGGAAGGGAATTAATTGATGCTTCAAGCAAGTCATGGAGCACCACTTGCTTTCTGGGCAGGGCTCAGGTCCCTCCAGCAGTGTGTGGAAGGTGTGTCATGTTGGTAGTTGTGGGAAGGGAGGAGAGCGTGTCTGGGTGAACTGATGGCCTGAAGATGCATTTTCACCTGTGGATTTGAGCTGGAGCTGTTCTGCTCCACCTCAGGTTGCCTCAACAGAGTGCTTGGCAGGCAGATTAAAAAATTAACTTTAAAGACTGTTGAGGGATGTCAGTCAAAGTTGCTTAAGAAAAGTCATGTGTTGCTTCCTGAGAGTGAGGATAAATATCCAAGAGTGACCATGGAGCCTTGGCATTGCAAGGGTTTGAGGGCTGTGCCTCCTCCCCAGGAAAGAGCATTTAGGGAAATTGAATTGTGTATCTGCTTGCACTGGAGTCAGTGGTGGCATTCCCAGGCTCAGCAGCTGCTTATGTACTGTGGAATGATATCCAGAATTCATCCTCAAGGACCTGCCTTAAAAGAAGGAAGGATGTAGACACTCTACTAAATATCAGTGAGATCCACAGAAGAGGTCAAGCTAAGACAAAACACATTCCCAGGATAAGGTCTATCTGTCTGAAATTCTGACCTGAGTTTTCTAAGCCCAGTAAATGGATACTAATGCAAAATTCCATGCTGGCTAAATGGATTTCAGTTAATTTTCTGCTATGAAAGCTTTCGATTTTAACAATAGCTGTCACTCCCAATATAATACAGAAATAGTTTAGTAATACAGGCCTTAAAACACTACTCTGATAAATATTTATATTACTTATTTTAAGTTAAAAGCTTGGTTATGAATTGTTTTCATTCCAGCAGTGTAAACATCCTTCTAGAGTCTGCACTGTAATGTTGAGATTGAAGTCGCTTTCCCTATTTGCCTTCTCTTATTTTATCAGTGCAAAAATATTCCTTAGTGGAGTCTGATAAAAGTATTTCACTGTACAAATGCCCTTCTTTTCTGTACAGTACGGTAGGGAAAATAATGTTAGGTACTTTTTCTGCAGTCAACAAAAAAGCATCAGTTCTTTGTCAGATTTTAGTTTAGTTTAAACAGAAATTTGAATACATGACCATAAAACACAGGCCTTCTATGCAAGAGGCATTTTCCTGGTGATAAATGGATTTTGGCTATTGTTCAGTTAATGTTTTATGCTTATTTGATAAAGGAAAGCTTTATAAAATGAGAAACAAAAGCTATTTAAGGTGTTTGAAGCAAAGTACCAGCATAAACAGCCTCAGCTCTGAATTGACGAGCAGTAATAGATAAATAACTGGATATGGGGTTTGAACTGGAATCCCAGCCATATTCTTGTGGTGAAAGGGAAGGATTTGAATGATGGCAGCAGAATGCAAGCCTCCCCAGTATCATCAGTCTGAAGTGGCTGTAGAAATTCAGGCAGTCATTTAATAAAACCACCTCTTTTACTATGGAGGCTGTAAATTATACAAGCCTGTCAAGTTACAGCTCTGCCTTTGTGCCCAGGACGATTGTAATGTTCTCAGTCCATAATTTAGAAAAGGATTAAAGTTCTCCAATGCTCTGCTGTTTTTACAATGTTTTGGTGATAATAAGATTACCTCAGCCTCCCTCTCTCATGTGAAAATGTCTCTAAAAAGACATACCATATTTGAAGGTGGGGTTTTCTCACACACAGATGCATATATTTGAGAGGGAGAAAATACATGACAGTGGTGTCTGGCATCAAACTCTTATTGTGGGGCTGGAGATGCCTCATTACTCATGGATGCTGAAGTGCAGCTGATGCATAGATTTGCTCTGTACAACTGCTACTGCATCTTTAAGGTCATGTCAGCAAGGTTTCTGTTTATTAAAGAAAAGGTTTCAAAAAGAGTTTTTAAAAAGCTTATGAAACAGCAGAGATTTTTAGAGGGCCTATTCCTTGGAAAGCCAAGATTCTTTAATTATCAGGGATAGTTATTGGATAAACCTCAGGCCAAAAATACTACCAGCGTTGTCTGTCAGAAAGCAAAACCAAAATAGATTTTCTACCTGAATTAAATCGTGTTTTTAGCAGCCTGATGCCAGTGGGTATTCTGAAGATGGCAGAAAATTACACAAGCTCTGCTGGTGGTCAGGAAATCTCCTCCTTTCAGCAGTAGCAAGATCTGACTTCTCTCATCATCTGCCTCGGCACATCAGTTTGCCACTGGACTTAGAACTTAGCTGCTGTGCCTTTTAGGGTGAGGGGGTATCTTATTTTTGAAAAAAAATGGAAAAATATTCCCCTGACAAGTTCGTGGTTTGGGTTTTTTTCAAAGGTGGCACCATGAAGCCACCCAGATATTTGGCAGAGGTCCTGTGGAGGAGAGATTAGACAGCAAAAATTCTGGAGAGTCAGGCAAAGATGCATGGAAGACAAAATTTGTCATATGCTGCTTCAGTATTCCTCTGATTATCTCTACCACATACCAGACATACTTAGGTTTCAATTTCCTTGCAAAAACTCGTGGTAATAGCATTTGCTTGAATTATTTAAGAAAATGAGAGGATTCTAGAAGACATCAAAGCCTGAGTTCTCACCTACAGTCAGAGCCATTACAGAGGGAAAAAAGTGCTACAAAAAAAGACATTAAATTTTTTGTCTTCTAAGATCCAGGACCAGGCAGCTCCTCTGAAGTCAGTCATTATTCCAGCTATGAATGGCCCCAGAATGTCATTCTGTTAGGAAGGCTTGACTGTCATCAATGGACATCTTGATCATGCCTCCCTTCCCTTTCTCCCTGCTGCTGTGAGGAGGAGCTGAACAATATGAGAGCTCAGAGGAGGGTTAGGTTGGATATCAGGAAAAGGTTCTTCCCCAGAGGGTGCTGGGCACTGAACAGGCTCCCCAGGGTATGGTCACAGCCCCCAAGACTGCCAGAGCTCCAGGAGCATTTGGACAGTGCTCTCAGGCACAGGGTGGGATTGTTGGGATGTCTGTGCAGGGCTAGGAGCTGAGTTTGACAATCCTTCCAACTCAGCATATTCTGTGATTCTGTAATTCTATGTATGTGGCTGCCTTTATTCCCCAGAACTCCCTCCAGGCTGGACCATGTAGATAATGTGGTATCTCTGGGCTGTTGTCAGACACAATTTCACCCCCAAACGCCCAGTCCTCTCCTCTGGTGTGGAGCAGCCAGGTCTCAGAGCTGTGTGAATGCCCACTTCAGCTGCGCTGTCCTGGCTGTTCTCTGCACTTTCTGTGCAGATGCTGAGGAAAAGCTGAGGTCTTCAGTGGACCATGATGGAGTTGGACTGGAAACTGTGCCCACCTGAAAAAATTCTTGAAAGATTTAGGTACTTCACATGCTCAAAACACCAGTGTCTGCCTCTGGAGCTGGGAATCTCTGGTGGCTGTGGAGAGGCCTGGAAAGGAAACAGGGATCATAGGATGGGTCAGCTTAGAAGGGACCACAGATGCTCATCTGGTCCCACATCCCTGCTCCAGCAGGACCATCCCAGAGCACAGGGCACAGGATTGTGTCCAGGTGGTTCTGGGATATCCCCAGTGAGGAAACCCCATACCCCGTCTGAACACCAATCTGTTCAGGGCTCAGGCACTGGGCTAAGGACACTGGGTTTGCTCTGCCTGGACAAGACTCAGGTGGGTCGGTGCAGACTTCTGGCTAAAGGGGAAATTTAGAAAAGGCAGAACTGGATTCTCCTCAGAGGTGCATGGAGAAGGGACCAGAGACAAGTGGCACCTGTTGCAAGTAGAAAAATTCTGGTTTTTGATTGGGAAAAATTCTTCTCTGTGTGAGTGGTGCAGCACAGAAACAGGAGCCTAGGGAAGATGAGGGATACTCATCCAAGCTTGACTGGATAAGGCCTTGTGGGATCTCATCTAGCTTTGGAATTAGCCCTGCTTGAACAAGGGGCTGGACTATGGACTTCCAGAGGTGCTCCACCACCTGAACCATTCAGCCAAACCAGTGTTAAAGTCTTGGAGTTCATGCAGGCCGTTCCAGCTTCTCCAGAGCCACTTTCCACCCTGTGTTCCTGCTCCAGGGGCTGCTTAGTCAGTGTGTGCATCTCATGATATCATGAGGGAAAGAAAACTTGCCTAGTCCCCCTGGGTATTCCTGGCTAAAAGGTTGTTTTTCCTCAGCAGTAAACTAGGAAATTAATAAAACAACTAAGTTTTGTGTATTTCCTTGTCACTCCCCACCCCCTGCTTCCCTCACCCCAAATCTCTTGAACAATTTGTTCAGTCAGCCTCAAGTTTCCTAAAAGGACATTCTACCCTGAGTTAATATCACGCCTGTGAAAGTTCAGGCTGATTATTTTTGCTCTAGAGAGGGAGTCAAAATTGGGCTTATAATGGAGGTCTTGTTTCAAACAACGATGAAAGAATTTAGCATTTCTGACATCAGTGGGGTGGCACAGGCGTGGAGGCGCATGCGAGCGGGCGGGGGGAGCTGGGCTCTTCTCTGCTCCACTGGTTTTGTGAAGGACTCTTTCACTGGTGGAGGTTTATCCAAACCCACCTCAACACATGTACTTATTTATTTACTAAAGCAAACCAGGCTACAAATAGGACCAAAACCTGCATTTAAACGTCCCTACAAGCAGCCCCTCCACACCAAAATCTTTCTCCAGCTCTTGCTTAAGAAAAAGCCTGGGAGAATTTATTTTCCTCGGGCTTTACAACTCATTGTTTTCCACAAAAGCACCCCTCTGCTTTTCCAAGACTAAGGATAATTCTGTGGCTAGAGCATATGACTAGGACTTGGGGTTTTCTTCCCAGCTGTTGCACAGACTTCTTGTGTGTCCTTAAGTAAATCTGATTAATCTTGCTGCACATCTGTAAAATGGATGCACTGCTCTTTCTCCTCGTTCACAGAAGAGGCTGCAAGCCTTTTAGACCTTTCCAAGTCAACTGAATAGAAATAGAAAGAAACAGGCATGAAATTTTGTGTACAAGTGCTTGATGAGGAAATAGTGGATTTCTTTCTTTTTTATGTATTTGACAGAGCTTAATTATTTCTGTACAAGGTTGGGTGCAACATTTGTATCTAGAAAGCTTATGAGTTTTTCTTCTAAACTGAAGAGGATGTTTCTTTGAGTGAGCCTTTTAAGTTTTTTTTTTCTTAATGAAAATGAGCGCACTAAAAGTTACTTTTTTAAATGAAGGAGAGAAACGCTCATCTTTCCAGTATTATGTCACCATCCACACCTGAACCCTGCTGTGAGGAGAGACAATTGCCCCCTTCCTGTGGTTGTCTGTCACACTCACCATCCCTGTCCTTGAGTACTTCATGAATATTGATGGAAATAGCTCCAGGAAAAGGCATCTACCACCACAGGCACTTTCTGCCTCAGAGCTGAAGTTACAAAGGTGTATTCCAGATATGTGGTGTCCTTTTAGGATTCAACCTGGCTTAAATTGGGAAGAGATATGTGTGGATAAAAAGCAATATAAGATCAATATATTCAACCATCTGCACTTTAAAGAGTATAATAACAACAATTTATTATGGGCCAGAGTTTTTCAAGTGCCTGGTCAACTTTTCTCCCTCACTTCCAGCTGTTCATAATGTGATACCTCGGTGGGGGTTAGTTTTCTGTGTGCTGAATATTCACAGTTGAAACCAAATTCTTCTGACAAAGGGGCTCCTTTCAATTAATTCAAGATTAGGTTTTGAAAATAGTGTGCAGAATTACTAGCCGAATTGAAATATCAATGAAGATTTAAAAATTCTGCAATCATCCTAATTTCCAATTTATGTTATCCCTTCAAATTCTTTTATAATAATTTTTCAGGTGTCATGTGGCTGAAAACAGTAGTAAAATATGGGAACAGCTCAGTAGAGTCATGGGACTTTAAAAAAAGTTTTTAAAATTATTTTTTTAAAATTACAAACCACTTATAAAACTGCAAGTCTTAAATTTTGCATATTTGTGCCAGGAAATTTGCATTAATTTTGTCAAACTGTGATCTGCACCCTGGACTTAAAAGCATAAGAAACATTCCCAGTGCCAAAAGTTCAGGCTGCAAGTATTTACGGGAGTGGCTGAAAAATGAGATTTAGGAAGTAGTTCAAGTTCTGTTCACATTTTTCAGTTTTCATTCATCTCCTGTTACATTTCTAAGCTTTCTCATCAACAGCAAGCCCAGATGATTCACTGAAAGAACATGAGTGAGTTGCTTATGTCACCACATTTCTCCAGGAGCTGGAAATTTAAGCAGAAGAGTTTCATGGAGTCATGATAAATCCCATGCGTTGGCAAAGTTAATTCACTGCAATGTGTACCTGTCTCTGTTTCTAACAATTTAACTCAGTACTGTACAGAGATGATGCTGTTCCTGCTGACAGTGATTACAGCATTGTGCAGGAGCAAGGTGGGGACATGGAGAAAGGCATGGAGCTGTGTCAGGGGAGGGTTAGGGTGGGTATCAGGAAAAGGTTCTTCCCCCAGAGGGTGTTGGGCATGAACAGGCTCCCCAGGGAATGGTCACAGCCCCAAAGCTGCCAGAGCTCCAGAAGGGTTTGGGCAATGCTCTCAGGCTCAGGGTGGGCTTACTGGGGTTTCTGTGTAGGGCCAGGAGGACCTGATGATCCTTGTAGGTCTTTTCTAACCCAGGATATTATGTGATTCTGTGATTTCAGGCATGGTTTTCTGACAAAAATCCCGATTGAAATGTGTGTGTCGTGGGTTAGATTCTGATTCCAGACTCGGGATGTTATTTGTGTGCTTTGCATTCCACAGGCTTCTAGTGTGAGCCTGGACTGTCAGCCCTCTCAGGTAGTACCTTCCTGCTTTGCCTATGGTGACAGCCACCTCTGGTCTCACAGCAGGTTTTCAGGGTCATGGCAGCTCCTTTCTGAACCATTCCTAGCTTTTTAATGTCTTTGCAACAAGCCCAAACAGTAGCACCACATCCTCCTGTCGGACACTGACAGATGTTGCTGATGTGTTGAGCCCAGATGTGAAAAGCTCACCACACAGATCCTCCACCCAGGTGGAGCCCCAGGGAGCCCATCTGGGTGCTGTAACACTCCCAGGGCCTTTCTCCAGCATTAGAGGCTCACAACATTTTAGACTTTTCCTTATTTTGACAGCCAGCAACTGCCAGGCCTGGAATCTGTTTGGTTTTTTATCAAACAGGCTAATAAATGATGCTGCACTGTTAAATCTGTCTTATTCAGCATTTATGATTATATCAGCCTGTCTTAACCCAGTCAAGTGTATTTACATGAAATAATGGAATGAGTTTTGCAAATTCCCCCCCCTCTTTTTTTTTAATATTTTAAGTGACTGTCTAGCCAAGTTCATTTCCTCTCCTGTCTGAGCTCCTCTCTGAAATATATTATCCCACTTATTAGAAGCCAATAGCACTGTGCTTTGCTTTTCTTCCACCCTCTCAGAAGAAGGAGCATGCAAGGGATGCTTGGATTAAGTGAGTGGGGCACCCCAGAGCTGGGATTCCTTATGAATGAGCTCACATCCTCTCTCCGTATGATAAGAGGAATGCCGTTTGCATCCCGGAGCTGGCTGCATAAACACACACACACTTGGATGGGGGAGCATTTAGCCTAAGCAGAAACTGGGATATCCAAAAGATCTCAGGGACAGGGGATCATCTGCCAGCTCCCTGCCAGGACAGACCAGGCCACTTCTTGGTGGCCATGGTCCCTCATTCCCGGTGAAATCCATCCCTCCAGGGAGGGGGAGGGCAAGAGGGGAGAGGAGATGACAGATCCCTGTTTGCATTCTTCAGAGGGAGCAGCTGCAATTGTCTTACTCCAGTATGTCAACATGAAATTATGACAAATCAGGCCGGGATGGACCGGCAGATGAAAACAATAAGGAGGAAGTGGAGCAGAGGGGAGCTGAGAAGAATGAATGTCACCTAAAACTCAAGAGGCCTTTACCATCCTGGTGGGAAATGCCTTTGGAAATGTAATAGGATTGTAATAGGACTGAAGTCTGTGGGGATGCCTGAGCATATGCTGAGTTTTCAGGTTTGTTTCAATCTGCCTCTAAGATACATTTTTTTTTTTTTTTTGCATTCCATAGGAGGAACCTTTCAAAAATTGACCTGAGAGCAGCTGGAAAAGGCTAGTCTGACACCTTTCCCTGTGAATGGAACACAGTCAGGATCCCCACAGCACCAGCTTAGCACCCAACAGTCTTACACTCGATGTGATGCCAGGCTTTGACCTTGGCAAAGGTAAGGAAACCTCTCTGGCCTCCACAGTTACACAGTTTCCTTTTATTTCTTTACTTTTTCATTTAAAGTAGTGCTGGTTGGTAGCAAAGGGAGAGCTACCAAGAGCAAAGCTTCAGCTTCCTGTCTCCTTTCTATCTAATGGAAGTCCTTGAAATAGGATGCAATGAATGTTTCCTTTATTAAAAACTGAGCCTTCTCCAACCCACACAGTTTCACAACACTTGATAGAATGCACATTTTTCCAGTTTATTTTTTTTTTTAACAATGTCCAACAATTAAAAATAAATCACTGAAGGGGCCATATTCAACATTAATGTAACTGGGAGCAGTTCCCTCTGGTCCCAATAGGAGATGTATTTACTTTCACCACAACTGAATCTGCCAGCTTGTGGACACCTCAGATTTAGGATTGTCACCAGTGTCTGCTAAGAGTGGTTTATAAACTTGCTCAGGTTGGTGAATCTGTCAATTTAGTGCTGTTCTGCAAAGGAAAGAAGGGAAAAGCAGTGAACACAGGATTTTTCCTGAAAAGCTGGCTTTCTCTCCCTCTATCCAGGTTGTGCTGCCTCTCTGCCTGCTGCAGCTGGCTGGCACCTCAGAGGAGGCTGCCACGTCACACCTTGCTGGAGTCGGGGAGAATGTGGTGGGTTTGCTCTGGAGGGTGGAGGGTGCATGAAAATATTTTCTGTGGTTTCATTTTGCATGTCTGCATGGAAAAGTCTAGGGAAATGTAATAGGTATGAATACAGGAGGATCCACAGAAGTATGTGAGGACAGATTTCAAGGAAACGAGTGAAAACCCCCAAAACCTTTTCGGGGGAACATATATTCCCAATAAGCTTTCAAAATCTGTAATGATTTTTTTTTACTCTTAAATTCCACAGGAGTTTTCCATAGGTTTGGTTCAAACCTCCCCTTTCCTAAGTTGTAAACCTTACATTTAAATGAGCTGAGAGAGCTTTGCTCTGTGCTCACTCACTGCATCTCTCATCAGTGGCACTTTTCTAAGCACTTTGAAACCCTTTTGTGCTTGTACTGCTCTTCTGAGACAGTGGGAAGTCCCCAGGCTTGGAGTCTGAGTGAAAGAGCTGCCTTTCCCCTTGTAATCTTAAGAAGTTCAAGTAATGTGACAAACACATCCTGCAAGATCATATCCTTCCTGTTGGGTTTGCTCTCATCAGGCACAGTGCCCTGATGTAACTGTTCTGCAGATCCATGGCATCCATCTTCTCCGGGAGATCAGCACAGGAAGGACAGGGAGCTGCTGGAGCCAGGGCACACCAAGGGATCAGAGGGATGGAGCAGCTCTGCTGGGAGGAAAGGCTGAGGGAATTGGGATTGTTCAGCCTGGAGAGGAGAAGGCTTTGGGGTGACCTCATTGTGGCTTTCCAGTGCCTGAAGGGAGCTTATGGAAAAAGAGGGAGAGTGACTTTTTACGTGAGCAGATAGTGACAGGAGAAGAGGGACCAGTTTTGAACCAGAAGAGAAAAGATTTAGAGCAGATATTAGGAAAAAGTTCTGTACTCAGGGGCTGCTGAGGCCCTGGCACAGGTTGCCCAGAGCAGCTGTGGCTGCCCCATCCCTGGCAGTGTCCAAGGCTGGATGGAGCTCTGGGATAGTGGAATGTGTCCCTGTCCATGGCAGAGGGGTTGGAATTAGATAAAGTTTATTCCAATCAAAACCATTCCATGATTTAATGATCAGTGAGTGATAAAAGGTATTCAGAGATTATCTGGGCTAGCAGCAAGCAGGAGGCAACACCACAGGATCCAGCTCTGACTTTTCATGTCAGTCCCACGAGAGCCCTCTTGTAAAATGCCATGCTTTCCTTAGAATGTTTGCATTTTTCTCCCTGCATCATGGCAATATTTTAATGTCATTTTCCAGTGCTAAAGTTTGGAGGGTATTTGTGCCTTTAGCCTTGAAGAAATTCTTATCTTGTTTATCAACTTTCATTTTAGGAATTGTCTGGAGTCTTCATAGCCAAACTGGTCAGGGAATGTGAAGGTGATGGTGAGTGTCTCAGTTACAAGCACCTGGGGTTAATAACAGTAGTTTTGGAGGATCAGGTGATTCACAGCTATGTTGACAGTGTTTCTCAGGGTTTTTTTCCAGCCTGGAGAATCTCCTGCAGCTGTCAGAATTACCTTCTGTACTCGTGGGTGAGCATGAAGAGAGCAGTCACTTCTGAATGCTGTGTGGTTAAAAGCCACAGTGCTATTTTTGACTTCAGTGACAGGCAGGGCTGAATGGCAGGAGCCCAAGCCACTCCTTCAGAGTGAATAATGCTGAATAAGCTGTTCTTAGAATGCTAGCTGTGCACACACCCACGTTCCACTGTCCCCTTGTAGGTAAAACATGCTCTATGTCAAGCAGGTACTGAACCTCCCTGCTGCCCTAATTCCACACCCCACTCCCATCCTCTGCCCCTCTGGATTCATGTCTTGCAAATCTCTACAAAAATCTCCAGGTTGTGCTCTCTGAAGCCATCACTTCTTCCCTCTCCTGGGGATCCTCAGCTCCCTAACCTCCCTGAAGCCACCATGCCTTAAGCCTTGTCACAAATATCTTTTGGATTCTTCTTCATCCTTTTATCTTTCATTTTCTTCCCCAGTGCCTTCCTGGGAATTTTGACCAGTGCAGCTCTCCCAGTTCAGTGCTTAAATGAACTCCTGCAACAGGCAAAGGCTAAAATCAACTGCAATTCAAATTATACTTATGGAAGTATAAAGTTTATATGGTTCTTTACAAGCTGTAACCATAAATACCTGGAGATGATTTTCAGGAATTCATCACTGTTCAGAATCCTTGACAATGCAAGCAATTGGAGACTGCAGTGAAAGCTTAAAGTATAACCCCCCATTCCTATCGTTTTCTGTTTGAAGTTTCCTGCCCAGGTACAGAAGGATGCTTATTTTGGATAAAGCACTGCAGAATTCCTCAGCAGCCTCACACAGAGCCCACAGGATGACTTGGAGAGAGCTGTGCTCCTCAGGCTGTTTGAACACGCAACACAGCCCGGATCTGTTGTAAGTGCAGCAGTTATTGTGCAAAGCCACCAGATGAAATGGATGATATGTATGGCCCTATCTTTCAAGTAATGTTGAAATTTTTATTACACCTTCATCCCCACAGCTGGCAAGCCAGCATCATCAGGCTTTATGCTCTTCTAGATAAAGCAAATAACCGACCAGGTTTTCCAAAGAGGTTTAAGTAATCAGCGTTTAAATACTTGAGTTTACTGTCCTCCTCCATACAAAAGAAGAAAATAAATAAATATCAAATGAACACAATTGAAAAAAAAAAAAGAAAAACCCAAAACACCCGAAAATAAACCAAAACCAAATGAAAACCCCCATCAGACAAAACCAAACCAAACCAGAGCCTTCCCTCATAGTGTTAGTTCCTGGAATTTGCTGATCTTAGGGCATCCAGCGAGCTCTTGCAGGGGCCGACTTCTCCTTGAAAGCGTCGCCGTTTCCTATTTCTCAGGGGTTGCGGGTTGGCTGCTCCAGGCGCGGAGCCGCGCTCGGCAGAGCCCACGCTCCCTGGCCGTGCTCCAGGGGGCCGGGAGCGAGGGGAGCGAGGGGAGCGGGGCCGGGAGCGAGGGGAGCGGGGGGAGTGGGGCCAGGAGTGAGGGGAGCGAAGGAGCGGGACCAGGAGCTCCGGGAGCGGAGCCGGGAGCTCGGGGAGCGGGACCAGGAGTGAGAGGAGCGGGGCCGGGAGCTCGGGGAGCGGGACCAGGAGCTCGGAGAGCGGGGCCGGGAGCTCGGGGAGCGGGGCAGGGAGCTCGGGGAGCGAAGCCGGGAGTGAGGGGAACGAGGCCAGGAGCTCGGGGAGCGGGGCAGGGAGCTCCGGGAGCGGGGCTGGGAGCTCGGGGAGCGGGACCAGGAGTGAGCGGAGCGGGACCGGGAGCTCGGGTAGCCGGGCCGGGAGCTCGGGGAGCGGCTGCGCTCGGTGCGGCCCCGCCGCGGCCCGGCCGCTCCGGCCCCGTCAGCTCCGCGCCCATGGCAGGACACGGCACGGGGCGCCACAGCAAAGGTGACAACACCGAGGTCCTGGGCTCTACTCCCCTGTCAGCTGGTTCTGACTTGTTTGGGTTGTTTTGTTGTGTTTTGTTTTTTAATTCCTTACATTTATTTTTTCAGGTCTATTCTCAAACATCTGGCTGTGGCGAGCTGTCGCTGGAGTCCTTACTGTTGCTGTCATTTTGATTTCATGTATCCAATTTGGTGAGTAAGGAATTTTGAAAGACAATATAATTAGCAATAGAAATTCCCAGAGTTTGGGGTTCTGCGGTCAGAGAGGGTGGTGAGCCCTGCCACAGGCTGCTCAGAGAAGCTGTGGCTGCCCATCCCTGGAAGTGTCCAAGGTCAGACTGGATGGGGCTGGGAACAACCTGGTTTGGTGGAATCTGTCCCTGCCCATGGCAGGGGCGTGGAACTTAATGATCTTTGAAGTCACTTTCAACCCGACCCACTCTGTGATTCTGAGTCTGTGATTTCTGTTTGAAACTGTGGGTTAGTTCTGCAGAAACAACTCTACGTGCATCAGTCAGGTAAGGGAGGGATCACTTTAGTCTTAGTGTTAAGTCTTTTGGTATCAAGTTTGCCACATCACTGTTGGTCTTAATCCAAATTCAAGAAAACAAATAACAACAGGAAGATTGTCCTACCAATCTGCAGTCCTTCAAAAATGACACTATAATAAACAAAGTTACTAATTCAGCTGTGAGGAAGCAACATATGCAAAAAGTGGAGCTGGAATTTTTAAGCTGTAGAAGAGTCCCTGGGTGATACTTTTATTATCACCTTCTCAGCTACTGCTACTAATGTGTCCCTGACCATCCTGTTAAGGATATGTCAAGAAGCAGAAGGGTGCAGGGTCCAGAATATATCGTTAGTTTACTGTAAATATTCCAGCTGGGCAGAAGTAACAGTGCTGTGACTAGCCTGGGGTTATTTTAGATGATGCAGTCAGAAAGTAAAACCTTTCTCAGCTGGAAGAAATAGGTAGATTTTTTTGTGTGTTTTCCCAGCAAACCCTTCTCTGGCCAAAGACCTTCCTGAGTGCCCTCCCCTGGAGCTGTGTCCATCAGGCTGGCTGTACTTCCAGAGGAAGTGTTACTACCTCTCAGAGAGGGAAGCTGACTGGAACTCCAGCCAGAGCCACTGCTCATCCCACAACGCTTCCCTCCTGGTCATTGAAAATCATCAGGAGCTGGTAAGGGAACCACAGGGGGATCCTGTTTCCCCCTCCAGTTCACTTCCAGGGAACTGCTTCTCCTCAGCTGAACAGTTAGGAAGCTGATGTAAGACCACAATGAGTCACAGCCTGCAGAAAACTTTGTGCCTCTTCTCCCTGAAAACAGGAAACATCAGTTAGAGCAGTTGATGTTTTAGAAAATATCTTGAGTGCTTGTCTGAATTAAATTTGGTGCTGCTCACAGCTATAAAATACTCATATTGAAGGCATCTATCAGGGTAAACACTGTGCCTCTCATTTATCTTTAATTAAACAACTGTTTTCTCATATTGAGATAGGTTAATGACACACAAGTTGGTAAATATGTTAATTGTGACCTTTGGAGTCAGGAGATAGTTACTCCAAGTGCAGCTTGGAGCATTTTTTTCTATGTTATACCACAATATTAGGAAAGATTCCACCCTGCACAAAGGCCTAGGAGAATATATTCTTCTGCATATGTTCCAGACCGTGATAGCAGACCTTGATATTTTAAAATAGCCACTCTTTAGGTCAGTCAGCCCTATGCCAGTCACCAGTCTCTGTATATTTAGGTTTTAATATTGTTTCTTCTGTAGGAAAGGCTAGATTGTTGTTTTGCTTTTGCCCTGGATCAAAGACTTTGTATTTTGATAGCTGGACTCAACATTTGGCTTTTCTCATGTGGGTTTGTTCCTACAGAACTTTATGATGAAGATAACAAAGCAAGACCCATGGATTGGACTCTCTAAAAGAAATGAAGAGTTCTTTTGGGTAAATGGAAAAGCATTAGACAATGAACTGTAAGTTGATGTGGAGGGGTTTTGCTGATGATATTTGATTATAGGGGAGCAAGAAAAAGAATACAGAAATAGTGACCTGTAGGAAATATCTGTTATTATGTTGAAGGGATGATTATGGAGAGGGCATGGAATGCAATGAAGGTTTCACGTGGCATTGTTAAAACTGTGGCAGATGAAAGGGGTTAAATTTGTAATGCTGAGAAGCAGCATGAGGCAGGCTCATGGTAACAGATATTAGAGAAAGTGAAAGTTAAACCAAGAGACATCAACATACCAAAGCAATGGGGGGAGGAAGGGAAGATTACAGTAATACAAATTCCTCGTTATAGAATATGTTTTGCAAAAATATCTACCTGCATGTAAGTTGTGTGAGGTTTATAGCAAAGAGATTTGGAAGACTGCTAAGACATATTTTAATTTTCATAGAATGTTCCTCTGAAGGAGGCTGCTGGAGGGAAAGGAAGATGTGAATTTATGTTGCATGAGCTGCTCTGTGGCCAGGGCCCTGTGTTCTGTTCCTCTCCCTAGCAGCCATCCCATCTCCTCAGAGGCTGCTGCAGCTCATCCTGGAGCAGCTGCTGGCAGGAGTTGGCAGAATTACCATTGATAGGCATAAGCACTGAGATTTCCTAAGTATGAAATTACCTTAAAAGGTGGGAAATTTAAACATCTGTGGCATTACTGGTGATGTGTGACTACACTCCCTTCATCCCCAAGCCCTGAAGGCTTGATCTGACACAGCCATTTAATGTGAGATGTGAGGAGCACGTGGGCACCTCAATTTGAAAACTGCAGTCCTTCCCACGTTTTTATCACCTGTCTGCAATACCAACATCCACTGATGCTTTCATTTTCAGTGAGGCTCTTCCCATTCTTAGACTTCTGCCTCGCTGCTTGCCTCAAACTGCCCCTCCTGAAGGGGAGGGCAAACACCTTGATGTCTAAGCTCAGGTGTTACTGCACTGGTGGGGATTTGACCCTTGGCTTTTCCAGAGACCATTCCAGTTTGCTTGGCTTATCCAAAGAACTTTATAGCACTTTGTTGGAAAGCAGAGTTGCTGAAGCAGTCCCTTACCTCCTACGTAGGGACACTTACAGTGTGGAAACTCAGGTTTGCTCCTTGGTTTCCCCCCACCCCCTTAGCCATGGTGCCTGTTGGATTCTGAAGAAGGGAGAAATGAGAAGTACATTTGCTTCAGAGCTTCTGCTGAAACCTTTTGGCTGTGTAGGAGTATGTGGAAGTGCAGGGTGCTGGTACCCATCTTGATGGCACAGCATCCCTGAGAAGGGCAAACCTGAGTTTCAGTCTCTGCTCTAAGGGTGTATTTCACCACTAAACGAGATGCAGGAGTACTACAAGTCCTGGATTTTGTATTCTGGGCAGAAGATACCATTAAGAAAAGACTCCATGGTGTTCTCTTCAAGGCACAAAACATCATCCTCCTGTGGTGCCTTGCCTGAGATAAATCAGGCTTTCTTCAAAGAGAGCCTGAGATGCCCATAGCTGCCTTTGTTCCATTGCAATATTTGATTGTGGGTGTCCAAGTAATCCTGTCTCCCCTTCTCCCTGACAGGTTTGAAGTAAAAGGCTCTGGAAGCTGTGCCTATCTGGAGCCCAAAGGAGTCTCAGCCTCAGGATGTTATTTAACCAGGAAATGGGTCTGTAGCTTGAATATCAACTCAGCACAGTAAAGGTGGACAAAGCCACCACCCCTGACACTCAGAGCCCTGATATGATGCCTACACAGGCTATGTCTATACTTTGGGACCTGGGAATGTGTCCCAGCTCCTACCTGCAGGTGAATGACTTTTCTGGTAGCCAGAATTCTCCATGGAGGAAGGCTTTAAGGATACCATTTAAAAGGTTCTCTTCAGCATCTTGAGAAGTCATTTCCTTGCCCCATTTTTCCAGCTTCTGCCCAGCTGTAGTTTCTTTTTGTTGTGCCATCAGTATTTCTTCCATTTACTCTTGTCTTGTAGGAGCAGCTGCTCTTTCTGTCCCTTTTGGGTGTGGAGGTGGAGGTTTTTGTTCTGCTTTTCCTTTAGGCAGGCTCTGCATGGAGGGATGGGTGGTGAAGTGGGTCTGTCTGGAGGACTGCCAGTGCCTCGTGGATACAGGGCAATGCAGAAGTGACCACTGTTGTTTCAGACATGATCACAGCAAATTCCTCTCTTTCCATTTGATGGAATGCACCTTGCATTGTATTCCAGGTCTTGTCAATGTTATGTTACTTTAATTTTGTTAAATCCTGGTGATAACACTGTCAAGCTAACTTATGTAGCTGCACTGCACCTGAACTTACTCTCATAACACTTTCTTTAGCCAAAAAAACGAGGTCACAATAGATAAGAATATTTATTTACCTGAGCATCTGCAGTGGTGGGGGGGAGAGGAGTTGGAAGAGTGGCAGTGAAGCTGTGAGCATTAATGTGTAAAGGCAGAAATAGTCCTCGGTGCAAGGAGGCAAAATCAGGAGAAGGGAATGAGAGAATTAACATCAAGAGATGTTTCTCTGTGTTTTCCTCATGCCCTGTGCCTGTCATGGTGTGAGGCTTCTGAACAAGGGGGACATTTCCAGATGGACAATGTTTCCTTGTGTGAGTGGCATTTTCAGCAGCAGCCTGCAGTGCTCTTGGATTGCTGGGAGCCTGAACAGAATTAGGGCACAAACCCTCTGGTTGTCTGAGTCCCACTCATGTCTAGCAGGTTATCCAAAATTTAAAAGTGTCATTTGACCCAGAGGAAGCAAATTTTCCTGGAAGGAATATGACAATCAAGTTTCTAGACAAGGAAGAATGGGAAGTTCACCTTCATTATTTTCTGTGACAGAAGGATTTGACTGTAGCAGGACCATGCATATGGATACTGCCAGCAACTTGTGACTTTCAGATGTTTATTTAAATATAATCACTCATTTTGCTGGATTACACTTTTCTTAATTGCTTGTATTCTTTATAGACAAAGTAACAGGACTCTACAGTATGAAAAGCCAATTATGTATTAATTT